>JANIJH010000003.1:45369473-45389333 GCA_024520975.1 Erythroxylum areolatum
AAAATACTTAGTCGACTTGTTTCTGGTTCCAACGGATACATTTAATCAAATCTTCCCATAATCTTCATCTTTAATTTCTAAATCATGTTGACATTGTTTCCTTCTTGATTCCTCAATAATTTATGATGTCTTCTAGATTTCTTTCAATCCAAAACACCTGAAATAGATTTCTTAACCAACTCTATACATTTTATTATTATCAAAACATAAGTAGGATTTAATTTGTCAACCACCATTAGTCCAACAATCTCAACCACCGTAACTGCACAAATATTCAGTCTCTAATGGTATCCACAGAATATGTTAAGAGAAAATATATTAAACATGGATACATGTTTTAAAAAGGGTCAAACAGAGTACCATTTTCCACCCTATTTAGGTTATTGGTGCATTCACTTTCTTTGATAACTTACTATATGAAGAAACAAGACTTGAATATAGACCTGCATTAATGGACTTTAGACCCATGTTCTCTAGATGAACCCTTGAATATGTGATAGAGAATTTAATGAGCTAACAAAAGGGCAACATGGGCCTGTGTTATAGACATATGATGGTAGTAACTTTTATATAAATTAGGTTTTTCTACTGTTATGATGAACACTAGATGAACATGGGTTTATATCAGACCCATGCTAGGTAAGGATCTTAAATTTTTTAAGGATTTTGTAAGTATAAAAAGAGTTTTTGGGGAATTAAACAAGAGGAGACCAAGGTGTAATCATAAGTGGGTTGGACTAAAGAGTCTTAATAGAAGAATAAAGCAAACTTAAAGATAAGATGAGGATTCCATCAAGATTCAACAAAGAACTTCAAGATTTTAAGAATCAAGGATTTTTTTCCCTTGTCTTGTTTTCTTTCTTGATTATTTTTTGTTTCTTTTATCTTAACATAAACTAAATTAGGATATAGATCTATATGGGATGAACCCTAGGACTATTATTTTAGATTAATTTCTTTGATTTAATAAATGACCCAAGCATTATTGTGAACTATTATTGATTGCTTATTATGATTAAATTGAGATTTACTCAAATTTTAGATATAGTGGTTAGTACGAATTAATCATGGAAAGAATAATAAGATTTGCATGAAATCCTAAAAATAAGACCATATAGATCTTCTGAGTTAGAATCAAATCCATCATAAGAATTCATTGAACAAGTTAATTCATTCTTATAGGTTTTTTTTAGAAAGAGATCTCAATCAATCAACTTAAGGATAAAGGTTGCATGTCTTAAGGAAGAATATAGTTATATCTTTGGAATTTCTTATGGTCTAAGAAACTGAGGTTAATAATTAAATTAAGATAGATATAAGCATCAAAAGGTTAGAGGTGGATTTTACATTTGGATCTTATTTATTTGTTAGTTGCTTTAGCTTGTTTCATTTAAGTGGTTTAGTATTTTATCATAGTTCAATTAATTATTCATTTTAATTCAATCATTCTTTTTTTCATATTAGATAATAAAAAGATAATTAGTACTAGTACTTGTAGCCTCATGGGATTAACTCTTGTATTCACTACGTTATATTATAAGAATAATAGGTGCACTTGCTTAATCATCTTTAGCATATTTAAGATGGGATACATATATATCATAATAAAGATTTTGGCATTGTTACTTTGGACTAAAATATCAGGAACATTTTATTTTTATTAATCTATTCATTTTTATTTTCCTTTTGTATTTATGTATTTAAGAAATTTTGTATTATGTTTATTAGCTAGATTTCATGATTTAAGTGCATTGGTTTATGATTAGGATTAGTTCACGATTGCTATTTGAACCCAATCCATTAATTGAAAGGACTTTACTTAAAACCCTAAAGGAGAGGAACTTATAATTTCTAAGGTTCCAATTATTAGATGCAATGGTACAAAAAGGAGAACATTATAGTATATGAGATTATACTAGACTATCACTTATGGGGACTGAATCTAGCCTTATTTGGCTGAATGTGTGGGATAATAATTTTTATATCAAGCCTAATAATATGATTTAAATGGATTAATAACTCATGCAATTTGATAGACTATTGGATGAGGATATAAATGTATACATTGCCAACATTTTAAAGATATATGAAACGTTAAAGATTAATGGAGCCTTAAAAGATGCGATTGGGTTGAGGTTGTTCTTTTCTACATTAATGGTTAAAGTAAAATCATTGGTAAAGTCTTTGCTTCATGGATCTATTACAACCTAGAACGGGCTTGTTGAGAAGTTTTTAGCTAATTATTTCCCTCTAATATGAGTAGTGAGACTCAAAAACGATATTTTCTTCTTTCAATAATTAAAGGCTAAAAATTGTATAAAACATGGGAGAGATGGAAGGAGATATTAAGAAAGTTCCCAAACTAAGGATTCAATTTTACACTATAGATGCAAATATTTCATAAGTCGTTAAGATATCTAAGGACTTAAATAGTGCATCTTTAGAAGGGACTAAAATTAAAAACTCATAAGAAACTACAGGAGCTCATTGAAAATATTGCCATGAATAATTACTAGTGAAAAATCTAAGGCTAAAGCAAAAATAAGGTGGCATTTACAATGCTGATATGGTGACAACATTAAAAGCAAAATTGGAAGCTTTGAGTAAGACAACATGAATTTCATAGCTTAATCAACACAAGTGATGGCTTGTGACATTTGTGGTAAGAACACTTCAATCATAAATATCAGGCTCCTAATAATATAAGATAGTCGACTAAGACAGTAAATTTCATAGAAAACTAAACTCAATATAACCCTATAGTAGTACTTACAATTTAGGATAAGGTAACCATCCTAACTTTTTATGGAACAATTAAGCTCTATTTGGACTTTAGTAGCAACATTAGTAAGAAAAGAAGTGAAGTTTCAATATGCTCATAAAAAATTCAGTAGTACCTCTGAGGCTTATTTTTAAAGTACTAAAGCATCCTTTAAAATTATTAAGCCTCCATCTCAACTTGGAAATTCAAATTAATCCTTGATAAGCTTGGCTCCAAAAGCTAGCTAGTTATGTTGTTAATAACACCAAGTTAAACTTGAAAACAAGGAAAAGGTTTTAGCACAAGAAAAGAAGGATAAGCAGAAGGATCAAGAAAAAGAAAAGAAGGATGAGAAGAAGGAGAAAGAGAAAAAGAAAAAGGAGGAGCCAAAGAAGGAAGTGATCAAATATTACTAGTTGAGATACCTATCCGAGTAGGCTCAAAATAAATAAAAAGAAGATAAAATTGATATTTTTTAAAACTTTTAAAAAAATTACATATCAACATACCTTTTGTGGAAACTCTTTTATAGAAGCCAAACTATACTAGGTACTTAAAGGATCTCCTTTTTAGCAAGAAGAGGTTCAAGGAATTGTCAACGGTGATATCAAGTGAGAAGTAATATGTCATCTTGCAAAACAAGTCACCCCATTAAATCAAAGATATAGGAATTTTTATTATCCCTTATAATATTGTTAGTTTTTCAATTTATAGATTTCAAATTTATTACGAACTTGATGTTATATGATATGTTTAACAAGTTAGGATTGTGAACCTAAATTAATTAAGATGATCATACAATTAGTAGAAAGGTCAATTAAGCATCTTAGGTGAATGATATAAGATTTGTTCTTTAAGATTAATAAATTATTCCTTCCTAATTGCTTTTGAGAATTTAGATATGGAGGATGATGTAAAGGTTTCCTTGATCTTAGGATATACTTTTCTATTCATTATTAAAGCTATCATAGATTTGCATGATGAAAAATTAATCCTAAAGTTGGATGATGAAGAACTAGATTTTAGGCATCCAAAGCCTTATACCCTTAATATTAAAGATGATACTTTTTCTTTGTAGATGTGATTGACATTGAACTTTCTCATCTTATGTTAGGTTCCAGTAAAGACCTATAAGATGTATGGAAAAGAATGGATATGGATAGCCCAATTCTAATGGAGCATATGGCATATTTAGAAGTTAAGAGTTGTAAGTTGGAAAGGAACATTAAAGACTTTAGGAGACTAAAGAAGAGGAGAATCAAGCCTTTATTTGAGGAGTTATCAAGGTGATGAGCTTAAGTAAGGAGTCTAGCTAAAAGACTCAGATGGAAGTGCTTATTGGGAGACAAAGCAATGATTTAGGTGTTTTTGTTTAAAATTGGTAGCCTTTTAGGACCTTTAGCATTATTTTAATTTTCATGATTTTTTGTTTGTTTCATGTGATTTAGATAAAAGTAGTTTCAGGTTATGGATTCAATCATGTAGTTTCACGTTATGGATTCAATCATGTTTTGAAGTCCTATCTCTATTTAGATTATGATACATATTACAAGTTCGTACTTCTCAAATTGCATCTATAGAGTCTTTTATTAAGAGGGAGGTACCGATTATCTTAATTTCCTCCTTTGCCTTATTTTCTAGTTTTGCATTGGTCTTACACGTCATATACATTAGAGACTATGTATAATTCAAAAGCAAAATTTTATTTTAGTTAATTTGATTTGTTTGGCTAAGATTAATAAAATTTAGTAGTTATAGTCCTTATTGGATCCATACTCTAAACTACTCCAAATTTATAACTTTCTATAATCGATTTTGTTTAATTGCAAATAAATTCAATCACCAAACTCAGCAAAGAAGGCAAGCCATCTTAGGATTTATCCATTGGTAGGCTAGCTAAAACAAAAGTTGAGAGAATTGAAAGACTAAAATAAATGGTTAATTAGTTTACAACTTTAAACAACAACATAGAATTTCAATTAGGATAGTTAGTAAATTCCATTTAACATTTAAGATCAAACATCCTTGCTAAGTATGAAAGAGGTAAATCCTAAATAATGGTAATGAACTAATTGAGAACAAAAAGGAATCGAAGAAATGGGTTTGTTATTATAGAGGAAGAAAAAAAGGACAACAAAGCCTCTTTAGTTTTAACAAGGAAAACAATTATTATTATGGTGTGAATATAATAGATACTAAAATCTATTATTATTTATATGACATAATCAAGCATTCTAACAAGGTTCCACAAGAATGTAAAAAGGAATAGATAAAAGAAATTTAAAATCTTAAACAAAGAAGACCTTCACATGGAATGCTTGATTTCCATGTTTGATTATTTACATGACATAATCAAGCATTCTACCAAGGTTCCAAAAACTTTTGTAAGAAGAGTGCTTTCTCTAATTCCTTAATGATAGATTCCAAATAAAAAGACTCCAAAGAAGTAATTATTGGGAGGCAATCCAATATTGTTATATTGTTTTATTTCTTTTGTTGTTCTTTTGTGTAGGTTACCATTTTAGAAAAATCTTGCAACTAACTCTAATAAGCAACATTATGGGGCTTGAGATAAATTTTCAAATAAGCATCTCGTGCTCTACAAAAATTTCAAAACAAATTGTTTTAGTTTGTTTTTTAGATAGAGTGAATAAGTGCTTATGAGTTTAGGCTTTTTACTAATATGTGCTCATTTTATAACCAAATTGTTTGAATCGAGTTGATTTTTGAAGGATTGTTGAATTAGATTTAGCTAAATAGAAAGTTATGTAAGTATTTAGAGACTTAGGAAGTTGATGAATGATGTATTTAGGCAAATAATGTACACTTTAAATTACCATGATGGAATTGTTGAACTTTACTATAATTTAAACTTACTTAAGTTAAAAGTGATTAAGATTGATCTGCTTAAGGACAGCCAATATTTTAAGTGTAGGGGAATTTGATGTGTATTAAATGTGCATTATTTTTCTTATTATGTTTTTATATTTTTCATCTAATTTAACTTGATTTAATTGGTTTTATATATTATTTTAGGTTTTTATGGAAAAGTTTCTTCAGGCATGTAGTCAAGAATTGGAGGAGTTTGTAAGAAAAATATGAAGAAAACTTTATTTTTTGCTAAACACAACTTGGTACATGGTTGTGTTCCAACCTATGTTCCTTTTAGCAACTCTAGATGAGGACACAAATTGATACATAGACTGAAGGGAGGCCAAATGGCTAAGAGAAAAATCTAATGAGAGATATATAATCATATTTGAACCCGTGTACATCTTCAAAAAGATTTACAAAACAACTTCAATACTGCTTCTTAAATTGGTTATAACTACCTCATCCAATCTTTGATTGAGATAGTTCAAAAGGCTATGGAAAGCACAGAAAGAGATTTATAACTTCTAATTTTTAGTTATTTTAGAAAAAGAAAAAATACATGGTACTCGCCCACATCACACACGTCATTTCCATGGTGATCCTTGCTCCTACTCACACCACATGATATCTCTTTAGGACTATCTATTTAAAGAAATGAAAAATTAAGGTTAGGAAGGATATTTTAAGTTTTTTTGTGTATTCATTAATTCTCATTATGGTTAGTAACCATATATCCGAGGAGAATCTTAGAACATATTAAAGGGCATTTTTTAAGAGAAATATATATCAAAATTTATTTTAAGAAAGCACATTACAATTAGAGATTGAGTTTATTAGTGAGAGATACCTTAGCATAAGTACATCTTTCCTTTAAATTGTTATTTTTGCTATTTCAAAGATGATTAAAGGCTAAAGAAATTTATATTTAAATTACACGGAATTATAGCATATTTTTGTTGTCTTGATTTTAGTTTTCTAATAAAGGCTATATATTTGAGATTTGTAAGTGTTAATCTTAATGTTGATCATATATAAGTGAGAGCTTACATATAATTTGAATCTATATACAGATAAAGTCGAGAGAGCTTATATGTAGATTGACCTAAGCACAGATTTAACAGATATTTAGAGATAGGCCTATATAATCTTTCCATCATTAGGATAACCTTTTAAAGGTCTCAAAGAAGTATTTTAAGAGTAGTTACTCAGTGGGTTTCAATAATTAAAATCCATATAATTGAAAAAATATAGAAATGAAGTTAAGGGAAACTTTAACTTAGATATTCATTCACACTAGTAATCCAAAGTTTATTTTGCATTCAATTAATCAAAATGTAATTTATTAGTAACAAGACAATAATTGGAAGATTAGATTTGGTACTTTTATATCCATTCCTTATGGGATTATCGCTTTACTAGTATGGAACAACATATCTACTTTCTTTAATCTTTATTAGAATAGTATAATTATTTTTTTTTAAAATCATCATCATCCTTCCCTAACCCAATTTTCATGCCCATGTTCTAGCTGCTTGGGCATGGCTATTTTATCCGTTCACCGAAACCTCGCACTTTCCCTCTCTCTCGCCCACTCCCACAATTTTAATATTCAGTTCAATTTCAACTGAATCCCTCCCACAAAATATATCAGTTTCCAAGCCAATTCCCCATTTCACAATTTCTAATTATTCTAGGTTTCCCCTAGTCCCATTTCAAAGTGTTGAAGTTTTGATGATTCGTTAAATTCTTCAACTCCCCGCAGTGGCCATGGTTGCTCTGCAGCGAGTGCCGTCGAGTGTTAGCATGACCGCCGGTAGCTACGGCTCGCTTAAAGATGGTGACTTTGTCATCTCTGATCAGTTCCCAGCTGGGTTGCGAGTTCTAGTTGTTGATGACGATATTACTTGCTTGAGAATTATTGAGAAAATGCTTCGCCGATTACACTATCAGGGTTAGTCTTGGCTTAATTGTTCTTGTTTCTTGGTTCTCAGCATTAAAATTTTCTTTTTGTTTGTTTCTTTCTGTGTTTGCAGTTACCTCGTGTTCACAAGCCACGGTTGCTCTTAATCTTATAAGGGAGAGAAAAGGGTGTTTTGATGTTGTATTAAGTGATGTTCACATGCCTGATATGGATGGTTTTAAGCTTCTAGAATGCGTTGGGTTGGAAATGGACCTTCCAGTCATTAGTGAGTTGTAGTAGTATTTTTTTGTGTCCCTTGTTTGTTTTGGAAATTCGTGCGTGCGTGCGGTATGTGTATGTAACGTATTGATTGATTTGCATTTCAGTGATGTCTGCTGATGGAAGAACGAGTGCAGTGATGCGAGGCATAAGACACGGAGCCTGTGATTACCTAATTAAGCCCATCCGGGACGAAGAGCTGAAGAATATTTGGCAGCATGTTATTAGGAAGAAGTGGACTGCGAATAAAGATCTTGAACATTCTGCTAGCTTGGAGGATCATGATCAACAGAGACAAAGAAATGATGATGCTGATTATGCTTGTTCTGTTTATGAAGGAGCAGATGAGACTTTAAAAGGTCCAAAAAAGAGAAGCAATACCAAAGAAGAAGATGACGGTGAGGTGGAAAATGATGATCCTACCACAACAAAGAAACCACGCGTTGTTTGGTCAGTGGAACTCCATCAGCAATTTGTCAGTGCTGTGAACCAACTTGGAATTGATAGTATGGTCTTTGTTGATGTCTCCTTTCGTTTTTGTCAATGAACTTAATTTTCAACACTATATATCTGTATATTGTCATTTGTGTGATACCTCTATTTGGTTTGATACTGATTTTAAATTTATTAGTAATGTTTCAGAGGCTGTACAGAAGAGAATTCTTGAACTCATGAATGTACCTGGTTTGACTAGAGAAAATGTTGCAAGTCATTTGCAGGTTTGCCCCTTTGCATGTTTGTGTCTTTCATATCACCTCTTT
The DNA here is from genome assembly GCA_024520975.1 of Erythroxylum areolatum. Lineage (NCBI taxonomy): Eukaryota > Viridiplantae > Streptophyta > Magnoliopsida > Malpighiales > Erythroxylaceae > Erythroxylum > Erythroxylum areolatum. The sequence continues at coordinate 45,378,049 of JANIJH010000003.1, forward strand.
CATGCTTCATGAATGCACTAAAGGAGATTTTATGTGTGGAAATGGTTAAGTCACATTAAATCTCTATAGTATCTATAAAAAGAACTAAACAAACAGTATAGTATGTGGGAATTAAGTAACCAAAATTGAAATAGAAATTGATGTCAATTAGAAGGATTACTTCTTTTCCCTTTAAGCTTCTACTCAACCATGTTATGTAGGTAAACTTTAAAATTGGTGAAGGGTTATTTATGCCTGGAGATGGGTAAAGATGCCTGGAGAAGTGTTCTCTATATGCTTTTATAAAAGAAGTTTGAGTGTTATTTACATTTAGTCAGGAATGAAGCTGTACAGAGAAATTTTTTCTTCTTATAGGGATTTGGCTATCCCATAAGCCTATAATTAACACATTCAAGATTGAAGGTAAATTGATCTTCCATGTAAAGATCTGCAAATATGTATCTACATTACCATCAATATGAGCAAGAGAAATGTGATAACAAGTGCAAAGCTACGAAGTTCTTTCTATCCATACCATTTAAAATGCCAATTTGAGTAGGCATTTTTGTCTTTCATCTGTTAGCCAGCTCTACGGTGCTATCCTTAATGATCTTTAACTGTCCTTAAGACCACTATTCAAAATGGTACTTCAAAACAAGTTGAACAGGTTAGGATGCCAAATATGTAATCTTTTAAGAAAGCTCTCTTCATGTTGTCCATCGTTAGACAATTGTTTCCTTATTCATTTCTTTCTTTTTCGTAGAGGTAAGGGATTAAATGTTTGTTTATTCATTTCATCCTTTTTCTTATTCATTTCATCCTTTTTCATGAAGATAAAAGGGGTTAAATGTTTTGTGACTGGTGGTTTTCACGATGAACAACTTATTTTCAGGTTAAGTTACCATGAAATCAATGTTAATAGTGGACAGGTATGTGGGCTTGTTTACCTTCAAAACTTTTTATCCTTGAAACTTTTAATACTAATCGTAAAAGCCTTTTTATGAAGTCATGGGAAGGTTTTACTGGAATCTTTTCTAATAGTTGGGGATGAAACACACACACACACACACGCACACACACACACGCACAAACACAACACGCACACGCACGCACACACACACACATGCACACGCACACACACAACATACATACACACACGCACACGCACACACACACGCACACGCAAGCTTTGGCTGCTTCAGATCAGATTCACCCTCAAACATTAGTACCAGTAGCTTAGTTACAGCTTCAGATCGATCAGCTCTTATACAACCATCCATTCAGCTTAACCAGAGCACATCTGTTGAACATGGTGCACTCAGCCAGCCATTGGTAAAATGTGAATCCAACAGCTCCAAACATTTCCAGCAAAATATGGCATCGGCTGGGGAAGTTGCGTCAGGGTTTGGAAGTTGGCCTGCTAATAACCTTGGAGCATTAGGACTCAGCAGCAATGTTGGAATTATTAGCAGTCGAAACTGTGATATCATAAAGGATATAATGCAGCAACAACTGCAGGATGAGATACAACAACAACAACAACAGTCACTGCTGCCTGAGCCTAGTTGCCCCGTTAATGTAGAGCCATCTTACCTTGTGATCCCTTCTCAGTCATTAGCCAGTTCTAGGTCAGGAAATAGTACTTCCTTAAATCAGAATTGCAGTAACAAGGGTGTTCCTGTCAATTGCAGTCTTTTGTTGCATCAATTAAATCATTCCTCATTGGATGTGGAACACATCTTAGATGGGGATATCAAAACCAGTGGACTTGTGACTGGATTTTCAGCTCCATGTTCTGTATCTTCTTCGGTCTTGTCTTGCTATATAAACTACGACAATAGCCCCATTCAGCATGTTCAAAACTCATCAACCAGATCTGCAGCTGGAAGGCAATTACTGGAAGTTGCTCCTAATATGTGTGACATCCAAAGTTTGTATCGATCCAAGGACAATGAAGTGCTTGACCGAGGAATATCGAGGAATCTGGGATTTGATGGGAATACTGCTTCCGTACCTAGCCGATTTGCAGTTGATGAATTTGGATCACCAATTGGTAACTCAAGCCTGGAAAAACTCAGTATGGAAAATAATGTTAATAAAGTGAAAGAGGAGCCAGGCTTAGAAATTTTAGACACTACAAGAGTAGGTATTCCAGCATTGCCTCAATTTCCTCCAAATGAGCTAATGGGGCATTTTCACAGAATAGGTGAATCAGCTGTTGATTCCTTCTATTTTCTTTCCTCAATTTAAATCTCTAGAAGTGGCTATTATGTAATCCTGTTTGCTAATGAGAAAACATTATAGTGTTTCACATTTTATAATTTAGGAAAAAAAATTTAACAATTTGAAGTAAAGGTTAACACAGGTTATCTGATTTTAATTAATATGAGATAATTATGCATTATTGATCATCTGACCAACTAGCATTGGTTCATCTAGAAGCTATTCACATCATCTTGTTTGGATGATATTAAATCAAGCACTAAAATTTTCAGTGCTTATTACCTTGAATTTCTAGGTCAAAAGCTAAACTTTATTCTGTCACTGGCGCATGTTCTTTTTGTGCTATCAGTATTGGTTAATGAATAACCATATTTACCTTTATAGCATGTACATGCCTCAGTGATTCACAAAAATCTGAATACCAGTCATTTCATGCCCATAGCTGCCTTTCTAGGCAATTTAAAATGTTAACAAGAAAGAATGTTCTTGTTGTGTAGGTTTTTGTTTGGGAAATGTGATTCCTTTTCCTTCAGTGATGTTTTTGCCATAGTTGGTGGTAATAGTGATGTTGTTGTTGCGGGAAAGGTATTTACAAGAGATTACTTGGGTACTTTGTAGTGCACTTGTGCGTTTTTTTTCATTATTTTCCTTTTGTGTTGCGTTTAGTTTTGTGCAGTAATAATTGATGGTTCATGCATAGTCCATATAAATGTGAGTTATGTTTTATATTTTTGTGGGAGAAGCATTTGATTTGGATGAGCATTGTATGTAATGGAGTTCATGACAGCTTTCAGATTGAGAGCAAGATATCTCTATATATTTGACTAATTAGCTCCTCAAAATAGAGTTACTAAAAAGATTGGAAAGTTGTACTTTACAAAATAGTACTTTTCTTTGACTTGTTGACCAAGACTGCATCTATTTTTGGCACTTGGCTACCAAGACTCATAGTACTCTACTTATAGTACTAAACCTTTGAGTACTTTTTTAAGTAATGGTCTAACTAATCTCGTTTAAGTTGCAAAGTCTTGCTGCATGTGGTTGGTAAATGGAATCACTTTCTAAAATATTCCTTTTGTCTTGAGAAAAAATCACAGTTTTGTTTATTTGGATTTATTGATGAGGACCTGTGCCTGTTTAGCTTTGATTACCTTTGGAGTTCAATCTGTGATATTGTGATTCGACTGTAACTTGATGTGAAACATGCATTTCCTTTATTGGAGAGTTTGTTACGTAAGTGCGACTGATCCACTACAGGTTTCTTAATCTCGGGTGCAAATTTGCTTTTACTTATTCAATGGCATAGTATTCGTTGGTGATTTAAGTTCAAGTCTGTATTTTTTGTACTTGTTTACTCTACTCCTAGATGATCATGCACGTTTCTTAGTCTGTTGCTGATCATGGTGTCCAGAAGTAAATATTGTGCTTTTCTGTGGATTGCTGGCGGGAAAAGTCTGCATACGTTCTCCACTACCACGCGACGTCCTTTTTTGCAAGAGCAAACATAGTTGAAATCATATACTAGATGATGATTTCATGCCATCGAAATTCTGTAGTTGTGTATTTATGTAGTGCTCGTTTGTTTAGGTTGTACTCTGTCAGAACAATGTGTATCATTTTATGGTTGTTGTCCTGAAATTCTAATCTCAAATCATAGTTGGGTTGCAATATCTTGGTCGATTATCTTGTCCAACAAATCCAGCTGAAATGGAGGGTTGACAGGCGGCAATTAATAATAATCAGCGGTAGTGGATGAGGATTATATAGTAAACTGCGACGTTGATTGAAATTGATTCAAGGTTTACGAAGGGAATAGAAACGGAAAACTTAACCTCAAAATTCGGTGATGAAGACACACCATACACATACTTGTAATGTGCATTATTTAAGTGAGTTAATCAGTCTATATGTCCTTCTGATTGCTAATTTTCTTAATTGTTAAAAAGGGTCAACGTTATACATGCACAAGGCTGTAACCTTCTATTAATATTTTTACAAAGAGGTTATTTATGTGATTTGAACATATAATCTTATGATCAAAAAGAGCAGCTTTAACAATTGCTCTAAAACTGACTCTCTAATTTTCTTCTTGTTATTATTTATTAAAAATAATTTAATGTTTATTAGAACATATTTAATGTAGATCCTCATCAATAAGGATTAATTTGGTTTATATATTTATGTTACATATACACTTTATTTTTAAAATGTAAATGTTAGTTATAAATGTACAAATTTTGTGATGAAAGTATTATTTTATTCAATTCCATCACAAAATTGAAAAGAGAAATAATTATTATATATGTACACTTGCTCTATTTTATTTAAATGTTAGAAGCAATTATTTATCTCTCTTCAAGTTTAGTTTCTAATTTCACTCTTTTGATTTAACTTCATATTATCAAATCTCAACACATTAAAGTTTGTTGATTAAATTCAAATTAATTCAAAGATCAAATTCTCTAATTTTAGATTTAATCTCTTATTAAATAAAATTGGCTTGTCAAATTTCTTATTTTATAATTAGTCACCAATTGGATGGTTTTAGGTTTTATATTATTTTAAATTTTGTACTATAAATCAATTTAGATCAACTTGATTTTTCAATTTTTCACAAGTGTGCAATTAAATACAAAGTGGCTCAAATTAAAATTTTTATTTACTTAAAAATTTTCAGTTAAATTGAAAACTTTGAGTCAAAGTAATCAAATTGAATGTAATTGAGCTTTATCAAGTCTAAATGATTTCTAAGACAACTCAAATTATTTTTAAAAAGAAGTCAAAGAAAATTCAAAGAAAGGAGATTTAACTAGATTACAGACTAAGCCAACTAATGGCTAATTAATAACTACTGATGATAAATTAACTTTAAATAAAGTTAACAAATATGTGGTTAGAAGTTGAGTTACTAAAATGAAGACTTAATTAGTGAACAAGTGACTTCAATTTGGAAAAAATAATAAAGTATTTTTGTAATCGTGAAGTGACAAATTGTGACTAAATGAAACCTAGTTACATGTGAAAACAAGCAGCAAGACATCAAGTTTAAAAGGTTGAAATTTATGCTTAATAAAGATTCAATGTCCAACTTAAAACAAAAAACCTAATTAAAGGTAACAAAATAATGAAACCCTAATTAAACAGTTGGCCCTCTTTATCTTCTCTTTGACTTTACTAATTGTAGTATATTCTTTCCTGCTAATACAAAGGTTGGTAGTTTAGTTACAAATGGAAGATGAAATTCGGATAATAGAGGTGAACATTTTTTTTCAAAGCTACTTCTCTTAAACTCTCTTGGACTTGTAAATTGAGGATAAGGTAATCTAGCTTAAGCATTTCTTAGGCTCAGTTACAAAAAAAAAATCTTATATGGATGTGATTAGAAACTCTATATTAACTATGAAGTGGTAATTCTCTAATGTGGAGCAAACTACTTGTCCCAAGATTTTCCTTTACTTTTGTGGCTTGTAATTAAAGAAAGTTAACTAACGTAGACATAACTAGAGGCACCAATAATATGAAATGTATGTTGTGTTTGATGGACCAAGAAATTAACGTATATCTTCTATTTAACTACCCTTATTCATACAAAGTTTAGAGGGATGCTATTGTCCATTGTAAATTGGATCTAGAGATTAAAAGTTTGAAATAATCCAATAGCTAAGCTCCCTTTTTAGGAGTTATAAAGATGAGAGATTTTTGTATAGCTTGTCGTTAGCAACTCAATTTATAGTGTTTAGAGGGAAAGGAACTAAAGAGTTTTCAAGAGCATGTTTAACTCTCTAGATCAAATAAGTGAATGCAATATTAGACGTATTAGGGGGTGTTTATGGCTAGAGGACAAAGTTTGACACTTTCTCCACTTCTAAAATCAAATTGGTCTCTTTTTTTATTTGTCATTCTATTGACTTATAAATTATTCTTAACATGTGATAATAAGCCCTAACACTCTTGAATTGTATTTTGTTGTATTATTTTGTACATTCCATGTAAACTCTTATTAGCTATTAATTCTATTTATTTACTTTCCAAAAAAATAAAATTCCATAAATAAAAAGAAAATTACTTTTAAAACAAAATGTAAGATGCAAGAAAAATTCAAAAAAGATAAAACATAATTAAGTCTTAAACATATATGCGATAATCAACACCTTTCATAAAAAAAGATTTGAATGTTTAAGAAATGAGTTTGGAGTTAACCAAATACTTTTGTTTAGAGAGTCCAATATTAAACTCCTTTATATTAACTTCATATCATCACCATGTCTGCTCCTTCTCTACTACATTCCTCATCATACACTCACCCTTCATCGCATGCTTGCTTTTGCCATAGATTATGACTCCCTAACCTTTCCTTCAACCCCCTCTTCGTTACGGCCCCTTAGAATTTTACTCTTAAACCTAAACATGTCCCTTTACTGCCAACACACAATTCCTCTTAAAGTCTGTCAATAGCACGCCTATCTAGACCACACCATCTCTACCATCCAAGCCTAGAGTACATCATGCCTTTCACCTTCAACATACCTCCTGCTACCTCACTCTGGATCTGCTTTTAGTGACCTAGGTTATTATCCAATAGACCATAAATGGACCAATTAGACAAACCCTTCTAGCCACTTTTTAGCATAACATTGTAAATCGTCTCTCCAAAAAATTTACAACAAGTCCTTCCAAAAAACCTCCAATGTATGTCTTCAACATGTCTAGATAATCCTTATCCCACTAGCCAAGATGAACATCTAACCGGCAAGACTTGGATGCAAGTGGGGGGTGACACTAAACTTGAGCTGCAAGTAACATATTTTCCACCTAATGAATCACTTGAATAGAGGATAGTTACTCATTCGTTGGACATTTTGAAGGCAAGTGTAGACAGATGGAGAACTACACTTGTTGGTTTCTTTATAAATAAAAGAATTGTGTTTCTGGCAATGAAACATTAGGCATTCAATGCATGGAATCAATATAGTTTAACGAAGGCCTTAGTGAATAACGACAATGTATTCCTATTCAAAATTTCCAATTTGGAGGAAGTTAAATAAGTCCTACAATCTAGACCTTAGCATGTGTAAAACGAGCACTTACTACTACAAACTTGGAGACCTAGGCTTAAACTAGAGGATTTTAAAATAGAAAACATATCACTTTGGTTAAGCTCATATGATGTTTTGCTTGAATATTGGATCATGAGTGGGTTAAGCCACCTTGCAAGTTTTATTAGAAGACCAATAGCGCTTGATTAAGCAACGGTTGAAATAAAGCTTATGACTTCTTTAACTGATCTATGTGTCCTGGTAACTTCTTTAATTGATCTACCTAATATTATTCCATTCGTTAGGTTAAATAAGGACCTATAATCCATTGAGGATCAGTTGCAAGTAACATACGTATGGAGGGTAAGGATTAACAAAAACAGAAATGGATACCTACAAAAAGGACTTTCAAATCAAACAGTTACTAGGAATTATTACAAACTAGTGATGAGAAGTATGTCATCAATGAAGTTACTGAAATTAGAGTAGTAGATGCAAGCATATCAACAGCTCATAATGCACAAATGGTGGAGAAAGCTAGTGGAGAAACTGCATCAGTACAAAACCCTTTGGTAACAGCCAAAAATGTTGTTCAATTTGGAGTAGCAGACGTAAATACATCAATTGCTCATAATGCACATATGGTGGAGAAATCTAATATAAAAATTGCATCAGTCCAAACTCCTTTTGTACCAGCTAATAATGTCAAAGTGGAAAACATAATAGTGCAAGTGATTGAGCGTATCGTGAACAGTGATAAAAACTAATTAAATATTACAAACAATGGCATAAAAGATGGCATCTAACACGAGCTATACAACAGAGACCAATTCTAGAAATTTGGTGAACAAATTTAACTAATATGTTGGCAAAAAAGCAATTACCGAAGATAAAGATAGCACTAGAATTTGAAACAATCACTAGGCAAAGATTGAATAGGAAGAAAAAACTCTCCCTAAGGGAGATAGTTGCATGAATTTCCTTACTTGGAATGTAAGAGAGGCTAATACCCCTAATAAACAACTGATGATTGGTGACATCATTTTGTAGAACAAAGTTATCTTAGCTGGTATTTTGGAAACAAGAATAAAAAGGGAGAGCAACAATATGTTGAACTATTTGCCAACAAAGTGTTGAAGCATATCCATCATCTTCTGTCATCCAAATGACCTAATTTTTGTCTTGTACGACTCTAATGCTCTATCGATTACCATATCTAACATAACAGATCAAATGATTCATTTATAGGTTGCTATTGGATATCTCAATCAAAGATTGTGTATTTCCTTCATATATGCATATAATAGTGCATACCAGAGAACTTTCTTGTGGAATCACATCAAACAAATCGCCACTTCCATTATAGACCCATGGATGCTGTCAGGTGATTTTAATTCCATTATGAGAATTGAAGAGGCTAAGGGACCAAGGTTAGTTTGTATTCCTTGCACAGATCTTGGTAGATATTTGGAGGAAGCTCAATGTACTAATATATCAATGAGAGGATACTTTTATACATGGACAAACAAGCAATTAGGTCCTAATTTGATAAAGAAGAAATTGGATGGAAGCATGGCAAATCTTAGATGGATGAATCTATTTCCCAGTTGTTTTTTAAAGTGCACTAGTAATCACTTATCAAATCATACCCCCATTCTCACTTTTCTGACCGCAGAGAGAATTACTCATCCATTTAGGTTCAATGAATTTATGATGCAACTAGCTGGGTTTGAGGAAGCCTTATAGAGTGCATTGAGGTCTAACATCTAAGGAACTAAGCAGTTTATCTTTTCGAAGAAGATGCAATTAATCAAGTAGAAAATGAAGACTCTTTATAATGCTAATATTGACAACACACACCATCTTGTCAACACTATTAAAAGAGAGTTGGAAGCTATACAACAATCAGAGGATTGAAACAACTGCAATATGACCTTAATTTTTATATTATCCATATAAGTACACACGTATTCTCTATAAATATAATTATATTCATAATTGTTAGACTTCTTCATTAAATAATTTAAAGTTTAGCTTATATATGGGGTTAAAAAAAAAGAAAGTGTGAATTTTCATTAATAATATAAAGTTTGGCTAATATATGGAAGTTAAATAAAACTAAGAGGTGACGTAATTTAATTTTTCTAAGAATCTTTTACTTTTATTGTGACATGTTAGCATATGCTTGGTTTTGTTTTATTCGATTTTAATTCTTCATATGCTTATCACAAATTTTAACAATGTTTTGTTGGGTTCAATTTTTTTTCATTCTTTTAAATAACTACTTGAAATTTTTCTTTTATGATTTTCCATTAACACCATATCATTTATATAAACCTTTATCTCTTTATGTGTAATATTAAGAAGAATGTCACTAAACAAAATTTAACTTCATAAATTTCTCTTTTATTCTACATTTAAAATCTATTTCAAACCTTATAATTATTTTCAATAATATAATTTTAGTAATAACTAACCTCAAAGAATAACTTAAAAGTGATAATTGCAAATATATATTTAGGTATCGATACAAGATTTTCTTGTATTTTAATTAATTTTAAAAACTTATTATGTTATGTTTTGATTAACAAAAGTAAAACATACCTGAAGATCAATTAAATGTTAGTAATATAACTATCTAATTCATTTAAATATAAAACAATTAAATTCCATTGAAATCAATAATTTAGTCTAATTATTTTAAATTGTTAATTTGACAGCGGTTTAATTGTTTCTCGTAATGTTCTAAGAGTTATGTTAAATTATTGTATTAACGACATTTAGGTCCCGTTTGGATGTTAGCTTATCAGCTATTTTATAGCTAATTGACTAAAATTAACTGAATGACTTTGTCAATCAGCTATTAGCTCTGTTTGGTTGTTGGCTAGTTGGGTTGACTGATTTAACCCAACCAGCTAATTTGTGAGAAGCTGATCATGTGTAGCGTTTTGGAGAAACAACTGAATTAATTGTTTGGCGATTACTATTCTACCCTTACTTTTTCACTGATCTTCACTATATTTATGTTGTTTTGAAGTATTGATTGTCATGGTGACTAGCCACCCATAGTAGTCACGCCCTCTTTTAGTTTGTCTTCTTTTCTCACTGATCTGAACAACTGAACACATCCCGCTAAGTAATATCCATCTCCATTGTGATAGCAGCTCTACAATTAAACTTTCTAAGAATCTAGTTATATATGGTCATAATAAACACATAGAGGTGGAGTTTGTGCATTGCGTATGCAGGAACAAAGGGATGATAAAGCTTCTTTATTTGTCTCCAGTACTCTCCGTATGGATAAAAGCTACATTTTTATAACCATAAGATAAGATACTCATACAAAATACAGGGCCTTGTAGCAAAGATGGAGTCAAGATTTTTCATCACTTCTTTTGCATGTTCTGTCGAAGAAATAACAACTTGAAATCAGGAGTTGCACCGTGAGTAGCTAGTCACGGGGGTGACTTAATAAATAAAACAGGCATCATGTTAGTTAACAATAAGTGTTCAAACAATAAAGATGAGTATTTTTGCTGAAATGTGAGTATGGATTTTTGGGTATGCCGTATATGTTATTTTGCAAATTTGATGATCAATATATTATAAGAAATTGTTGAAATGGTTTTTGAGTTAGAAAAATTATTGAAAGTGTGTATATGGAGAGTGCATAAAATTATGAAAAGTTGATATGTGTATATTTTGTTTTCATGGTTTCTACGTGAATTTTTGGATGTTTTTAGAAATAAAAAAAAGAGTTTTGAGTTAAGGAAAAGATGTTAGATGATGTCTGGATATAAGAAAGACAGATTTTAGAGAAAAAATTGGAGAATGAGCAGAAAATAAGCCTAGTCTCTCTCAACTTGTCTGCAAAGTTGGCTACCCGAAGTCTCTCTCTCACCACTCAATTTCTAACTTTATCTCTCCTGGAAAACCACACATCCACCTAAGCATACACATTTCTGCTACCAACAACTGTCTTATATGCCTACGTTTAGTAGGCCAACACTCCGCCCCATATAACATGGTTGGACGAATCACCATTTT
>JANIJH010000003.1:45393641-45404115 GCA_024520975.1 Erythroxylum areolatum
TGAATCAAGACATAAATTCGAATTTGCATGTTTTGTTTTATTTCGGATTAACTTATGTAAGATAAGGTTGTAGTCGCATATTGGGCAATTATAGTTCAAGCACCTTATGTATTTTGGGATTTTGCAAAATATTGTATTATGGCTTGAAACGCCAATAAAGCTTTGTAAACTCTTAAATGTTGATGTTAATGAAATGTGAATTGGTATATGGATGATGATGATGAATGTTAAGCTGAATGGTTGATATATATATATATATGTATATATGTACACATCAGTAAGATGTTATGGAAAAGACACATAGGAATTGTGAATGATGAGAGGTAGTTGGATATGAAGAGTCAAACAAATTGAGGTTGAGAGTTTGACTAATTCCAATTGGTAGTTGAATTGTTATGAATGATGTGTAATAGAGGAAGTGAAGTTGGGATAAACTTCAAGTATTTTCATAAGGCTTAATTTTATGAACTGACTCCAGGGAAAATCTAGAATAATCTAGATAGAACTAGATAGAGTTGTCTTCTAGAAAGTTGTAACTTATCCTCTTATCTTTCCGAAGCTATAAGGTGTGCAAAATTTGAGTATTGGGGTTGACGGATATGGGCATTATAAGTGATGATGCTGCATAGGAAGTTTAAACATGACAATCATGGTGAATGATGAGAGTTTATGTTTGTGATGAGTAAATTGATTTGAATTTTGGAAGTTTGATGCACCCAAATTGGTAATTGAATGTTTTAAGAGTGTTATTACATTAGAAGAAGTGAAATTGGGAAGATGATGAGTAAACATGATGTTAGGTTGGATGTAGGAAGCATTGGAGAGGCTTTGAAGGGGTTTTGGGAACCCCTATGTCCATTAGGCAGACTTTAGGTCCGTTAAACTGACATTCTCAGGTGAAAAAGGGCTCCTAAGCCATTGTATGTCCGTTAAACGGACCTTCGCCGCCAAAATGGACTCCCAACCTCGACAATGTCCGTTAAACGGACATTCACGGGTCAGCTTCCATAAATCCCAATTTTTGACCATTTTAGAGGCAGAATTTGACTTTGTGGTCTTCATAAAAGTTGTAGATCTAGAAGTATACTTTCAAATGGTCTAAGAACAAAATCAATAAGACATTTTCGATGAAATTTATAACAATTGCGCGAAGAGAGGTACAAAATGATTTAGGACAGAAACATGTTGGATTCTTTTGTCCATAACTTCCTTACCTGACCTCCGAATGAAGTGATTCTTAAAGCGATAGATTCCTAAGATATATATCTATCTCTCCATGAAAATTTGTGGCTTTTTGTGTTGATTTGAAAAAGTTTGATTGAAAGAAAATGAAAGGTCGATTGGGAGAGCATAAAGGGGTTATGAACATACGTTGGATTTTTAAGCCTATCTTGAGCTGTAGAGTTCCGATTGAGATGATTCTTTCTTCAGAATGAACAAGAGACATAGAGCTTCATGTTGGTATCAGAGAAAGAAGATGAACCAATAATGAATAAGGTGATTTTCTTGACATCTTATGATATTCGGAACGATTGTTGGGCTCCGAAAACGGGATCCTTCATATTAAGTGTTAAGTTTCGTTTGAAATGAAAATTGTTTGCTCAAAAGTTAATGGTATGAATGATTGACTTGAAGGTACCAAGTATAACACGATTGTGTTCCTGTTATTTTGAATAGGGTTAGGAGAATTGACTGAAGTCATTATTTTTGTAATTGTGTTTGTCAAGTTATTCAATCATTTAGACAATCACAGAGGTTGAATTGCTGTTAAATTAGAAGCATTAACACAAACTATTTTCTTTTAACAGAGCATCAACTTTAAAGTTTGATGGCCTAAGATATATAGTTCACGTGCGATCATTTTTGGATCTTAATTGGTGTGAAGACCCTAGGGTGAAGTGGTAAGGATTAGAACTTAAGATTTGTATTTGTTGATATTGAAATGTCCATTACTAATATAAAGAGTATTGTATCACATAATTGGTTTCTGTGATGTTTTCCAAATTTTATTAGCTTTCGTTTTTTAGTAAATCCATGTTTTCCCAATTACAATTTTTTTTCCTATTACCAATATAAGATCTGCTATTCTTGCCACACTGTTGTTTCAATTGGTTTGTTTCTATTGTGTAGTATGTTTTTGTTTTTATGGTAGGAGACTAAGAAGATTATTACTACTCTCCTAGTTTTGTTCTTTAACTTTAATCTATCAATCTAATTTTATAATTTTTCCAAAAAAAAAAGAGATTTGCTACTAGTAGTTCTGATCTTGTATTCCATAGCGTAATACATCTAATTTTTGTTATCGTTGAATTTTATTGAAGGGGTTTTTTTTAAACGCGATATTCATTTATTAATAAGTAAGTTTAGTATGATAAATGTTGATATTCATTTATTAATATATAAATCAAGATATACATAAAAAAAAAGAGAAGAAAGAGAGTTGGACAATCACAATATAATTTGAAAGAGTATTAAGAGAAAGGAAAGAGAGTTGGACAATCACCGTATAATTTGAAAGAGTATTACTTGTCTTGGACAATTCTTATTGATTATTTAATTATGTAATAGTTCCTTTTATGTAATAGTTCCTTTGTTACCAAAAGAACTATAACTATCTTAAATTATTACATATAAACAAATAGTAATTTAATAAAAATGTTTTTATAATATACTATTTTAAATAAATATATATATATATATATATCAATTTTATATAATTTTTTAATAACATTCACAAGTTAATTTTATTACTCATTTTAAATTAAGAGATCAAATAATTTTAAAATAAGTAATAAATAAAAATATTACAATGATAAAATAGTATTTATATATTTATTTTGTTGAAATAGTCTAATTCAAATTAGTCACACTAATTAAGTAGTGAAATCAATTGCATATTGATTAACTAGCATAATTTTTTTATCTTATATGATTAGATGACATCATCCCAAAAAGGAAATAAATGAGGAAGTCAAGGGCGAATGATATAGGTAGAATTTGTTGACCAAAAGAAACTTTTTTTATTTTTGTTGACATTTGTAACCAACATAATGAAAGGAGTAAAGGAAAACACGGTAGAGTTATTGGTCAAAGGTTACCATGGAAAAAGGTGAAGGAAGGGTCTCACAAAGCAACAAACTTACTATGGGATAAAACTAAGCTTAAAAATAAGTTCGATTGAATGAGAACTAGATAGAGTCTTTGGAAACAATTGGAAGAGAAAGGAATGAGATTATTACAAAGAAACAATTGCTACTAGTGAGGAGTGGTAGACTTTGAAGATTAAGGTTATCCCCTTTTTACCAATTCAAGTTATGTTCCTTTACTCTAATGCTAAATAGTTAATTAAATATAAGTTATTTAATTTTTTTTAGGAGAACATCAATTTTAAAACATTTAAAGAGGAAGGGCTTGAACTTGAGCTTAAATGTAAGTTGGATCAACTTTTTGAATGTTTAGCCTGAGGAGATACTACATTTTGTTCTGTGGCTGACCCTCCACAAGGACTTGGCCCGAGAAGAGACTACATTTTGTCCTGTCGCTGACCCTCCACAAGGACAACGAGAAGTTGAGGAAGTATATATTCCTTCTCCACCTGATAGTAATAATGCTCATCATCAATTGTTAGTCTATCATGATCATGAGAATATAGATGAGACTAGTGTTCTAAACAATTGGGAAGAAGTGTGAAGAGAATCTACCCTGACCCCTCAAGCTACACATGATGAAGGGAGTGAGAGAAGAAGATGCAAAAGGGTTTTGGAGAGTGACAGTTCATAAAGTAACAAGAGTGAAAGAACTGATTCCGCTAAAAGGGTAGGAAGATCTGCAACAATTTATGAGAGGCTTGACGATATGATGCAATTGATTCAATAAAGGTAGAGTGCAACAATGGAGATAAATAGATCCATTACGAAAATTTTGGACACGATGAATATTAGTGCATCACAAAGTACTGGTGCCGGTGCATCACACTATGATGTTACGAATGCTTTGAAAAAATTTGTACTTTACCTGGTTTAGAGACTGGTACTCTTGAATTTTACTTTGCTTGCATGTTGATTGAAGATCCTCAAAGAAAGTCCATTTTTTTGGTTTACTAGATGATACAAAGAGGGTTGAATACATAAAGTTTATGTATGAATATGAAAACATAAAAAACATTAAATATAGTTTCTAACTATCCATTACTATGTTTAGTTTATTGTTTTTATTATTTGTGCACTTATGTTGACATGGTGTTTTTTAAGACATTATGATTTTAGTTAGCTTATTTTATTATATTATGTTATCTTGTTGGTAATATATAATTTTATTATGTGCTATATTATTTATTTCTTTACATTTAGACATATAAGTGTCTTGCTTATTTACAATATAATTTTACTAATTGATCTGTAGGTATGGATGATAATGTTATGAAAACTATGCAACTTTTGCAAATGAAGCAATTTTTGGACAATGATATTGAATTTTGGGATTCAATGGCTTGTGTAGTAGGTTACTTAAGTGTGTATTTTTTAACCACACATATAAGGAACCATGGATGACTTCCTATCAAACAGGAGAACTATGAGTGAATGAATTATTGAATGGTCATGAAAAAAGGTGTTTTAATACATTTAGGATGAATCAAAATACATTTTGTCAATTATGTAAAGTTTTGGAAAAAAATTATGGTTTGAGACCTTCAAATAGGATGTCTATTTTGGAGAAAGTCGGTTTATTCCTATATGCCCTAAATAAAGGTCCCTCTAATGGAGATACTCAACAACGTTTTTAACATTTTGGTGAAACTGTGATTAGAGTTTTTAAAAAAGTTTTGACTACTATGGATGGATTTTCAAGGGATATACTCGTACCAAAAGATCCCAAATTTAAGGACATTCTATCACAAATTGCCAATGATGTTAGATATATGCTACATTTTAAGGTAATTGAATATGTTCTTCCTCCCCCTTCATTATATTTTCCATTGAAAAATGTTGTTTTATCATCTTATGATTATAATTTTATATTAGGATTGCATTGGAGCTATTGATGGTACATATATAGCGGTAGTTATTGCATAGGAGGATCAAATGAGATTTAGAGAACGGAAGGGAATAACAACAATAAATGTATTGGCAACATGTGACTTTAACTCACTATTTACATATGTTTTCGTTGATTAGGAGGGATTAGCACACGATTTTCATATTTTTCTTGATATAATCGGTAATTCAAGATTTAAATTTCCAAAACCACCGATAGGTAATTTTAAGATTTGTAGGATTTGTTGTTAATAATTTATACTTTTTATGGTATCATTTATACTGATTATATTACTTCTATGAAAACTTAGGTAAATATTACTTGATTGACAAAGGCTATCTGGAAAGAGAAAAATATTTGACACCTTACCCAAAGACAAGATATCATCAATTGGAGTTTCGTGATGCAAATTCAAAAGGATTTTGAGAAGTATTTAATCGAGCTCATTTATCATTGAGAAGTTCTATTGAGAGGACTTTCAGTATTCTTAAGGCTCGATGGAAAGATATCGGAGAAAATGCCTAAATATTCATTAATGAATCAAAATAGAATAATTTGTGCAGCTTTTGCATTGCATGACTATATTAGAAGAAATAAAATTGACGACCTAGCTTTTAGCATCATTGATCATGATCCTGACTTTATACTTCTAGATTTATTTCAAGATGTTGAATTTAATTCTACACAAGAAGACATTGAAGAACAAAGAACTCGGGAGATGACAACTATTCGTGATAATACTACTTCTAATTTAATGACAATTAGACGTCGTTCTTGAATTGTTATAAACCTTTGCTTTAAATGATGATGTTCATTTCTTTTGCTCTATTTGAATTGTGTTGTTAAACTTCATTTGTATTGTTATATTTTATATTTAGATGTATCATCATAATGCTTATTATTATTGTTGTCGTTATTATTATTATTATTATTGTTGTTGTTGTTGTTGTTGTTATTATATGTTATATGTTTTTATTAGAGTTATAAATTTAATGTTTTTATAATTTAATATCTAAAATGTAAATTTTTATAAAAATATTGAACAAAATACTAAGATATATAATATTCACACTCTTATAATTTTTTTAAAAGTCATGTCCTCTTAAGTTATTTTACACATAAACAACTAATATTAAACAACTGATTTTACCAAACATCAAATGCCAAACAGTAATCAACTGGTCAAATCAACTGATATAATTAGCTGTTAGTTGTTCATATAATTAGCTGGTCAAATTAGTTGATATAATCATCTAACAACTAATGCAATCAGCTGATTACTAAACAGGGCCTTAGTTAGTTTGCATGTAATATTTATATTATGTGTATTTTTAAAAATATATTGAAAAAAAGAAATTTTTAATAAAGTTAAAAATTTTAATAATTTAAAAATTAAAAATATAATAAGTTAAATTAAAATATCTCGTGTATTTTAATTTGTATAATTTCCTTAAACTGCACATCAATAAAAACGTCTGACTTCGTG
Organism: Erythroxylum areolatum; assembly: GCA_024520975.1. Taxonomy (NCBI): domain Eukaryota; kingdom Viridiplantae; phylum Streptophyta; class Magnoliopsida; order Malpighiales; family Erythroxylaceae; genus Erythroxylum; species Erythroxylum areolatum. Next base: position 45,400,162 of record JANIJH010000003.1, read on the forward strand.
CTACAAAATGAAAAATATGTGCTACTTTCCGCCTACTGGTACGGGAGAGGGAGTATATTCCCGCCACCATCAGCTGCTGTGACTAGAAGAGCCAAATCAATCAATGGCTAGTCCGAAGCCGCTGATGGATCTTTTGCAACCGGCCAAGCGTCTTAAGCTCTCTTCTCTATCAGACCCTTCAAAACCTTTTCATTCCATTGCCAATCCTCTCTCCCAACCAGAGTCTTCTTCCTCTTTAACACTTACTGACCACCAAAAATCCGTCATCGAATTCAACAGATTACGCGCCAAATCGAAGCAAAATCTTAATTTCTGCTCTCGGCTAGTATCCAATTCCAAAGGTATGCCAAAAAGTTCCTACCTTGATTATTTCTTGTAGTAGTAGTGGTGGCAGTAGTAGTAGGTGTTGTTGTTTTACGGTTTCATGCTTTTCATCTCTTTAACCGCAGCTCAAGGGGTGGGCTATGTGAAGTTAGAAGAACTAATGGTTGAAAAAACGTGGTTGGAGGCGCTTCAAGGGGAGCTGCAAAAGCCATATGCAAAGAATCTTTGCAAGTTCGTTGAAAACGAAATATCCAATGGGAGTGTTCCAATCTACCCACCGCAAGATTTAATCTTCAATGCCCTCAACACCACTCCACTTGACAATGTGAAGGCTGTTATCATTGGACAGGATCCTTATCATGGTCCTGGTCAAGCAATGGGCCTGTCTTTTTCTGTTCCCAGTGGAGTTAAACAACCTTCAAGTCTTGTTAACATTTTCAAAGAGCTTCACCAAGACCTTGGATGTTCCATTCCTTCTCATGGAAATTTAGAACGCTGGGCGATTCAGGTAGACAAAGTTTCTTGCTTAGCCAAATGCCCATGTAACTCCTTTTCTGTTATTCTACTATGAAACATACGCCAATACCTGGATAAAAGTTTTATGAACTTGCTAGATTTGTTCAGCATTACGGACCCCAGTAGGTTTCAATGTTTGTAGTTTGGTTTTACGTGTGAGTGGTAGATTTCGTGGTGAGTAATTGATTTCCTCATTATTTTTGGGTTTCCCTGTGCCTATATAGTTCTGCCTAAAGATGAGTCTTCATAAGTTAAGTAGCCTTCTTGTTAATAGGAACAGATTCTAATTTTAAGTGTTTATGAACTTAGTCACTTTAGATTAATTCACGAATATTCAAGCAGCTTTGTTTCTGGTTTATATCTATGTGCCAAAAATTGCAGAATAAATAGGGCCTCTGTGCGTCTATCAAATCTCAACTGAACTTCTCGTCACAAGAATGCCAAACATGGACTCGATTAACTTCTTTCCCTGCATTTGTCTTTGTCTTGTGTTGTGCGACTTGAGATGAACAAAATTACTGCCTTATAATCACCAGAACTATTGAAATGTTCCCATTTTAGCATTTCCCTCTTCCTTTTGTGATTTATTTTGTTTCTCTTGAAGATTTTTTGTTTTTTTCCTTAATATATGACTCCACAGAGGAGTCTTTGTCTTTTGTTGTGCAACTTGAGAAGAGCAAAATTACCGCCTTATTATCACCAGAACTACTGAAATGTTCCCATTTTAGCATTTCCCTCTTCCTTTTGTGATTTCTTTTGTTTTTCTTGAAGTTTTTTCCCCCCTTAATATATGACTCCACAGAGGAGAGAATATTATTTAAACTGTTTGGGATTATTACTCCAGATAAACGAGGCCTAGATATGTCTTAAAAAAAAGGTTTGTACAAGCATGACACTGATTCATTTATTTTTTTTGCTTTTTAATGATATAACAGGTGCAACGCCAAAATAATCCTAATGGTCTCTTTCATTATTATTATTTTTAGATAAAAATTTCTTTTTTTTTGGTTTTATATTCCAAATTCATTTCATATTGACCTTGCATATAGTAGACTTGAGGTGTGTGATTCAGATTATAGCTTAGTTGGCTTCCTTTGGTATTCAATGTCTGGACAGTACCATGATTCCAAGAATACTACTGAAGTCCTTTTAACATTTCAGGTTCTGCTTTTGATATTCAAATACTTATATCACAAAAGAATTGTTCTACTCATTTTCTTTTTGGAAGAAGTTTGCCTTAGATTTCATTTAATGGAACTTAAATTTCAAAATTTGCAGGGTGTTCTACTGCTTAATGCTGTACTCACTGGTAAGATGTTTTGTTAAGCCAACAAATGATGTTATTATCTTTTTCGGGAACTTACTCATCTTTTCCTGAATTATCCATTGGCCAGGAATCGGTTTATACTTATCTTTAACAATAGAAGGCTGAGTGAGTATTAAGAGGAATTCCAAAATATTTATGCAATATATTGCATGCAATGTATTGTTCCTAGACCATACCCATCTTGGTAATGGTAAACAATTTCTGTTGCTGCAAACATTGTGGGATATTGTAATGTGAAATATAGATGTTCAGAACTACTTCACAGGTTTAGGTTAATTGCTCATTAACATTGGTTTAGGCACCTCATGAAGTATCAGCCGCAGTTTGGAACTGGTCTCAATACTTTTTCAGCCATCCAAATTAGAATGTATGGCAATGTCAGAAAACTGGGCCTAACTGCTCTTTCATATTGTAGAAACTGGTGACCGGCCAGCAAGTTGTGGCTGAGATCCCAGCTTTTATTCCTAAAGCGTTATAATGATGCATAAACTATGTTATTACAGACGAGTGACTTTTCAACTTTGCAAAAAGTAGACATTTTGAGCCCAAGAATTCCAACCTAGTGCTTTATGTAAATTCATTTCTAATTATTTTGCAAAAGATAATCAAGGTTGAGATTTGAATGATGCACCTACTAGATCCAAAAAATTACTGCTCATCATCTACATGCCCAATTTTATGTCAATTTTGCCAACTTAAAAAATATAATATGTTTCTATAAAACGGTCTTTATAAAACCATCAATCTTTACATTCTAGATTACAATCATATATCTATTTTAACTGATTATACCATAGCAGTTTGATCTTTCTTGAAACCTTTTTTCTTGACCTTTCTGCCTTCCCAATCTGGTTTTCTAAACAATGATATATAAAATCTTCCTTTTTTTGTTTGTGTTTATGTGCCTCCAGTGATTGGTAATGGAAATAAAATATTGGTCATACTTATCCTGCAAATTTTCTTTAGAAATAAATTACTAGCTGTATCCTCCTTACCCATCAAATTTTCTGTTTTTAAGTGTATGAAAGGACAATTCTTTCATGTTTCACTAATAGGATTTAATCCTTCTCTTGTTCATTCCCTGATAATAGTGTTTTTCCTTTGAATAACTTCAAGGTGAAGCACAAGTAGTGTGGCAAACGTGGCAAACATAGGTTATAGTTTTATGGAAATCCATTTATGAGATTTGGGTTATAGTTTTATGGAAATCCATTTATGAGATTTGCTCATAACTTTTATAAGCTATTTGTAATTGTTTTTTGTTGGAAATAAGATTCTCCGCACTACCCACTCTGTTCTTTATCAAATTTTAGGGTTTTAAGTTGTTATCTATTGAACCACTTAATGGTTAATATATATACAAAGAGTACAATACAAATCAAGAAACTAATCCCACTAAACTAGGAAATTGACTCTAGCAGAAAATCCCTTAAATCTTGGGATCCTAAAAATACATATATTATACCCAATATTTACCTAAAACAGAATTATGAATTCTCACACTCCCTCTTAAGTTGGTGAATAGAAATTTTCCATTCCTAGCTTGGACACAATACCCTCAAACATTGAGCTACTCAATCCTTTAGTGAGAATATCAGCAAGTTGCCCCTTTGTTGACACCGTGAGTGCATATCAAGCTGCTGTCTAACTTCTCCTTGATGAAATGTGTGGTCAAAGATATGCATATCTCATAATATTATGATCTGATCCTAATCAGATCATTTAAAATTAGATAGCAGTATCTTGTAGATATATAGAATCCTAGGATTATATTTCCATATCTGTAC
>JANIJH010000003.1:45404215-45416896 GCA_024520975.1 Erythroxylum areolatum
TGTAACCCTATGCATGTATATATATATACTGCAGTCTATAATAAAAGAAATATAGAGCAAAGAAGCTCTAATTCACAAAATGTCTATCCATATAAACCACTAACACTGTCACTGTCACTCTCCATGGGGTTGAATGCTTAATAAACAATGTGTGATCCCCTTGACTTTGCTTATATCTCATAGATAACATGACCCTTGCAAATTTGCCAAACCAGGCCCGAGGAGATTGTTTCAATCCATACAAGGCTTTATTTAGCTTACATACAGTATCGATAGTCACTTTTGTTTCATAGGCTGTTGGGACTTCCATGTAAATCTCCTCCGCAAGATCCCCATGTAAAAGTGCATTCTTTACATCAAATTGTTGTAGTTCCCGACCATGGTTTGCAGCTAGAGATAAATTACTTTGACTGTATTCATCTCAGCCACAGGAGCAAACGTCTCTAGATAGTCAATCCCATAAGTCTGAGTGTATCCTTTAGTTACCGATCTTGCCTTGTACCTTTTAATCGACCCATCAACCCTATATTTCACCGTATAAACCCATTTGTAACCCACTAGCTTTTCTCCAACTGGCAATTCCACCAAACTCTAGGTTTTATTCTTTCTTAGTGCCTCCATCTCCACATCCATGGCTTGTTTCCATTTTTTGGTAGACAATGCCTAAGATAAGGTTGTAGGAATGGTTGTGGTATTGAGGTTTACAAGAAAGGCTTTGAATGTTGGTGAGAAGTTTTGAAAGGACATGTAGTGTAAGAGGGTGTATAACGGCCATTTGGTGGTCCTGATCTTCCTCACTAATTTGTAACTTTGTTTTAGTTTGCAAAGTAGGGAAATCAGAAATTGTTACCTCATTTGAGGAATCTGAATTAGATTCTTGTACATGCACAGATTCTGGATTGACCTCTTTCTACCTTAGGTACACCAAAATATTGCTAAATCACACATCTACAGAAGTAGATTCAGGTTCAAGAATGGGTTCGAATTAAGGAGATTTTGGTTTGGACACATGGTTTGATTCTGGTGGAACCAAAGGCATTCGACTAGGTTTAGATAGAAGTAAGGGATCATATTCAGACACTTCAAGAATGGACTCATTATCTTCCTTGAGATTCTCCCCATAAAGATAAGGTTGGATGAAATAGGCTTCTTGTTCATTAAGGCTACATCTCGGGACACATGAAATTTCTTGGAAGGAGGATGATAGCACTTATACCCTTTTTGAGTTGATGAATACCCTACAAATATGCACTTTAGTACTCTAGGGTCTAATTTCTCACAATTTTGGCTATGAATATGAACAAAGGACACACACCTAAAAATGCGAGGCACAAGATTGTTTGTAGTAGATATATTTGGGTAGAATGAAGAGAGTACCTCCATTGGACTTTTGAATCCTAGGACTCTAGAGGGTAGTCTGTTAATGAGATGAGTGGTTGTTAGAACTGCTTCCCCCAAAAATATTTTGGTACATTTTTTTGACATAACAATTCTCGTGTTTGGTCTAAAAGGTGTCCATTTTTCCTTTCGACTACACTATTTTGTTGGGGTGTTTTGACACAGGAAGACTCATGAAGTATCTCTGTTTTTTGTCAATAGGGAGTAAGTTTGGTTGAAGTAGTCTTTGGCATTGTCTGATATGAGTCTCTTGATATATACACCAAATTGGTTTTTTAACATAGAGATGAAATGTGGAAAATATAGAACTAACGTTCTCCTACTTTCTTCACTTCGAATAATAGCCACTACTTCATTAAAACAAGAAACTTTCAGCTTTTCGAGTATTTGGATCCTTATTTGATAAAACTCGGAATTCAATCCCACAAGGAAGTCATAGACTCTATCTTGTTCAATGAACTCTTTTAGTATAGCAAGATAATGATCAAGTTCTAGCCATAACGACTTCAATTGGTTGGCATACTCAGCCACAAATTTGTTTTCTTGCTTGGAAGCAATGGTCTTAACTTTCATTTCATACACTTGGGCCACATTCCTAGCTTTTGAGTATATTTATTGGATCACATCCCAAATGTCTTTGGCTGTAGCCATGAACATTACTGTGTCGCTTATTTCAGGAATCATTGAATTCCAAAGCCACACCACGATCCAAGTCCTCCTCATCCCATGTTTACAAACCTTGATATTCTTGGCTTGATCCAGTTCCTAACAAATGACTAATCTGCCCCTTACCTTTCAAGATAGTTCGAACAAGTTGTGACCACTTGAGATAATTTTTTTCATCCAATTTATAGGCAGTTTGAATGGTCTGCAAATCCACTGAAGATTGAGTCTTAGTTACTTCATCTGATGAAGTCACAATGATTGATCCAGTCTCCTTGTTTTCTATCATTGTCCTTCACTTCTATGTGCAACCAACTAGTTGACGAAATTAATCAGCGATGAAGGCTGACTGTTTGAATGAATAAGTGATGAAAGGCTGATTCAGTGAGAAAAAGAATCTCAAAAGAAGAAGAGAACGACAATGAAGGCTCAACCCCCCTCTTTAATTTTCCCAGAAGAATTCGAGCCACCTGTTAAGTGGTTCAATATATAACAACTTAGACCATAGGCGTTGCTTTGAATTTGGAATCCAATAATGTTGGGGTTGTATTGATGGGCGACGATTTGCTGAATACCCTGATTAATCGCCAAAGAATTTCGCTGCTACCATATAGTATTCATCTCTATTTGGTGATAAATAAAGTAGCCGTACTTTTTTTAATTCCTCAGATATTTCATAAAATGGGCTATGTTCAACTCTATGTATTCCTTTATCTGTAGAGTATATTAAATGCACAGAAATGGATATAATAGAGTTTCTCTTATTCGTATTAACAGCTACTCTAGGAGGAATGTTTTTATGCGGAACTAAAAGAAAATGCCTATTAAACCAATCACAGTAATACTAGTTACAGTACTTATATATATAATAAAATAGTAGGAATATAGAACTGAGTAAATGAACTTATTCTTCTTTTATTTTTATTATCGTTTTCCTATCTTATGAGGTTTTCTATAAAGTATCAATAAGTTTTTTCAAAGTCCTAGAACTAGAAACTAAAACCTCGGGCTCGCTGACGGGGTTATCGCATAAAAAGACTGACTTGCCATATAACTATTGTATTAAAAAAGTGCATGGCGAGCCCATGCAAAGGGTTTGGTTAAGATATGCCAGATTTTCTCAAGTAAGTTGTTATATATTGAACCACTTAACGGGAGGTTCATTCTTCTGGGAAAATTAAAGAGGGGGTTTGAGCCTTCATTGTCATTCTCTTCTTTTGAGATTCTTTTTCTCACTGAATCAGTCCTTCAGTGATACCATATCTGATTTTAGGGTTTTAAGTTGTTATCTATTGAACCACTTAGGGTAATATATATACAAAGAGTACAACTCAGATCAGGAAACCAATCCCACTAAACCAGGAAACTGACTCTAACAGAAAATCCCTTAAATTTTGGGATCCTAACAATACATATCTTATTCCCAATATTTACCTAAAAGAGAATTACGAATTCTCACATTCTTCATATTTCATTCTCTAATTTGTTTATTTTTTCATTTTCAGTTAGAAGTCACGAAGCTAACTCACACGCTAATAAAGGATGGGAACAATTTACTGATGCTGTGATCAAAACAATTTCTCAGAAGAAGAAAGGAGTTGTTTTTCTCCTTTGGGGGAACTTTGCTCAAAAGAAGTCCAGGTATCTCCATTCAACAACCAAATTTTAGTGCATGTAATATTCTCATTTCATTTAATTTATCTCTCTCTCTTCCCTGCTGCTGCTGCCAGCTTGCTCTGATTGATATGAAGAAAATTGGTGCTGAGAACATCTATTCCCTACTCAATAAACAATACTTAAACTTATTCAATAGGTTGGTATGGTAAATGACAACCGAATATTATCCTTGCACTGTTGGTAACTTATATTTGCGGGATTCATATTGGGTGGTGTTGTTGTACTGATGGTAACTTGTGTATTTCTGCTTGAAAAATCTTATAGACAGATTTAAGTAGATCTTTCTAAATTTTAGCTGATGAAATAAGAAATTCCAACTTGATTACTATATTATAATATATCTATATTTTGTTGAGTCTCAAATAAGAATCTTATAAAGTTTTCCCTCATCAAAATTGGATTTTCTCTTTGGTTTTTAGCTTGTCATGATGCTTGAACAATGTATTATTTGTTTTTGCTTGGTCTGTTTATGCTTTGTAGATTTGCTGGAAACAAGCAATAAGTCAGGGAGATGAAACACAGATTTGAATATGTGTTCTTCTTAAGTTCTTATGAATTTGGGCTCAGTTATTCATTTATGGATTTGGGGCTTCTGGTGCAAATAGTTTTTAGTTTGAATGAGAACCAACGGGTGACAGAAATGCTGTAGTTAGGAATTTGCTTTTCTGGCAGCAGAGTGTCTAGCGTTAAGGTGTTTTTTTGACTTGTCAATTTGATTATTCAAAATTAGCAAGCTATGAAATTTTTAGGATTTTGAAAAGGCTGATATCAATGTGTAGAAAAATTTGCTTATGTCTTGAAGGTTAGGAGCATTTGTCAATTATTTTCTATACCAACCTGAGAATTGTAACTGGGGAGAAGTAGGAGAATAAGCTGGCACACAAAACCAGACATTTTATTTTATTCCGAGTATCCAACTTTTTAAAGTTGTAATTTTTATGGTTAATATACGATTTATGCATCTTAGGAACATAATAGTTAAAATAGATTCAAATGCAATTTTGTGTGTTCTCTATTTGGGTGATTTCGTGGTGAAGTCTTAGGACTGAAATGCTGTTGAGAGTAGGGAGAAATGTTAAATGTATTTGATGATTTGAGGTTTCAAAGTTTTGTTATCGTTGGATTTGTATTAAAACGATTGTTGAACCAATGGGTTTGAGTTGAATACTACATTTACCTTTCTATGAGCAAGGATGAAGTTGAAGAATAAACAATTGCATCCAACCATTTTTTCATGATCACAATAATTCTGAGTCTCACCATATCTAAGCCTATATTTTATAACACTGGCTTGAGATTTCTCTTTCATTAAAACCAAAAGAGGAAGAAAACGATTTGATAATACCCACAAGCTAATAACAAGCTAAAACAGAATCAGAATATAAATCTGCCATGATCTATCTACTTCCAAAGGTATAGCCCAATACGAAATCCTTTTTTTGTTGTAAAAATAGTAAGCTTTATACTAGTGCTTCTAACAATTAAGGAATTGTAGGTTCTAGTATCTTCACAATTCATTGATTTCGTTACATCTTTTATTCCACAGAAAATTCTGGTCTTGTAACTACACTAAGAATCTCATAAGTGGAAACTGCTTTGTATATTGTGAGTGCTGTAATATGGATTATTCACGAACAGTATCCTATTACTAGTTCTTATATCAGATAGTTAAGTCATAGCATAGTAAAGGAGATCTTTGGTTCCAGAGCTAGATAAAAATAAAGTTGCTATTGTGGTAGGTAATGGAAATTTGTAGGTATTGCTCATAGAAATCATTAGGAGTATGCATTGTGAAAATGAAGATCATATACAAGATGAAGAAAGAATATAAAATTGATCTCTGGGTCATTTTGGGGATCAATTGAAGATGGTCTTAGTTTTTATTTTTTCTCTGCCAGAGTAGCCATGTATTCCTTCTGAAATAAGTTTGTTGTGCAGGTTGATTGATGAGTCAAGGCATCACATTCTTAAGGCAGCCCATCCATCAGGTTTGTCTGCAAACAGAGGCTTCTTCGGTTGCAGGTCAGTAAACTAAAATAAAATCAGTTTATTCTATGTAAAAGGAACAATCAACAACATATGTTACCTTATTATTCAAAGGAACAATCAGCAACGTATGTAACCATATTATTTCTCATGATGTGGTCAGGCATTTTTCTATCACAAACCAGCTTCTGAAGAAACATGGAGTTGCCCCTATAGATTGGCAGCTTTGATATGCCTATGGATTGGTAGCTTCCGTATAACCAACCAGCATTTGTGATTAAACACAAGTTTTTGAGATTTATCATTGTGAGATTTGGTTGGTTTAATGTGATCTATATATGGTATCTCCTACTTTTTAATGATATTTCATGATCTACACATTGTTTACGCGTTATTAATATTCCACAACAATTCTGGATGATGAGATTCCATAGCTTCCTTACCCGTTATAGGGATTGCCCTCCTGGAAAATTTTAAAATATTAAATAAATTATGATAAAAATATAAATAACTAAAAAGATGTGTACGTAAAGATAAATTTCTTGAATTAACATATATCTTGTTTTTATAATGAAACGCAATGAGCATGTTATCCTTTTTATGCCTGAGAACTACCCAAGTCGTTTCTGCGGTGTTGAGGAAGAAAATATTAAATCAAGAACAAGTGGAGGATCATGTATTGTCTGGGATGCTTAGCTTTTTTCTTCAAGAACAAGTCGAAGTCTGGGATGCTTAGCTAAATTGGTTTGTATTGGACAAAGGTGTTACTTGACGGTGCAAAGGCATGTGATTAAAGACTACCTAGAGAAAGAAGTGGAACATAAAGTAATTATTGCCGTTTCATGTTTGTACGTAATTTAGTGGAAGAATCTCTTTTCAATAATTACATCAAGTGATTTATAACAATTATTTAACTAAGATTTTAAAAGTGTAAATGTTAGTTTTGACTTTGAACGTAATTTTACATATCCTGGCTTCCGTTGACGTTTCTCTCTGCTTTGAAGGTTATTTCTTTAGCTGGACGACACTTGCTCAACAAATACATGTCCATAATCAAGTTGTTAAGCTCAGACAGCCTCAATGATTTGAGCCTGTTGATGAAGAGAAGTTCCATCACCGATTCTCTGGCCATTATTTTCCCTATGGTGCAAAATCCAATGCCGACGGAGGTACTTGCTTTGAGATGTATTTGGGCGTGAAGCGAAACTTTTGACAAATTTTGTAAGGCCTTCATAGCTCATCAGCTTCTATCAACATGGTCATTCGAAAAGCGTGACGTCGCTTTGTCTAAAGGGTGATGATGGACGTTTGCTCTAACAATTTCTCTATTTTCTTCAAAAATCAAATATTTATTATTATTTTTTCATGTTTTTGTCATATCTTATTCACATATGTCCTTAATTATAGACCAAATCTTGGATTGATACGAGTGTATACCTAAATGTCCTACAATGCCAATACGAGTCTTTTTGTTATACCCGCAGAACAGCGTCAGAGATGCACTCCAATGTGTAAATGACTCCCATGTTTCAGAGAGAGAGATATGGAAAGCAAGTGTTTTCGAGTAGAGAGGTTTAGGGCATGTGCTACCTAACTCCGAGATATGGGCTCCAATACAATATTTGTACATATCAATTGCTCCAGCATCCAATCAAGGATTGATTCATTCGTTAAACCGATCTGTACCTGTCTTGGAAGTTCTTGAGTTCATTTACTACTTATTGGTTCTACAAACTAATTTAGGGGAAACACAAGAAATTGAAAATTTTGAAGTCCTTTCGAGTAGAAACATATATCGAGAAGCTAAAAGGTCCTCTATTATTGATCATAGATCCCCTTTGACATGGATCATTGCTACCCTCTATGTGTATGTGATGGTGATTACTTCTTTAAAGAACACGTTTGAGACAAAAATGGACCACGCAGCCTACAGTTCCTGCATATGACGATTGCTTCTATGCATGTTTTCTTGCAATGTATTTCATTTTTTCCCTTGTTAACTATTTAATTATGTTATTTTTTATATATACTTAATACTTTATTTTTATTTAATTTCATATTAAATTCCTTCTTATATTTTTGTGTTTATTTTTCTTTCGTATTTTTTTCCAAAATAGAAATAATATTTAGGTGATAATTATAAATGCTTTAGACTACGAACAATAATAGAAATTTTTATATCTTTTATTTATTGTCTTCAATATTTATTTTTTATTTTTTATATTTCATACAGCTTAAAACTTAAGTGTAAAGAGAAAATTAATAAATTATAGATGTTAGCTACAATAAATCATTTTTGGTAAAATATGAAAACAGACAGAATTTCTAGTCGTTAGCACAGATATCGGTAGCAAACATCATTTTACAGACTTTAGTTTTGTAACAATGATGGTTCTATGAACATTACAGGCTTGTCAAAATTCCTGCATCAATATGAATGTTCATGGTCTTTTTTACTACAATTTTTATAATTTTTTATTGAATTGTGAGGTAGTCAATTGATTTTTAATATCATTTAAATTATCAGTCAATAGTTCTTTTTTAATTTCTTGTTTGACTTTTAATATTGACTAAATCTCACTTTTAAAAATATTGTACATAATGCCTATTATATTATAAAAATGCTCTCATGCTACAAGTTAAGACAACAGTACATTTTTTGTTTATAAAGTAAGTGAACCTATATGTTTCAATGTGCTTACTATGCCAAGATACTGAATGGGATTAATAATGACATTTTAACATAGTTCTTATAAACTTTAACATATATAACGGAAAAAAGTAAATATTAGAACTTCTTATATATTCAAACTTCATTTATCTTTATAATAAAGTTACTCAACTTGTTTCAATATTCTATTAGAAAATTAGTTAGCAAAGGTTTAGATAAGAAGTGCTAGTTCCTTTGAAGTATAAGACTCTACCACCATGCTTGAATCTTCCGCTCACCCATCTGAGGATTTTCCCCCTCTTTTTACTGTTCCCTCTCTACCCACTCAAACCCCTCGACCACCAACTTCTGTTACTGTTTCTAGACCTCCGAAAACCTGAAAACAGGTCGTTGGCGACACCATTGCGTCCACCCTCTCGTACAAACCTCTGGCAGACGTTGACGGTAAGCTTATTGTGTGCCTAGATCTGGAAACTTTGCAAGATGGGGCACATTGCTAGAAATCTACTCTTGTTTGTTTCTTCTTGGATCACCGCCCAGCTTTTCCCTTGATACTTCGTTGGGCTATTAAAATTTGGAAAAGTAGAGGACTTGTGGATGTGCTGCTCTCGGAAGACAATTTAATCCTCTTCTCCTTCACCTCCCTTTCCGCAGCTAACAAAATCTTAGAAGAAGGTCCTTGGCACCTTGGGAGCCAACCAATTTTTTTGCAACTCTGGCAACCTGGTCTGAAGCTTGAAACTATTAAAATTCAAAGCCTCTTCGTATGGATCAACTTCCACAATGTTCCCCTTGAGTATTGGACTACTCAAGGCCTTAGCCAAATAGCAAGCTTCATCAGTAAACCGTTGTGCATGGGCGAAAACACAGCTACCAAAAAGAGGATTGGCTATGCTCGTATATGTGTTAGTACTGAGCTCTCTCAAAATCTCCCCGATGAAATTCCTATATGCGATTAGGTGAAGGGAATCACTTATGGGAGGATAGTATTGCTGTGTCCTACCACTAGAGGCCCCTAGTGAAGGATCAATCTGCTCTATGGAGGCCCACAGGTAAGCTTTTCAAGTCTAGCACTTATCAAGAACTAATGAATCAAGAGCCTGCCGATCTACCTGAAAATGAACCTATCTCTAGTAGCTTGAAGGATGTTGAACTTGTAAATGGTGACGAGGCAACTATTGCTACTGAGGTGGCCAATATTATTTCTGCTACTATAGAACCTAAATCACCGCTAACCAAGGAGAAGACTTTGACAGAGGAGTGTGTTGTAGAGAACTCTGCTGCTGTGCAAGCCAGTCCAAATACTATAGTTCCCCCTAATGTTGAACTATTAGTTATTCCTGCGGCTCCCCTTCTTGAAGAGACAAATGGCTTACTTGAGTCATCTCAGGAGAGGGAACCTCTGGTCGAGGATACCTCAACATCCTCTCAGCCCCTTTCCCAAGATGAACACAGTGGCACTTCGTTGTCCATTTCTAAGAGAAAATCCCATCGAGGCAAAGGTTCAAAACCTCATCTTCTTTAATATGACTGTTGTCGCTTGGAATGTGAGAGGAATCAATAGTCCCTCAAAATTTCTTGCTCTAAAATATTTTGTTACTAGAGAAAAACCTCTTTTGCTTGGGTTATTGGAAACCAAACTTTAGCTAGGCAATCTGAATAAACTTAATCTTTTGGGTTCTCACTGGCGTATGTTATCCAACCATAGCATGCATGCTTATGGTCGGATAATTATTTGTTTCAATTCAGATGAAGTTAAAGTGGAGCTCTTAGATATGACTGATAAGATAATGCATCTACACATTTTACTGTTGCAAGGAAATATTGAGATGACTGTGTCCTTTGTGTATGCAAGTAACTTTGAATTTCAGCGTAGAGACCTTTGGAACCACATTCGTCAGCTTGGTGCCACTATATCCACACCTTGGCTTGTTAGTGGGGACTTCAACTCCATTCTTTTTGCTGCTGAAGCTCAAGGTAATGTTAGTTTGAGAACTCCTTCGACAGATCTATGGGACTGCATTGAACATGTTAGACTGACTGATCTAAAGTTCATTGGGCACTCTTTCACCTGGTCAAACAAGCAACGGGCCGGATGGTTCATCAGGAAAAAACTTGATAGAGCTCCTATCAATGATCTTTGACTTCAGCATTTTCCCAACAGTCTGGCACATTTTCTGGATCCTATGTTCTCCAACCATACGCCTATCCTGATCTCCAAATTGTCCACTCCGACTACTAATCGTCATCCCTTCCACTTCAACAATTTCTTGGTTAAGGATTTGGGCTTTACTAATGCTTGTAGGGCAGGAGCTACACTCCATGTTAGAGGGACCAAACAATTTTGTTGCATTCAGAAATTAAAGCTCATTAAGCAAAGACTTAAACTTATGAACTCTTTAAAAGGTCCTACAGCTGAAGCTATCAACACTACAAGAATGGAATTGACTAGAACGCAGACTCTATTATTCGGCAATCCGGGGCTTCACTCTCTAATTGAGCAAGAGAAACATGCTCTCTCTAGATATCTTCAGGTTATCCACAATCACTATTCTCTTTTGCAGCAGCGTGCTAGGGTGAATTAGCTACAGGATGGAGGGCAAAGCACCCAATTTTTCTTTCACTCTATTCTTGCCAGGAAAAACTGCAACAAAATCTTTACTATCTCTTCCTCTACTGGTAGCCTTATCACGGATCCAAAGGAAATACATTGTGAAGCCTTCAAATTTTTTAGCTCTTCCCTTGGTACAGCAGTGTCAGCAACTTCCTCCCTTGGTGAGCTACAACGTCTTAATCTGCCACAAGTCTCTCCTTCAGCTTTTACTATCTTAACCAAGAGAGTGGATGATGATGAAATTAACAAATGTGTTTTTGCTATGAATGGTAAGAAGGCTCCAGGCCTCGATGGCTTAAATGGGTTCTTCTACCAACATTCGTGGAATATCATTGGTGGTTTTGTCAAGGAGGCTATCCATGAATTCGTCAGGATTGGACTTCTTCTCAAGGAACTCAATAAAAATTTTCTGTGCTTGATTCCCAAGGGAGCAAATCCAAAGAGCTTCGCAGACTACCATCCCATTTCTTGTACCAATTTTCTATACAAGGTGATCTCGAAAATATTGGCTGCACGTTTAAAGGAAGCTATTACTCCTCTCATAAGTGAGAATCAGAGTGCCTTCTTGTCAGATAGATACATCAATGACAATGTGCTTATTGTTCAAGAATTGCTAAAGGGACACTCCACCTCCACTAGCCCCCCGAATTGCATGCTGAAAATAGACTTCCACAAAGCATTTGATAGCATCAACTGGACTTTCATACAACATATGCTTGAAGCCTTTGGTTTTCTAAACTTGTTCATTCAAAGGATTATGGAATGTATCTCTTCAGCTTCTTTTTCGGTTCTTATCAATGGGTCCCTTCCCCATACTTCAAAGCTGCATGAGGCCTCAGAAAAGGGGATCCCATCTCCCCATACATCTTCATTCTTTCTATGGAAGTGTTAAATGCTTACATTCATAAGGAGACAATCTCAAATCCCATCTTCAAATACCATTCTAAGTGTAAGAAGCTTAATCTCACTAACCTTTTTTTTGCGGACGACCTTCTTCTGTTTTGTAGGGCTGATATGGAGTCCATTCTCTCTTATCTGCGTGCCCTCTCTACTTTTAAGACTGTTTATGGTCTTCATATGAATCAACACAAAAGCCACTTCCTTCTTTCAAAAGGTGTAGCTCACATGGAAAATCTAGTTTTGGCGGCAACTGGAATGAGATCACAGCAGCCTCCTCTCTTATACCTTGGCCTTCCAATTTCCACAAAGCGTTTAACCTTTGCTGAGTGCCGACCTTTATTAGACAAGATTCAGAAGTGAATTAAGTCTTGGGTGAACAAATCCCTTTCCTATGCGGGTAAGTTTCAGCTTATCAAATCCATCCTTAATTCTTCACATATTTATTGGAGCTCTCATATTTTCTTATCTCAAAGCATTATAAAAGAAATTGAAAGAATCTTTGGATCTTTCTTGTGGAGTCACTCTAATGGGAATCCCGGAGCAACAAAGGTGAAATGGCCAGATATTAATTTTTCAAAAAAAGAAGGGGGCTTGAACATCCTCTCCATTAAAACTACTAATCATTCTTTAATACTCAAGCGATTCTGGTGGATATTGAAGGACAAGAAGAGCTTATGGATAAAATGGTTACATGTCTACTTCCTCAGGGGGAATAGTATATGGGCGATTAAACCGAAAGGTACTCACTCCTTCTTCCTCACTCAATTGCTTA
>JANIJH010000003.1:45422233-45433721 GCA_024520975.1 Erythroxylum areolatum
TGTTATTGATGTTGTAATATGGCTTGGAATGCCATTAAAGTTTGTAAACATTTATCTTATGATGTTGATGAAATATGAATTGTGTATGAATGGTATTAGTTGAGTTGATGAACTTTGAATATAAATTGTTGTGATTTATTAATAAGTGAATTATGGAAAAGAAAGGTAGGATTTGTGGTGAGTGATAAGATGTTATTGAATATAAAGAGTCATATGAATTGAGGTTTGAGTGTTGGATGAATTCCAATTGGAAGTTGAATTGCTTTGAATGGTGTTATAATAGAGAAAGTGACGTTAAGATAAATTCCAAGTTTTTCATGAGGGTAAAATTGGTATTCTGACGTTGGGATAAATTCGGTATTGATCTATGAGGAATTTGACTAAGTTGATTTCTACCTTTCCAACGATTTAAAAGTATGCGAATTTTTTGATTATCAGAGCAAGAGGTTGGGTTCCAAAAACGGTGCCCAACATGTGTGATATCAGAGCAGAAAAATGACTTATATAGAATATAATGATAAAGTGGATATAGTTCTCAATTTGATCCTTTGAACTTAAATTTAGTGAGTGATAAAGGTCGAATGACTTATTCTCACACATGTAAAGCTTAAATTAGAATGTATAGTTGTATGAAGGTCATTTTTTTGTGGTGAAAGTATGAAGGTCAAATTTAAGTGATATAATATTTGACGAGTTTGAGATTTTAAAATATATTTGGTTTACGGTTTGATTTGAACATAATTTTTTATACAGAATGTCATTTAAATTGAAAAGAAAGCTAATAAGATTGAGTTTAAAGAAAAAGTAATGACAACAAAGGTTGTAACTCGTGGAATCATTCTTAGGGTTTATAATAAGAACTACGAATCACATGTAAGATTTTAAACCAAAAGACTTACGAAAATAAAAATTATAAAATTTGGTATATTAGTCACTTTCTTAGGGTGGGGTAACTTGAGAAGTTGTTCAAATATGTTCATTTTTTTTTAATGTAAACATAACTCCATTATGGGAGACTTGATCAAAAGAACTAAGTAAATGCTCTTGTTTATGAAATAAAACTTCCCTCTTGATCAAAATAACTAAGTAAATGCTACTGTTTATAAAGTAAAACTTCCCTCTGATTCTATATAATTAAAATAAAGAGCCTCAAACATGATTATATAATTATTAATAGTTACTTATCACTAATCTTTATTTACAATTTGAATGCTTCAAACAATGTTCCAAATCGCCTTTGTTGCAATGCTATTCTTCTGTATGGACTACGATCAAATTAGGAAATAGAAGTTATTTAGTTTTTCCAATTCATGAAAATTTTCAAGTATTGCTTTTGCAATGAACTGACAATTATTTCAGTTTTTTTAAATTTTGTATATAGCAATATTATAATAATAACATACATATTTTCTCATTTTTCTTAATTGCTTTTATTAATTTTGTTATTTTTTTTTACATATAGTTATGCTTTTGTTGCCTTGGTATCTTTTGTATTAATAATGTGCATAAGTCAATAGCATATAATTTTAGATTAAAACTATATATATGAGAATAGATCTCAAATTTTAATTTTTTGTTTCTATATGCTTTACTATTTAGATCTATTTTGTATATATTAGTCAAATCTTGCAATTCTAACATGACAATTTCTAACACCTGTTGAGGAATCATTCTACAAAAACTAGTAGCATTAGGTTCATCCAAATTTTCTTGCCCTTTTCTAGAGATATTATACATGGAGATCAGTGGCATAATATTTCCAACAATAAGATAGTCAATTATTTTATTCTCAAAACTTTTCTACGAAAGATGAATTAAACCAAGGGAGTTTCTAGGGAAGATGAATTAAACAAAGGGAGTATATGAAAAGGTCAAATAAGACCTAGAAGAAGTGGAAAACCACGTCTCGATCCCTATCCTTGATTAGTTGCTTGGAGTAATTTGAAAAAAAATTAAAAAATATTTCTATGAGTTTATCTATATCAATTATATATTTTTATTTGATAACTCTAATTTTTAATTTCATTTTTTGTTGATTGAGGCATCATTGAAGTGTTAGTTGCATGTCAACCGGTAACATCATTGAAATGCTTATTGCATAGGAGATATAGTATTTTTGAGAGTATTGCCTTGGTGCTGAAGTTCAGTAAAAAAGGTAAGCTGAGCCCTAGATATATTGGTCCTTATAAGATCCTGAAGAGGGCTGGACCATTGGCTTACAAGTTAGCCTTATCGATTGAGATATCCCAGATACATAATGTGTTCCATGTGAGTATGCTCAAGAGATATCAGTCTGATCTGATGCATGTGCTACCAACTCAAGAGATTGAAGTTGCTAGTAATCTGAGTTATGTTGAAGAGCCGATCAAGATAGTGGGATATCAGACGAGAGAATTAAGAAACCGAGAAATTCCATTGGTGAAGGTCCTTTGGAAGAATCACTTAAGCAACAAGGCTACATAGGAAACGAAGGAGTATATAAGGAGACAATATCGCCACCTATTCCAACAATCAGGTAAGAATTTCAAGGACGAAATTTGTTAAGGAAAGGAGATTTGTAACATCTCATTTTTCCTACGTTAAGGGTTAGAACCTTAGAATACTGAATATGAGAAATATTATTGAGAAATTAGGAAATACATTTCATGCTCATGCATAATATTAGCATACACATATATGAATTTGATTTTATGTATACATTATAATGACTGGTCATGCACTCATTTGACTTATTTAGGGATACAAATGATTATGATGTGAATAGTGAATAGTGAATATTTTGTCTTGAAAATTGATTTGGTGAGTATAATTATTGATTTAAAATTTTTGGTAAAAATTTGAAATTTTTTTAAAAAACTATAAATATTTTTGGACTAGAAAAAAATGCTAAGTGGTAAGACAATTGATTTATGGTAGTAGAAATAAGTGTTAAACGGCAGTTGAAATAATTGGCAAATGTTATTAGGATTTGTTGAGAATGTGATATTAAAAATTAGGTGACAATTGATTAGAAATTGGGTGACAAATTGACTAAGATTAAATGATATTGAGTACCATAAGTAAAAGATGTTAATTTGATTCTTTATCATGAAACTCACCAAGCATTTAGTTACTATGTTATAAACCCACAATATTTTCATCTTACAAAATCATCTTCATTGTCTTTCAATTTGTTACAAACTCTCTTCTTCTTCTTTTCTTTCTCCATTCATGACCTTGACAACCCTCACTCACAACATGAGTTTTGTTAATATTCAACACCAGCCAATTCAAGATCTTTGCTATCTCTTCATCTTGTTACTAAAAACCTAACATATTCCTTCTTGAAGAGTTGATGATTCTATAAGCTTAGAGGGTAGGGTTTCATGGTGATTTTTTTAGCATGCTTTATACATATCACATACATATATGTATATGATTGAGCATTCATGAAAATGTGCAAATTTGTAATGTGTAAATGAGTATGTATTGCAAGATATAGAAGAGCAATCAGAACAACAACATCCAGACATTGTCAGAACGTCGAGGCAACAGCTATTTGGAGTATACTATGAATAACTTAGATTGTCTCATATTGATTTATTGTTTTGATTAAATTATGAATTGAATTATTATGTGATATGAATGTGTTGATTGTAGACATTGAATGTCCGAGGTGCTTGATGCATAAATAATATATTGGAAGTGCTCATTGTATGTGAATTTGACAGAATATGTGATACTCAACTTAATTGTCGAATGTCGGACCAAAGTCCGATGGTGAATGTGAATGCGAAAAAAATTGAGCACAAGTGAATGATTGAATACATATGATGCATTTCACTACATGAATGCGTGATAACATAAAGGCAGTTGCAACCTGAGTTGTCAGTAAAAAAGAGCTTAAAGCTCAAAATGTGGTAAGAGCATCTAGCTCACCATGTATAATGAGTCATGTATCTCAAATAGATAAAGGACAATTATTAATGAGTCCGGTATCTACAATAGATACGAGACAGTAAGAAAGGCACTCGATCATAACAAATTAATAAATTAAAGTAAGTCTCACGAACATTGCACATACAATTTAATATGCATTATATGAATGATTGAATTGAATTGTATGAACCATTATGAATGTAAAAGGTGAATAAGTGAACCAAGTATTAAATGGTGCTTTTTGATAATTGGTGAAAGATGTGCATTATACGATGACATAAATTGTTTGTGAACTTGAAACATAAATTGTATGTTTTATGTGTTACGAGTGAGCCATCGATGATAAGTAGCTTATTGAGTTCGCAAAACTCATCAAAATTGCAATGTTGACTTTGCAAGTTCGACAGAATGGGCTTAGCTTCTAAGACAACTTAGAAGAGATCTAATACTACTTTTGGATAGAAGAAATGACTCAAAAGTCGATCAGCTGAGACTAAAGGATTTAGATAAAATTTTGTACAGTTCCTCATTCATGTAGCATTTAACATATTTTGTAATAGAGTTGCAGATTCTGATAGTTCTTTGATATTGTATATAAGGATGAAGTATGTAATGATATCACATATATTCGGTTTTATGAAATGAAAATGAGGAATTGAGTTTTTAATTATTCTGATATTTATGTTTTAATGATGATGCCATGAGAAGTGAATGTGACTGTTCTAGGGCACTGATTCCACCAGGCATGTGCTCGAATGTCTGAAGGACGTACGGGTACAAATGTCTGATGGGAGTGGAGTGTTACATTACTGATAAATTATAATTACTTATTAAAGCATAAAATGGATTAGATATCATATTCCAAATAAGAAAGATTTGCCCAAAGACTCTATAATTCCTAAATATTTGCCCTGATTCTAAAATTTGCATCATTTATATAGACAATGTTTTAATTTTTTTCTTAAAATTAATGCAACATTTCAAGCACATTAAAGATTTCCTTCACATTATTAAAAAGAACATATTGCTAGTGTTAAGAAAAAACCATACTTTTTTTTCAAACCAAGGTAATTTTTTTAGGACGCTATATACAAATGGCACAATAACACTAATAGAAAGAAAAGTATAATTTAATGAAAATTTTCTCAATTAAATATTTGATTAAAAACATTCAAAGATTTTTAATAAGCTTAAATTAAGTTATGCATTCTTATCCTAATTCAAATAGACTTTGTAAAACCTTCCATGTTAGACTTAGGAAAATTTCAAAACCTCGAATAAAACAACACACTAGTATAATAAAACAAATTAAAGCTATGGTAAAAGGTATTTTCATATTATATATAGTTAATCCTAATGCTTTAAAATCGAGGAAATCAATGCTTATGATCAAGGTTATGAAGGATTATTAAAAATTAATAATATTAAAAAATCAACAAATATACTTCGGACATCGAAATCCTGCTCAAAGTAACTATTATACTATTATTAAAAAAAATTATCTATTGTTTTGTACATGACAAAATCTCAAGGAAATTTGCTAAATGAAAAGTTTCTTCTTTTTATTGATTAAAATCTACTAAAAAAGTTTAATTAAAAGATGCTCAAAATATTGCTTCAAAACAAATAATTATTATATGGAAAGTAATTTTTATTTTTGACTTTGATAATGAATTTATTAAATGTGAAGCAAACTCTATCCTTTATGTATTATCATAAGAATTCCTTCAATATAGATCATGATTCTAAGAGAAAATGTCTCTCCAAAAGCCTAACAAAGCATACCAAAAAGCTAGCAAATCTTATCTATAATATAACTTACTACAAAACAACTAGTATAGTCTTGGCGAAGATATTGGAAAAGGAAAAGGTTGACCCTTTAAATCCTATGTTAAGACCTCAACATTCTCACAAACAATTATAAATGTTCAAGAAAGGCTATAACACATATTCATAATCCTAAAGTTAGCAATAACATAGAGGGATTCTATTAAAGAAAATTTTATTGAAAAGTTTATTGAAAATGTGACCAAAAAATTATTTTATACAAGCCAAATTAAAAGATATTTTATAAAATTAGTTTCAAAAATTTACAAATTTCAACACAAAATCTTTTTAAAGTATTTATTTTGATAAAGAGCATTTTCATAATATTTTAATTATGAAAACAAATTTTACAATCCAAACCCTTATGAAATTATTCATAATATTTTTCCTAAAGAATTGAATTATGATCCTTAGGATCTTTTAAAGCCTTAAGGTTATTATTTGCATATTCTTGAAGAAATTGATTTAATAAAAAATAACATATCATTTTGTTGAGATTGAAAAAACCACACCAGTTTATTCTACTTCTAAAATTAACAAAATCATTCACTCTATTGAATGAGGCCAAAAGCTTTGGAAGTAAATGAAGTTTGAAGCTAGATTTTCCGCAAACCTTCCTTATTGTCCCACCTATAGTATGTTTTCCTAATTATCAACAAGACAAGTTGTAATTCTTGGATATTTTTATTCAACAATGGAACTCAAACAAAATTTCCTTTCGGTATATCTACTAATAGAAGTGATATGGATCCATAACATAAATGTTTCTACCAAAATAAGGATATTGCACCTTCAAAAACAAGTATTAGCCTAAAAACTATAAGGAATTTTTCCCTCCAACATTATTAGTTATATCATGATTTTTCATTCCTTAAGGAATGTCATGGAAATATAAGTATAAACATGACCCATAATTTAATTTCCTAGTACTAATATGGAGATTTAAAGTAAAATGGTGAGACAAAGCTATATAAGGCTTCAAAGCATCTCAATAATCTATAAAAGAATGGTTAACCAAACATTCATAGCTTAGAAGACAACGAACAAGTGAGCCACATTATTTTACAATGAAAATCAAAAGCCCAAACATTATTACGCTATGCAAAAATGGAAGAAGAATATTTTGAGATCATGAAACAATTGCTCCAAATCTTTTTCTTCAGGGACTAATAATTTATATAACTAAAGGATGAAGAGATCAATTTGATATGATGCCCCATTTAAAGCCCAATAAAAAAAATTAAGTTAACATAAAGTCTGCAACTACAAGATTCACCAACTGTAACCACATGTAATTTTGTAAATTTGAAGAGCCATAATGCATATTTTCATCAATATATGATAAAATGATAAAAGAAAAGGGACATAAAAATGTCTATAAAATGAGGCAAATGTAATTTCATACACTTTTGTTTTATTATTATTCTTAATAGCTTTAAAGGATATTCTATGTTTTTTCTTAGGCATATAAATCAAATTAATCAAATAAAATATATACTTTTTTATTATTACCAAAATTTTAATATCTTGTTTTGAAATTGTTTTCTTTGCTTTAAGAATTCATTAAATCATAATCTCTTATATTTATTTTATAAAGACCAAACTCTTCGTGTACATTTTTTTCTTCAAAATCTTTCTCTAACATAGATAACTCATTGTTCATATTTTCATTTATAAAAGAAAATGTTAGAGATGTTGGAGAGATTGTTTTCATTATTTTTGTAAATAGATTGAATATTTTTATTGTAATCCACTCCTTGAAGACTAAAGGATGGATTATCAGATGTTGAATGCCCAGGTGGATCTTTACTTTGGATGTTTATCATAGATGGAATTATAAAGACTCTCTATAGGTCAATAGTAGAAGCTAATTCATTATCATCAAATCCAAAGCTTGTTGATTTTCTTCTATACATTTCATTATAACTAGTCTTATTGACAAATTTCTGTTAACCATTTCTAACAAGAAACTGGATATGCATGATTTAGTACAAGAAATGGGTTAAAGTATCATCCCTGAACATAATGATGATCCTCAAAAACTCAGTAGATTGTGGAATTCCAAAGATGCTTATGACATACTGATTAAAAAGAAGGTTCTATTTTATGTTCTTTTATGTCAGTTGAGTACATCATTGTCTTTCACACATCTTGTTAAACTTGTAACAATTTCATAGTTTTGGTTTCAAAGAGATTTGGTAACTACATTTTAGTACTTATCCCTATATCTATGAACTTTTAGGAAGCAGAAGCAATTGAGACAATATGTTTAAACATATCCAGGATTACAAAAAGTGATGCATTTAGAAGCCAATGCCTTTGGAGGGCTTAAACATCTGAAATTGTTCAATCTTTATGTGTCTGAATTTCTCTTTGGGTACAAAAATAAAGTGTACTTTACTCCTTGTGCCTTTTCCTCTCTCCCTGAATAGCTGAGATATCTTCATTGGTATAGGTTCCCTACAAGTTCTTTGGCATAAGAGTTTTCTGCTAAAAACCTTATTGAAATTAGTCTTCCATTTAGCAGAATTAAGAAACTCTGGACAGGAGTAAAGGTATGCCCAACTAATCTAAACTTGTTATAAAAATTTCAATAATTTTTGGAGTAATTAATTATAATTTTATTGCAGCATTTTGGGATTTTAAGGAGGATTGACCTTAAGTATTCCAAAATTTTAATAAGGCTCCCAGATTTGTCAAAAGCTGAGAATGTAGAAAGCATCAATCTTGAAGGCTATGAAAGCTTAATTAAGCTTCCCTCATCTATGGGGCTCCTTAGCAAGCTTGAGTACCTAAATCTTGTGTTGGCACCCTAAATTTTTCTTGAGGATCAAATATAATTTGAATAAATTATGAGATTTATGGATTCTTTTCGTGGAGTTAATTATTATGTTAATGTTGGTAATATTCTATGACATAAGTAAATTGATGGAATTGAAGTATTAAAATAGTAAGATGTTATAAGGGCAAATTAGGCATGACACTTAAGAGTATAAGACATAAGGCATAAAAGGAAGGGTAGAATGGGCTTTTTATACCCATTAAGTGTATGAATTGAAATAAGAAGAGGGGACTTGCTTTTAAGAAGAAGATAACAACATGAGTGAGGGAGAAGAGAAATACGAAAATGGAAGAAGAAAGGAGAGGGTTTTGTTCTTAAGAGAAAAGAAGGAAGATCTAAGGTGATTTTGAGATTGACCAAGAAGAGAAAAGAAGAAAAGAAAAGAAAGAAGAGCAAGCTAGGATTTCATGGTGATTGAAGAGCTTTGGATAAATAAAGTAAGTATAAGCATTGTTCTTCTTGATTAGATGAATGAAACATATTTTGATGTTAGTTAAGAGATGAATATGTGTGGGGAAGTTGTTGAGAATGGGTAAATGTAGCAAAAATTGTTCCCAGAGTTCGTTTCTGTAAAAGTTCGTCGTGGTCAACTTTTTGATTCGCCACGGCGAACTTTCCAACACATAATGTACTTTGGTATTTTAGGTATAACTTTTTTTTTAGTTATCTAAATGGAGTGATTTTTGATTTGGTGTAAACTAGAGACATAGGGATACAAATGTTATGAAGGAATTGAGTGCAAATTCAGTCTTTAAGGATTTGAAATTTTTGATGGAAGTGGAGTATAGAATGCTGTTTTAGTATAAGACCAGCCTGAAAATGTTTTTCGTATAACTTTTAGTACTGAACCGAAGTGAATGATTTTGGATTCATTAGAAACTTAAGACAATGAGGAATATTTTTCTAGAAGAAAGTATTATCAAATTTCTTCATTTACTTGATCATAAATTGGAATTCCTATTGAATGGAATTTTTGGCTATTGTTAAGGGAAATCAAGGAAGGCAAGAGGAGCAAAGTATGAGGCACCTTTAAGCAAGGAAATCAAGGTGGGTACATGTTTATAATAGAGTAAATAAACCACTTGATTTCAATTGCATCATAAGTGTTGCATCTTTTGCTTTTGCATGATTTGTGAAATTTGTTATATATTTGCTACATGAACTGTGTAATGATTTATAAAGAGATTTTTCAAGTGATTTCTGAAAAGAATAACAAGTTTATGAAATCAAATTTTGAAAGTACATACGAAATATTGTATGCTCATGAAACTCAAGATTTCAAGAAGTGTTATTTTGGGCAACACAGTTTACAAGATTATGAAATACATGTTATGTAGATTTGGTTTGGTCCATTCTGTTGTCAAGTACACTTTGATTAAAGGCTTCTCCCACCTACCCGCTAGTGGCATGGAGCTCCTTCATGGACTCCCTCATGTTCATGACTACACAAAATCACAATGTGAAATTGTATTAGCTCGTTCTGTTCACAACTACACAGGACCCTTGTAAGAAATGTGCTAGTTCGTTTTGTTTATGGACCTTCCAAACCATTCTGATATGCTTATGTGTTCATGATATGTTTGACATGATGGATGCATACATGATTTGTACTATTGTGAATTTTTTGACAAATTGAGAATTTCATGAAACAAGTGTTTGATGATTTTTATTGCGAAATTTCTATGATTTCAAAAATGTACAATGGCAATGAGTTTTGAAAATGATTTTTGCTTATTATCTGTTTTAAACTTGTTACCCACGAGCTTTTAAGCTCACCCCCTCTTTTGTCCCATCTTCAGCTAAAGAACATAAGATCGAGTGAAATAGGGTCAAGGCATCGCTCCAAGTTGCATATTTTTGTATTTTAAGCTAGATTTTGTAATAATGAGGCTTTTAGTTGCATTTCAAGTATTATTAGTTCAAGTATCGTATGTATTTTGGGATTATGAGACATTGATGTATTATGACTTGGAATGCTATTACGACTTTGTAAAAAAAAACTCTTATCTTTTAATGTTAATGAATTATGAATTATATATAGACGCCATTGAGTGGAAATAGGAATTTGCGTATGGATAAGGTTGAGTTGAAATTAGGGATATTTGAGAAAGTAATTGATTTGAGATGATGAATTTTTGGACAGGAATTGTGTTTACATATAAGTAAGATGTGTTATGGAAAAAGGGAAAGATAGGAAAGTGTGACGAATGAGAATTAGTTATAAGAAATGAATTAAATGAGTAGAGATTAGAGAGTATGATGAAATAATGTTGGTAGTCCAATGATTATGAAATAATATTGTTTATGAGGAAGTGATTTTGAGGCAACTTAGACTACAATTAAGGTTAGCAAAGATGGAAGGAATTTTGGTGTGGTAAATTGAGCATCTTTGCCGTGGTGAAGTCAAGAGTTCGCTACGGTGAACTTTTCCCAAAGGATCAAGGGAAATTTCTTCAACATTTTCGTCGTGGTGAAACTTTAGCTTGCCATGACAAAGAATTTTTTCCCAATGTTACGCAGCGGTGAACATTCTGTTGCTGCGGTGAAGTCCTCCCCTGCAGACGCTGTGATTTTTGGAATAACTCTAAGGAGATTTTCATGGGAATAAGCTCACGATTTATGACCTCTGAGTTGGACTCCAGAAACGAGGTCCAACATGTTTGATATCAGAGCACTGGGTTTAGTATCTTACATGGGCACACATGTATGAGTTACACGTATGAACAATTGTTAAGAGTTTAAGCTGATGGAAACAGTGAGAACGATAATGATCTGTCAGAAAGTGAGGAAATGAAAGTTGTGGATAAATAGAAATGGGAAATAGTGTTGGACCCCGATTTTTAAGTGGAATTTAGAAATAAGAAATGATATAAAATAAGTGTTATATATATATGTTGTATG
>JANIJH010000003.1:45433821-45445056 GCA_024520975.1 Erythroxylum areolatum
ATTGCATAACAATTATTCCAGGATTTTATCTTTATGATTAATAATTAAATAATTAAAATGCACAAAGATAAAGAATGCCTTTTATTGAATAAAACAAATTTTATACAATTAAAAAATACAACCAAAATTGGCTGCAAGGGCATAAACCAACATTTGTTACGATTCTATTCTCCTGTATGAACTACGATCATATTAGGAAATTGAAGTTATTTAGTTTTTCCAATTTATGAAAATTTTCCAGTAAAAGCTTTTGCAATGAACTGACAACTATTTCAGTTTTTTTAAAAATTATATATATCAATATTGTAATACTAACATATATACATATTTTTCTCATTTTTCTTAATTGATTTTATTAATTTTGTTATTTTTACATATAGTTATGCTTTTGTTGCCGTGCTATCTTTTGTGTTAATAATGCACATAAGTCAATAGCATATAATTTTAGATTAAAACTATATATATGAGAATAGATCTCAAATTTTTTGTTCCTATATGCTTAACTATTTAGATCTAGTTCTTATATATTAGTCAACTCTTGTAGTTCTAACATGTCAATTTCTAACACCTGTTGAGGAATCATTCTACGAAAACTCGTACCATTAGGTTTATGCAAATTTTCTTGCCCCTATCTAGAGATATTATACACGGAGATCAGTGGCATAATATTTCAAACAATAAGACGATCAATTATTTTACTGTTAAAACTTTTATAGGGAAGATCAATTAAACAAAGGGAGTATATGAAAAAGTCAAACAAGAAGTGAAAAACCAAGTCTCGATCCCTATCCTTGATTAGTTGCTTGGAGTAATTTGACCACAACAGAATGTGGCCGATGTATGCAAAAAATAAACTATGAATATGTAAGAGATTAGAAGCCTTGGATCTTTTAAGTTGTATTCTAGCATATATTATTATGGACAGGTGACTGACTAGGTGTTACTCGTGTTGATTATGGTTGGCAATTCTTTATACAAGCCTTTTTATTTTGTTGGCATTATTTTAATGTCTGCATAAGACAAGGTAAAAATAACTCATAGTTAAAAAAACAATGATAATTTTGGCTTAGCTTTTCATTAACATTAACCACATATATAGAGATAACTTTACAACAAATCAATTTTAAGTTGTACAAGATACGGATAGAAAATATAATAAGCTAACATCATAAAAAACTTAAGGATTAGCTTTTCACCATAACAAATTTAACAAATTTGAGGATCAGTTTTATCATTAACATACTTGAGAATTAGCTTTATTTTCCTCTCTTAAGTTGAACAATTTTGTTAAAAAC
Organism: Erythroxylum areolatum; assembly: GCA_024520975.1. Taxonomy (NCBI): domain Eukaryota; kingdom Viridiplantae; phylum Streptophyta; class Magnoliopsida; order Malpighiales; family Erythroxylaceae; genus Erythroxylum; species Erythroxylum areolatum. Next base: position 45,435,117 of record JANIJH010000003.1, read on the forward strand.
TGTCAATTAGTTTGTGATAAAATTAACGATTCTTTTGGAGAAACAAGTTTTGAAACATCTTTGGCATAAAGTTTATTTGTTTTTAGTAACAATTCACAAATATATTTAGCTTGAGAGAGAAACAAACTTTTACTCAACCAAGAAGTCTCCACACCAAGGAAATACCTAAAACGTCCCAATATTTTGAACGGAAACTTAAATTTACAACCAGTGAATTATAAGATTAATGAATGGCTTGTTATTTTCTTTAAACAAAATGTCATACACATAAGTAAGGGAAGTGACTATTATATGGGCATCTTTATGTAAATAGAAGGGACTTTCAGTTTTAGAGCCTTGAAAACTAAGAGATCATAATTCCATGGTGAGACATTTATATCATTGCCTCAAATCTTTCTTGAGGCTATAATAAATGGACTAGTTTAACATATAAATATAATATAAAAAGGTTATTGACTAAGCTTCTAATTGGTCAAAATAACTAAAGAAAGAATTAATCGAATCATTACTAGCTTTGTCACAGGACTAAAGGATTTTTTTGTAATCGATCTTGGAATTATTAATGAGGTTTGTTGACAACTAAATATGGCTTATAATGATCAACAATACCATTCTTATCTAGTTTAATTCGAAAAACTCACTTACTGCCAATTAAATTTTAGTTTGGTGATGGACAAATATGGCTCTACATGTTATTAACAAGTATGAGATTAAATTCTTCTTGCATTGCCTTTCTACATTTTGGACTTTTAACTGCTTGACTATAATAAATGGGTTCCTCACATATGGTGGAAACATGAAAGATAAGTGGTTTCAAATTGCCTACTTGTATCCTAGTCACTATATGGTGAGTTATTATGGCTATTGGGTACTTGGTATTATAATAAGACAAGTTGATAAATTCCATTTATACTATATTTCTCATCCCATATTTAGTTGAGTTTTTTTTTTATTTGAGATTTTCTTACTATTTTGGGTACTTAATTTGTTCGTATTATGTTTTTTGGGGTAGATGAAATTGAGGTAGAAAAGTGAAAGATTGAAGTTGTCCTTGAGGGATTTGGTCATGTGGCAATGATCATATAACTCTCTTAGACTATGCTTCCATGGAATTTTTGAAGAATTAAAGCAAGATTGAGGGACAAGTTCATACACATGGTCATGGAGGTGACTATGTCCAGTCTAAAAACCCTAATTTGAGCTACAAAAAGGAAAAATGAAGAGAAAATAGAGAGCTGTTAGTAGGGGGTTTGTAGGAGGCTCAAGTTAGGCTTAGGGAGACTCAAGTCAATGGCCTAAAATGATAAAGAGAATGAAGAGCAAGGAAGGAAGCACTTTTGAAGTAGATTTTATAAAGATCGAAAGGGATTTCCTCATATATCTTTTAGTTTTATGGTTTTCTATTAGTTTTGATGTTATGTCTTTTGTGATTATGAACTAAACTTTTATTAGTATTTGAATTAGATGAACCTTGGGATAGACCTTATAGTGATTTTATTTTAACTTAATCCTTTATTTAGTTTCATTGAGATTTAATTACTAACTTTTTATCATGAATTAATATCACCATAATATTATTTTAATATATGATTTTAAGCAATTGAGATTGAAAAATCATTTTTTAATGAATAAATGTGATAAAATTGAAAGGAGTTTCATACAATCCTAAAGACAAGTCAACATAAAATCCCTTAAACTCAAGTCAAACCTAACTATGAAATTAATGAATTGATTAAAGCAATTTTAGGGGTTTTAATTAGAAAGAGGTTTTAGTTAAAAGATTAATTATTAATAGTCTTGAGAAAGATATTAACATGGAATAGGAATTTACACGGTCCAACAAATTATAAATTAAAATGAGTAATGAAATCATGATTATATGAGAAGTTCTAGGGGGATTTAAAGTCTTAGTACCATTATTTTTTTAATTTTTTAGTTTAATGTTTATTCTAGTTTGATACCTATATTGATTTATTTTTGTTATTATTTTAATTTTAAATTTCATCAATTATTATCATCATAATTTTTTAGAGTAGATAATAAAAAGCTAGTAAGTATTAGTAATTTTAATCCTCTTGGGATCGACACGTACTTGCCAGTACTAACTGTAGGTACACTGTACACTTATAGGAAAACATAATAATCAAGTTTTTGGCGTCGTTTTTGGGGACTGTAATATTAGGAAAACCTTATTTTTATTAGTCTAGTCATTTCTCAGGTAATTTTTGCTTCCCTTTTTTATTTGTTTATTTTTATAGCTCTCTTTCTTGACATTGTACTTATGGCTTATTTTTAGGGTTTGGGTATTCATTATCATAGCTATTAAACACAATCAAATGATGGAGAGGATAAGATTCTCAAGGTGTTATAGTATGCCATCACTTATAGTAGCTTTTAAAGCTTGGAACGAGAGGCATGCTGACATATAAGCAAAAGCTTAAATGACGTCTAAGTCATGTTGTAACGATTGTAGGGTTAACAACCTCAATCATGAATGTCTAACACCAAAAGATATATGAGAGCATCTAATTATTATGGAGAACTAGCCTCGAGATACCCCATATAAGAATACTTATAATCCAAATCAGAGCAATTATTACAACTTTGTATGGAACAATCATGTTTCGTCTAGATTTCTATCACAATAGTAGTATAAGGAGTATCAACATCTTGAAGATACTATTATGAGATTCATTGCATCAACTAAGGTTTCTCTCCATAAAACTAAAGAGGCATGTGTTTTATCTGAATACACCAAGCAACTTGAAGGTAGCAAGTGAATACAATATCTTTGTGGAGTGACGAGATGCTAGAGGTCAAAGATATGAAGGGAGCTACTATTCAAGAAGAGAATGAAGAGAGGAGGAACATGATGTAGATGAAGATGAAAAGGATAACCTAAATAAGGAGGCTATTAAGGAATTATCGATAGTCGTCTTAAGTATGAAAGTCTTCTAATTTTCATATAATAAACTATAAGAGTTGATCAAAGATCCATGAGGTTTGATTATTCCTTGTTATAATGAAAATTTTTTACTGAAAAAGACATTAATGGAGTTAATTAGTTTTATTAATTTGATATCTTATGTGCTTATTATCTTACATCATATGGTCTATTAGTAGGCTGTAAATATATGGGAATAAGGGTCAAAGCAATCCACTAATTATAGATCTAGGTTAAAGAAGAACTTAGTGAGAAGTCCAACTACAAGAATTCAAAAAAGTGTTGGTTAGGAGGTAACTTAATAATTATGTTTTTGTTTTAATTGATTAGTTTGTAAGATTTTCATTAGTATTTTAGTTGTTTTTATAATTTTAGTTTGACGGTCTTAATATTGTACTTGAGATTTAATGGAGTTCTATATGTTATGAAGGCAACTTCACCCCTTGCTTTAGAGTAGAAAAGATTTTAACGACATTGGATGGAAGTTAACAAACATTAGACAAGGTTGGATTTTTTTCTATCAGAGGAGTACTAGTTATCCTCACCTCCTCCTTTATTTTTCATATTTTCATTTTTCTTGCATATTTTACATATTGAGGACAATGTATAACTTAAGTGTGGGGGAAAGACTTAGCCATCAAGCTTATCATCTTTGTTATAATTTGCTTAATAATGAATAATTCGGGATTTTAAAGAAAAGAGGATGTTGATCAAGATGATTCATTATAAGTTTAGTTGTGATTATGATTTGATTTGTTAAAAAAATAGTTATGAGTTTTAATTATTAAATTGATTTCAATTTGGTTTATTAATTTTAAAAATGGACATGATTTATGTTATGATAATTTATGTATAATTTGAATATACATTAAGTTAAAAGTGAATTCTTTTTTAGCATTTTTATTTCCCACATAAATATTAAAAATAAAAAGAAAAAAGTAGTATGTGAATAAATGAACATAAATAATATCACTTTGTTAGCTTTTCATCAATGAAAATGTTAAAGTTAAAGAGTAGTGCTAGTATCCATTTGAGATAGTGACTTAGTTGAGTAGCCAAGGGTATTCATAATAAGATATTTACTCTCACATCAAAAGGCTAGGTGACTTTTCAAACAAGTTTCTAAATGCTCCTATATTGTCTAAATTTAGTTTTTTGTTTTTAATAAAGGAATGTGAAAGTGTTTAAAGGTTTTAGCATTTTTTCCTTATATATGTTCACTTTATGCATTAAGTTAAATGGTGTAAATTGAGTTAAAATTTAAAGAATTGTGAATTAAATTAGATCGATCTATAATTTGATACAGGTAACTAATTATTTAACAATTTAATGAACTTTGCAATTGAATAAATAATGGAGAATTATGATGGATATCTTTGATTTGTTGAATGCTTTCTTGGAGTTGTTTCTTATTAAGTTAAGAGTAATGAAATTGATTCACCTGAGGACAAGCAAATGCTTAAGTGTAGGGGAGTTTGATAAATGCCAAATAAAATATATTTCTAATCCCATGTTTACTGTATATTTTTTGTTTATTTGAAAATTTCTTATTGTTTCTAGGACTTCATTTTTTTATATTATGTTTTTAGGTCTTAACTGTCTTTATGGGTCAAAAGAAGTAAAAATTAGACTTAATTGAGGCAAAAAGTTGAAGATTAAAGTTGTCCTTGAGGAACATGACTCTGTGGCTTAATACAACTTTCTAAGACTGTGTTTTTATATGATTTTTAAAGAATTAAAGTAAGATTAAGAGATATGGTCTTGCAAACTAACATATGGGTGACTATGTCCTCTCAATAAATTCTAATTTTGAGCTATAAAAGAGTAAAACGAAGAGAAAATAAAGAGGAGTTACTAGGAGGTTTGTAGGAGGCTCAAGTTTGGTTTAGGGAAGCACAAATTGATGGCCTAGAACAATAGAGAATGAAGAACAAGCAAGGAAGCACATTTGAAGTGGTTTTTTGTCAATTTAAAGTAGATTTCATGAAAATCAAAAGGGATTTCATCATGTCTCTTTTATTTTTTAGTTTTCCTTTAGTTTTGATATTATGTCTTCAATAATTATGAACTTAACTTTTGTTGATACTTGGATTAGATGAACCTTGGGATACACTTTGTAATGATTTAATTTTAAATTAATTCATTAAATATTTCAACTTTTATTATTACTTAGCTTAGCTTTCATTAATGAACTTTGCAACTGAATGAATAATGGAGAATTTTAATGGATATCTTCAATTTTTTGAATGCTTTCCTAGAGTTATATCATATTAAGAGTAATGAAATTGATTTGCTTAAGGACAAACAAATACTTAAGTGTAGGGGAGCTTGATAAATGCCAAGTAGACTATATTTCTAATCCCATATTTAATGCCTATTTTTTATTATTTGAGAATTTCTTATTATTTTTTTATACTTAATTCATTCATATTATGTGTTTAGGTCTTAATTTCCTTCACAGGTCAAAAGAAGTAGAAATCAAACAAATTTAAGGCAAAAAAGTTAAAGATTAAAGTTGTCCTTGAGGAATATGACCATGTTGCTCCATGTTGCTCTCTAGGATAGTGTTTTTATGCAATTTTTGAAGAATTGAAGAAAGATGAAGGGACACGGTCTTACACACGGCCATATGAGTGATTGTGGCCTCTTCATAAACCTTAATTTTGAGTTATAAAAGAGAAAAACCAAGAGAAAATAGAGGGGAGTTAGAAGGAGGCTTGTAGGAGGCTTAAGTTAGGCTTAGGGAAGTGCAAATTGATGGCCTAGAACGATAGAGATAATGAAGAACAAGCAAGGAAGCACATTTAAAGTGGATTTCTATCAATCTAAAGTGGAATTCATAAAGATCAAAAAGGGAATTCATCATGTCTCTTTTAGTTTTATGGTTTTCCTTTAGTTTTAATGTTATGTCTTCTGTATTTTTGAACTCAAATTTTGATGGTATTTGGATTAGATGAACATTAGGATAGACCTTATAATAATTTTATTTTATCTTAGTTCATTCTTTAGTTTTATTACGATTTAATTACATATGTTAAGTCTTAAATTAATATGTTCGAGATATTATTTTAGTGTATGGTTTCATACAATTAAGATTGAGAAATCCGTTTGTAGGAATAGATCTACCATAATTGAAAAGATTTGCATGCAAACTTAGAGATAAGTTGACATAAATCTTCTAGATTAGCTCAAACCTAATAACGAAATTTATAAATCGATTAATGCAATCTTAAGGGTTCTAACTAGAAGGGAATTCCAATTAATCAACTAAGAATTATTCGTTAATAGCATTAAGAAAGATATTAATATAAGATAAGATTTTTTACAGTCCATTAAACTATAGATTAAATGAAGTAGTGAAATCATGATTTCATGAGAAGTCCTAAAGTGATTCGAATTCTAGATACCATTTTTTCTTTAATTGTTTCTAAGTTTAATCTTTGTTCTAGTTAGTCAATTGTGTTAACTTATTTTATTTTATTATTTTTATTTTAAGTTTAATTAATTTTTATCACCATAATTTGTTAGACTAGATAATAGAAAAATGGTAAGTACTAATAAGTGTAGTTCTTGTGAGATCAACTTGTATATACCAATGCTAGCTATAACTACACTTTACATTTACGATAAAACATATCAGTCATAAGTTAACTACCATAGGAAGTCCAAATAATGTAGTGTGATGTGTAGAAATTCAAAAAGATGAGTTATAGGCTAAAAAAGTTTTATTGGAGGACAATTAAGTACTAATGGGATTATTCAACATGGTTAATAGTGTTGGGATGGATTTGCATGTGTAAGATTCATTTGGACAAGCTGGTGATTGCATATTTGATGAAGGAGTGTTAGGTTCGGGTGGTTGAACTAATGCGATTGTGTTTGCATGGAAATTAGTATTTTAGGTGAATGGGAAGAAGAAATGTAGCCGGTAAAATAATGGTAGTAGGACTGGTGTTATTGGCGGAGGACCATAAAATTGGAGCACCATATGCAGCACCATCTTCAGTTTGTTTAAAAGGGAATGTATGGTCATCAAACACTACATATCATGTGACAACAATATTTTTGGTGGAAAAATATAGATAAATATAACCGTTGTGAATTTTACTATAACACTTAAAAATATAGATTTTGGAATGACAAAATCATAGATAATAAAGAAAACTAAACATAAGAAGTGTATCATAACTAGGACTTTACTAAAATAATTTTTGATAAATAGGGGAGTAAGCAGTCTATTAGTTAGATATGTCATTGTATCAAATACATAATTCTAGTATTCATATGGCATAAATGAATTATATAACAAGGACAAGTAAATATTTAGAATATGTCTATGTTTCCTTTCAGTACACCCACTTTGTTTAAGTGTTTTAGGACGTAAGAATCTATAGAAGGGCTTGGTTGCTAAATGGGTTTAAGTAGCATAATGCATAACCTATAATCATTTTGGATAGTATGTAGTGGTTCCTTTTTTTGAAAATCTTTAATCATAAAATGATGAGGAATAGATATGTTATTTTATATTTGGTATAAAAAAAAAGAAAGCAAGTCATTGTAAGATTGTGGAACATGTAAAATACCATACAAATGAAAAGAACAATTGGAAGAGTGACAACTATAGATTAGGATTGTCTTACCATTTCTAATTTGGATGTCATTAGGGCCTTGATAGTAATGATGTGACATGAGATTTTTGATATTAGGTCTGAGATGATACATTTCCTTAGTATATATGATCCATTGATGTTTCAGTAAGGGGTTAAGTGTTGTCAAATTGGTCTTCAACCTAAAGGTGAGTGACTATTGTTGAGTTAACCTTAAAGTTAGACATTATCTAGCTAAATGATCAAGGGCCACAAGTATAATAGAACCATGATAAGAAATTAAATTGATGATCCTTATAATCAATAACTCCTTGATGATGATAATATTATGTAATACATAACCATTAAAATGAGTTGAATAGGTACTTTTTCCCTAACCATGATATCAACCACCACAACCTCAATGTATAAAGTTTTGTTGTCTATAACCAAAATTAGAAGAAAAAGAATATTGATTGTTGGCATAATATGTTATTCTTTGCATGACTTCCTTTGATACTACATCATTAGACAAAATTTTATCTACTTTATTTTATTCTAATCTTGCTACTATGGTATTTAGTGAAAGCCTTGCCCATAATGATTCAGCTTCTTCCTTTAGCTCTAAAGGGACTAATGGAGTTGAATAATTATGCGAAAAAGAAGTGTTCATGCCATTACTTGTGATACTTACATATGAGTTCTCGATCTTACTTCTCATCCTAAATAGGAATTTCATTAGAGTTGAAGTATTACCAAGGTGCTTAGTTATCCTAAAATTTTGATCTTTGATGTAAAGATATAAACCTATCTTGCCTTTAAATATTTTTTTCTTGTAAAAGCCTCTATACTCTTTTGGCTAATAGGATTGAATTAGAAATTTTACTTAATGTATGCCCAAACCTCTTTTTTTCCTTGGTTTACAAATATCAGGCCAGATAACTTTAGGATTAGTTTCCTTATCTCTTCTGCTAGACCATATGTACCTTTTGAGCAATATTTCAATGGCCTTTTATTATTGCTTGAGGAAGATTACAAGAGAGGCCTAACATACACCCAAGGAGTTAATAATTGAATTTATTAGTTGGCATCTTCCAACTAGAGACAATACCTTTGAGCTCTAACTTTCTATTCTCATTTTGACCTTATCTAATAATGGTTTGAGAAAAACACATATATGTCTGGTAGATGAAATAAGCTTTCTGAAAATTATTAAAGAGCACAATTTTTGTAATTTTTCCTCCTATTATAATGTTTAAAGAACTCTTAATTTAATGTTATATTGTCTCTTACCTACCTTTTGAGGATATATGCACCTTGAGATGGATCTAAAAGAGTTTATAGGATATGTTTCTTCCTTTCAACAATCACTTTAGATATTACCTTATATATCTAATTACAACATGAAATGGGCATGTAGTCCTTCAATGATTTACGCTGCTTTCCCTTAAGGAATAAAGTAATGAAGGTACTGTTCAGTTCTTTAAGCATTCTTTTATTTGAGAAGAACTCCTTATTTGCATCAACCACTACTTCACTAATTAAAAACCATGTCTCAATGAAGAAATGGATGTGAACACCATCAGGAACAAAAGCTTTAAAGGGAGCCAGTGACTAGAGTATTTGTTCAATCTTTTGTGTGATGACTAACTTAGATAGAGCCTCAACCTCCTATGTTGACAGATTACATTGAGTGATTTCTTTCACTGGTGCAACAAAGGAGATGGCATTGTAATTATGAGATTGTATTTAGTAGCTAAAAGGGTGATCCACATTATAGGGTATATATTTAGACATTGTAATAGAATTGGATAATAAGAGATCTACTGTAGGGTATGATTTAATTTTATAAGAGGACCTATCTATTATAAAAATGATCTAGTCTATAGTTGGATTGTCTACAATTAAAGTAGAGTACATGATCATATTTTACTTTTGTGAATGTATATAAACACATCTTTCAACACACATATTTTCTAAATTGTGTAACTCAATATATCTTTGCACTATAGTGACATAGACTCTGACACACCTATTTTTTAGGTTATTTCCTCTTCAAAAAATCCTTTTTCAAACTAACATGCCTATGTGTCCACCTCTGAATTCTAGAGAAGAAAACATTTTAACATATGGTTGTGTGTCAGGTCGTTATCTCCTAAATACTTTTAAGAAAGTCTCATGTTCTTCCAAAAATACTCCAATATTACAACACATATATATGAGCTATAGATAAAAATCTCCACCTTATTGGATATACCTGTAACATCCCACCCCCGACAGGAAGGGTAAAATAGTAAATTTGGCATAGGATGAGATGGATCGGAAAGACTTAAGACTGTTCATGCATAATAGGATTGGTACACAGTATCATTTGTGCACATGAAATTACTGTACATGCATACATGACATT
>JANIJH010000003.1:45728586-45745373 GCA_024520975.1 Erythroxylum areolatum
TCAGACACGTGGCTGGATCTGAACGGATATGAATTAGGGTTATTAGGAACCCGGAACGGCGCAACAGTTGAAAGGACATACGTGACAGCTGCACAACGGTTACAAACTCTGAATATCTGTCAGAGGGCACGCGCCGTCAATAATAATTACTCCAAGTACCTTCACGCACTCGATAATGATGTCCACCTGATCTACCTGAGCGCGAGCTATCATACAACAAGCGCGTAGCCCGACCAATCGAGCCTACTACGAGCTGTCTCATAGAGGAGCTACAACATTAATATTCGACCGATCGAACCTACTACGAGCTGTCCCATAGACGAGCGACAGGATCTCAGTGTACTCCTTCGACCCTTCTCCTTGCTCAGACTCGAGGAGTAGGGGGCTTATGGTCAGGTCGGTCGTACTGGGCCCGAACCCAATCACAACGATCCATGGGCCGATCGATCTATCTCTCAAAGATTGGTCTCACGCCTATTGACTAACCTGGGCCCGGTCCACACATCCATGGCCCACTAGCAGGAGGAAGTCTCCCATGTATACATAAAGACCTAAACCTAACAACCATCCCATGTATAAGGTATAGCTTTGCCATGATACGGATACGTAACTCATAAACCCTAGTTTTCTCTGCTTATAGCGATCCAACCTTCACCAAAACACTAACTTGAGCGTCGGAGGGGCTAATCGGGAAACAACCCCCGACGTGCCTTCTTTGTTTTGCAGGAACCTTCAAATCGGAGACAGTCAATCTCATGGATCCAAACAGCAACGTGCAGCCTCGTCGGGATCAGGCTGAACCAGTTCTTTTTCTGACACCACCTATTTTCTACAACGAACGAGACAATCTATATACAATTTTGGGATACTACTTGCTACTTCTAAATTAAAAGCTAAGAATTTCCTTGTATCACTTTCCAAAAAAAATTAAAACTAAGCAATTTGTAAAGAATAATACTAAATGATAAAAAATGAAAATAAGTTTAGTTAAATGTAATTAATGAAATCTTTGAATTATTAGGATAAAAACCCAAAAACAGTTCTTATTTCATTTCAATGAAATAAGTTAATATGTTGAGAGGGGGCAAATGTAAATATAACTTCTACTTTAAAAAAAATTATTTTTTTCAAAAATCAAAATTTGCCCATTATCTGACATCAACAATTTTCCACAACGAGGGAGACAATCTTTCCTTGATACTATAGCGAGCTCAATTCAATTGTCAAAATGGAAAACATTATGAACTTAAATGAGTTACTTTAAAGCTAATTTTAATTTGATTTATTGTCATTTTCATAGATATCCTCGATAATGACCAGTGGTACCAAGAAGTACTCATGCAAAATGCAACTGTATTCATGATTATTGGGAACAGCATGCAGGGGAAGATTTATCCATTTTATTGTAGAAAAAATTGTATGCTGCTGATTGATGAAGCAGCTTGAGATGTGGTAAGCAACACTGACTTCTCAAGGTGTTAGTCATGGACAAGGTTTTTGTACTGTTCTAAAACATATCTGTGGTGGACATGAATGACATTAATCATGTACAATTAGCTCATCGCTTGAATTAGCTTCATGACTTGGAGAAGAATCGAATTGTCCTTCTCGTTTATTGGATTCTATAAGCATCAAAACAACTTCCCTCATTGTTGGTCTGTCCAGTGGTGACATACTTGTGCAAAGTAATGCAATTTTCATGACAGTGATCATATGAGACACAATTTTCTCATCTTGTAAGTCCAGCCGGACATCAAGTAGTCCAGGTGACAACGAATGAATCCTGATGTAGTTTCTCACCCATGTTACAAGATCACCGTCTTGCTCAACGGGTTGGACTGGTGTTCTGCCTGTCAGCAGTTCCAGAAGGACAACTCCATAGCTGTATATGTCACATTTTTCTGTCACTTTCATAGTGTATGCATACTCTGGAAAAAGAAACGACAATTGAAGCATTCATTAGCATTTTACATAGCGTCATATTGGCTTAGATGAATTGAGGATAACATTTCAGCTTGATTTGGAAAAGAAAATGATTTATATGTAGGTTTCATGATCGATCATTAATTATCAGCTCTTGTTGCTAACAGAATCAAAAGTTGATTCCCTCTTTCACGTTCAAATTTATGTTAAAATTGACCCAACATTGCCGACTAATTGATCCTATGAAACACAAAGAAGTGTCTTCTCAGGGATGCCACTGAAAATGCAAATAACACTATGACATATTATATAAGTAGGTTTTATGCAAATATGAACCACTAGATATTTTTGCACTTCTTATCAACTAAGACAGCACTTTTGGTGAACATCCAACGCATTCAGAAAACGAACTAAACGGTTCAACAAAAACCATGCTGCAAAATGGCAAGTGTATTAATAACCTTAAATATAAGACGTGACTTACAATATGAACTAAGATTGAGATTCTCAGGCTTTCAGTACAACTTACCAGGAGCAATGTAACCATAAGAACCAGCAACTGCAGACATAGATTTTGAGTATGGCATATCAATCACTTTTGCTAACCCAAAGTCTCCAACATGAGCCTCATACTTGTCATCAAGTAAAATGTTGTTTGATTTTATGTCACGGTGAAAAATCCGAGGCTTGCAATCGTGATGCAGATAAGCCAGACCCTGAGCAGCTCCAAGTGCAATCTTGAATCTTGTCCGCCAATCAAGATTACAAAATGGTCCATGAAGCAGTTCTCCTAAACTACCCTTTTCCATATATTCATAAAGAAGTAAATTAGAACCCTGGTCATAACAAAAACCATAAAGTTTCACAATGTTTCGATGGCTGATTTTTCCCAAAGTCAAAATTTCAGCACGGAAGCTATTATGAATGTTGCTTCCCTCCCTGTTAGATGCTAACTTCTTGATTGCAATGGTACGACCCCATGGCAGGACTGCTCTATATACAATTCCACAAGCTCCCCTTCCGATCACAAAGCTGTCATCAAAATTATCAGTGGCTGCAACCAAATCCTGGAATGTGAATCCTTCCTTGGGAGGACAATATATGTCTAAAGCTGGAGAAGATAAGGATCTTTCTTGTGAATGAGCAATTATTTCAACTGGACGTCTCATGAAGTATATAAGGATGACAATTAGAATAAGAGAAAGGCCACCAATTACTGCTGCAATGATAGCAACAATTTTACCTAAACGAGCATTTTTGCCTTGTCTATCTAATGGAATAGGAGAAGAATTGGGAAATTCGTTGCAATTATCAAAAGGTCCACCACAAAGCCCTTTATTTCCGAGAAAACTGTTAATGCCTGAATTTTGAAAGACTGTTAAAGAAGGTATAGGGCCCGTTAAGTCGTTGTAAGAAAAGTTGCACCCAAGTAAGCTCGACAAGTGAGTCAAAGAAACTGGAATTTGACCACTCAGATGGTTGTTATTGAGCAGCAGGATTTCCAATAACACCAAATTGCCAAGCTCATCAGGGATTGGTCCAGAAAGATTGTTATAACTAAGATTCAACGCTATCTGCAAGCTTGATAGTTTACCAAACTCAGCAGCTATCCTGCCTGAAAACAAGTTGCCTCCCATTTGTAACTCTGTTAGGCGCCCCAAATTTCCCAACTGTACAGGTATAACACCAGAAAGTTGATTATCTGAAAGCTTGAGAAGCTCCAACTGGGAAAGATTACCTATCTCACTTTTTAAAGCACCAACAAAAGTATTCTGGCTGATATCAAGTCGTTGAAGCGTTTTGCAGCTAAAAATTTCTGATGGTACAGTTCCAGTGAGAAAATTGGACGAGATGTTGAATGTCACCAGCTGAGAAAGTTTACCAATCTCTTTTGGCAGCTCACCATTAAAGTAGTTTTCTGCTAGAAGCAACCTCTGCAAACTAAGGCATTTACCAACTTCTGGAGGGATTGGACCAGTAAATTTGTTCTGACTCAAGTCAATGCTAGAGATATTGATTGACTTGCACAATTCAGATGGAAAACTCCCTACGATAGCATTCCCAGCAAGATGAAGTTGCAACAAGGTTTTGCAGTTTATGACTCCCGTTGGAATATAATCTGTGAGACTGTTTGACCCCAGACTCAAAAATGTCAGGTTAGAATTTCTGCAGAGATGACGTGGGATTCTTCCTGTCAGGTTGTTATTTGACAAATCCACTGCCCAAAGTCGGCTGTATAACCCAAGGTCTGGAGGAATGCCACCTGTCAAAGAATTGTTGAAAAGCTGCAGCGTGGTCAGTTGCTTCAAAAACTGGAACCTCATAGGAATTGTACCTGTGAGGTTATTTATGGAGAGATCAAGCTCTGTCAAATTCTCCAAAGTTGTTAGCTCATCTGGGATGACACCGGTAAGTCCATTCTCAAAAAGGTGGAGCAAATGCAATCCAGTAATCTTACCAAAATCACTTGGTATCTCTCCTGTCAACATATTCTCAGAGAAATCAACCTCTGCTGCTAAAGACAGATTTCCAATCTCCCTTGGTATTGTTCCATTTAAGTGATTCCTATACAGATATAGCTTCCTTAGAGAGGCAAGTTGACCAAGCTCCTTGTGTATAGCCCCAGAAAGATTGTTGTCGTAGATAGCAAGAGTCACCAAATTGGTGCAATTGCCTAACTCCCTTGGAATAGGGCCTAAAAGTTGATTACCCCAAAGAACCAAATCTGTCAAATTCTTGAGCATTCCAATCTCTTTAGGAATTTCCCCACTTAATTGGTTTTGTGCTAGACCGAGATACTTCAGGCTTTCACATCCTCCTATCTCCAGCGGTAACCTTCCAGATATCAAATTCTGTCCCGCTCTAAAAGTCGTCAAATTCTTAAGTTTCCCGAAAGAAACTGGTAATGATCCAGTAATGTTATTGCTATATGCAATTAATTCTGAAAGGGAGGATAGGCTTCCAATCTCCAGTGGAAATTGACCCGATATTCTGTTGTTGCATATGTTCAAGATTTCCAGGGAGGTAAGGTGACATAATTCTGTAGGGATTTGACCGTCGAACTGATTATTGTTAAGTAGAACAACTTCCAAACTGGAACAGTTTCCAAGTTCTGGTGGTATGTTTTCAGAAAAATCATTGAAGGAAAGATTTAGATGAGTCAGATGAACTAATCCACCAATGCTAGCTGCTAGAGAACCAGAAAGATTCATTGAACTCAAATCAAGATACCAAACCACTGGACTGTAATCACTAGTGCAATTAACTCCATTCCATCCACAGGGGTTGGAATCGTTAGGGTTCCAGTTAGCCAGATAGTTACCCGTATCAATCAACCTATCCTTGATATCTAAGAGGTAATGACCTTCATCATTAAGTCCCAAGGATTGATGAACCAAAAGGGAAAGAACAAGAGATATGGCTATCAACCTATATGATATCCTCTCCATATCTACACCCTCAGGTTGTGGCATTCCGTGATAAAAGGGGCAATTAATGAGTATGAATGGAAGCAAAAGAACAGGGCATGAACTTCCAACCTCTTGCCAGTTAAGAATCACCTCTTGGTGCTTTCATGATGATATCTTTACAAAATAACTAGTTCATGGACTCCAAGACTCTCAACCTGTAATATGGGGGAGTAAATAAAGATTCAAAAGAAGCATACAGACAAATAGTTTGAAGCTTACAAAAACAAGAAAAAACAAACGGCTCGTCATACCTGTTTGTGCAGTCGAGAGAATCAAAGTATGGATTTGTAGAAAAGGGGAAGGGGGAGGGGGCAACTTTGAGTTTATTAGAGAATACTTTACGAGTTTGTTGTATTACCGAGGTAAAATCAATGCTTGGGTCTTTCAATAAGAAGTGTTGTAAGTGCGATGAACTGTGACAATTGTCAGTTTCTTATCATTATCAGATAGAATGAAAGCGTTGAGTTAGTCGTCTATTCAATGATTACGAGAGTTCCACTTAAAAATTAAGGATATTGCTGGCTGACCACACAAATGATTCAAGAGTGGCATGGCCGACAAAGTATAGTAAAGGTTTTTGGTCTCTTCATTATTTTAAGACAAGAAACAAGAATGAAAGAGAGATTGTATTTTGTTTTTGAGAGCAACATACATATTGACTATGAAATGTGAAATGCTTCCATTTTTCTTTGAAATCCTGTTTCTGGTGGTGTTCTGGTATTGTTAGGTAAAGAAGGTACAAGTCAATCAAACCACAGTTTTCAGCACAACTGTGGTAGGTTGGTGGCGAGCAGCCAAAGCATTAGATGTCAGCTTTAGCTTTACATAAAAATTTAGACGTGTTAGTTATCCTTAAATTTGGTTTTGGATAGATTTAGTGTTTATCCAAATAAGAGATCTCTTTATTCTCTGGTACACAAGAATTTTCCCAGTCCAGAATCATTCGCAGTGACTTTTATGTGAATTAAAAACTATGCACTCATCTAATCATCAAAAAGAATTCCAAGTTTTAGTCGCTGCTGACGCTTTTCCATACACATCAATGAAGTTTTTCCAGTTGGTTATTTAATTCAAACTCAAGGGTTTGTAGTTTTTTTTTTTATATGGTAAATATAGTAGTGATTTTACTTTTGGTTGCGGAGCGGTGATGATAATTTTGCTTTCTGTCCCCTCAAAGTGGCTCTTAGATGGTCAACAAGCAAGATTTGTAATCTCTATTGGGATTTGGAATTCCTTTTCGTATCACCTTCAGAGCTCGGAGGATTTTGAATAACAACGGAATTAGCATTATAAAATGTAGGAAGCAAGCAACTAAACATTTATGGTATATCATGAAATTAATTGTAACAAATCAATTGTAAACCCAAAGAATTGGTTGTGTCGCTCTACTCCATTTAGTTGACACCACCATCAAAATTTAATTTAATTTTTTTAGAATGCAAAAGAATATTATTAGGCAACCTTTAAGAGAAAGAACTTGGTTTTACAAAAGACCTATTAATAGTCTAACCATCGCATTGGCAAGAATTTGGCAGCTAAGCTTATGTGACTATTGAAAGCAGACTAGAAGCTAAGGGTTTTTTTTTTTCAAATTCAGTATTTTAGGGTTTGTTTGTTTTTATTTTTTGTTTTTTCAAATTTAGAGAAAAAATATGTTTATTTGAGTTTTTAATTTTTATTTTTAGTTTTAGTTTCTTCTAGTTCTTAAAAATTATGTAAATCGTTTTTTTACATGTTTTCTCATAATCTGTTTTACTATCAACTAAATGTATATAATTAAATTATTTAATATATTAATTTTTAATAAAAAAATTATGAATAATTTAATTAAATATTATATATTTTAATTAATTAAAATTAATTATCAATTAGAATTATGAATAATTTAGTTTTAATTAAATTTAATTTAATAATTATTAATAAAATTTTAAATTTAAAATATCTTCAAAACATATCAATTTTAAATAAAATTTGATTTAGTAAATAAAATATATTTAAAATAAATATTAATTTTTAAAATAATTTTATTAAAAATTTTGTTAATAAATATTATATAATAGATTAAACTAAATGTATTTAATTAAAAATAATTTATCTTTAAGATTTATCTAATATGTAATTATTATCATTGATAAACCTATAATTACTTTAATATTAACAACCAAACAAGTTTTTGTTTTTATTTGACAGAAAAATATAAATTGAAACCAGAAAACAAAAAATTAGTAGGTAGATTGGCTAATAAAAGTATAGGCTTTTATGAAGATGCACATCTAAGTATCTCCACTTATGATGAAGTTAACTTTAGCATGTATGGGGATCCTTGGCTTAAGGGGTTCAGTTCTTCCCTAAGGTATAATGGACCCAACTCAGACCAATTATCCTACCAAAACTAGGTTCGATATCCATTACCTGCCACGATTTTGAAAGAGGATCTCAACTAGTCTTTAAACCTTGGTATTTAGATTAAAATCCATAAATGTTTCCTATTAACTTTTAAGGTCCAAAAGCTTGAACTAAGTTCATAGTATGACTAGATAAATTTCTAAACCACCTTCTTACTTCAAATTACATAGGTCTTGCCACTTAACTATGGCATATTTAGAGTCATTAATAGCCCCAAACCAGAGATAGTTCTTAATCAATTTCTTTACTTCCTTAGTTAGCCTTTTTTGGAGGACCAAATGAGAGCTCTAATGTATATGAATGTTCTTTAGGATTAAGCAAGTTAATTTTAACATGTCAACACTAGAAAGGAAGCTATTTTGCTAAGAATTGATTCTAGCTTTGATAGATTCAATTAGAGGTAAACAATCTACATATCTTAGTTTCGTCATGGTAATTGGTACAGCCAAATATTTGAAAGAAGCTCAAAGGATGTTTAAGACCAGATATAATGCTTAAAATAGCTACATCTAGTGCATCTTAAGGGACATAGATCTTGTCTTTTGCAGTATCAATATAAAGGTTAGACATTCCATAAAACTAGTTAAGAAAGTTAACTAATGGTTGTAAGGATCTAGGATCTACACCATAAGTAGCATAAAATCATCCACCAAAACTAAATTGCTAATTTTAAGCTCCTTACATTTATGATGAAACTTGAAAATCCAAAGGTATTTATCTTCTAAGTAATTAAAATTATGAGAATTTTTGTGACAATAGTGAAAATGTATGGAGACAAGGAGTCCCCTTGCCTTAATCCCTTAGCACCATAAAAGAACTTAAAAGGTGAGCTATTCACTAGTATACTGAAGGAAGTAATCATTACATAAGTTTTGATACAATCAATAGAAGTGTGAGGAAATCCTAAAGCCATTATACTAGTGAAGATAAAGCTCTAATCAACAAGTTAAAAGCCTTAGAAAAAGCTATTTTTGGGGAATAACTTTGAATAAAAGCTTTAATGTCATCGTCCTTGAACAATAATTGGCCTAATATAATATTGCCACTAGTTATTCTCCCCCTTATAAAGGAATCCTACCTTAGACTGATTATATAAAAGAGTGATACCTTCAATCTACTTTCCAAGAGTTTAGATATTAGCTTATACACTAAAGTAAAATATGATATAGGACCCAAAAAAATACGTTTGTATTAGGTTTTTCTTATTAGAACAAAGTATATATCAGTCCTATTGAGCTCTCTTAGCATTTCCCTATAAGAGAAAAATTCCTAGACTGTTTCTACAACTAATCCTCTAGTATGATCCTGTGTGCTTTGGAAAAGGAAAGCATTGTAATAATCTTGCCGTGGTGATTTATTATGATTAAGACCAAATATTGCTTCTTTAATTTCCTAGTTCAAGAAAGGTAAGCATAAGCTATCTTTACTAATTTGATTAAGGGAAGAATCAATGAAATAAGATAGTTCACCTATAGACAGAGAGTTAGTTGAGCTTTATCCCAAGAGATTCTTAAAGTAGTTGAATGTAATAGTTCATATCCTTGTTTGGTCTTTACATAATTGTCCGTCTGTATCCATCAAGGCTAAAATCCTATTTATGTTTCTTCTAGCAAGTTTGGAGTTAAAGAAAAATTTGGAGTTATGATCAACCCTTTGAAGCTAGTTGACCCTTTCCTTCTTTTTAAGAAAGGAGTTATGCCACTAAAGTGCTAAAATGTCTCTACTAAATAACTGATTTTTAATAGCCATTAAGTTTAGATTGTGAGGATCTTGATAGCATGTTTCTTATGCTACTAGGCAAGACCCAACTTAAAGTTAATGGGCTAGGTTGGGTTAACCAAGCATCGGGCCCAATTTTCTTAACCAAGCTTCGGGCCCAATTTGCTAAAAAAGATCCTTGACTTGGGCTCAAGTTGCCCAAGCCCAATCTTTATAAGCAAAATAATGTCGTTTTGTTGATGTATAATGTCGTTTGCTGAAAAGACATCATTTTTGCTTTTTTTAATTTTCAAAAAATTTCAGGTCAAACTGAGTCAAGCTCAGGCTCGATGGTTCACTTCCTCTAGCTGGGCCCATTGCCATCCTTAGAGAGCTTTGATCCCCTCTTTCATTAATTGGAGATTCCTCATCAGTTGATAGCTTTTATAACTACAAATAGAAATATCCATATCATTTATTACCATCTCACCAAATCCTTCTAACTTGGAGACAAAGTTAGGAAACCTAAAAGGAGCTTTACGAAAGGAGTTTGTATTTAGTTGAACAATTTCAATGTTGGAGTGATCTGAGCAAAGAGAAGATCCAAAAATTGACAAAACTAGCAGGGAAATTATTAAAAGCACTCCTGATTCAACATGGCTCTATCGAGCCTCTTCCTAATTAACCAATCATCTGTTGTTTATTGCACCAGGTGTGAAGCTATGCCATAGAGTTTAAATCAAAACCCCAATCTGATTAACAAGATGACTTAACTCCTTAATAAGCTTCTTTTGATTAACTTTAGAACTTGCAGCTTCATTTAAGTGAAAGACATAACTATAGTCTCTCATTAAGATCCAAGGTATGTGTATACTACTGTTAATCTATCTTAAGTCTTCTTATAGTCTGGTCCTCTAAAAAGGGAAGTTAGTTGCATATATAATAGTAACCTTGACAAGTATAGGAGTTTAAAATAAGTTACTAAAAAATTCTATCAATTGATTAGACATTTCAATATTGGAAATTTGGACATAGGTAAAATCATAGGCTATAATTATCCTTCCATTAAATGATGAGAATGATTAGTGATGAACTTCTAGTTTTCACCAAAAAATCACAGTCCTTCATACAACCTCCCTATCTTTATTTTAGTCTCCAAAGACCTATAAAACAAGTTTTTTTCTCCAAAACCAAATCTCTAATAGAATGTTGCTTAAAGGACTCACTAAGACCCCTAATGTTCCATACCGAAAAGGATATTAGAGAAGAAGTTGAGAACCTTCCAGTTTAGTTCTACCCCTCATCCTATTAGATTTTATTCTTGAAGAAGAAGTGACTTTGATGAATTTAGTTTCAGTGGACTTTTTTGATTGGCTTGCAGACAGTTGAATATTAATTCAAGTCCATTGAAACTACCTACCCCATCCTTCACCTTGTTAACATTATTGGAGGAATCTTCTATCATATTTAGGTTCCTTAAACCCACAAATGGGTCAGGTTCTTTATTCGAATCTTCAAGTGGATTAGAGAATATATTTGAAAGAGCCACCATATTCTTCTTATTTGTTTATATATCCTGCCTAGTAAGGGAATACGAACCCATTATTAAACCCTTCATTTATGGGGGAGTTAAGTATTTAAGTAGATTAACTTCAGCTATTGGAGTTTGTCCATCCTGCTACATTCCCATATTCTCTTTATATAGATTAATGTTGAAAACCCTTCCTGTAGGTTTCCATACCTTATTTTTGTTATGAGCCTTTCAGTTGTAGGATAGGTTGATTTCATTTCTAACCAACTCAAAATTTATATCCAACTTCATCATATGAAGTGTATCAGGAAGCTTCTCTTCCATATTGATTTCTATACAATTTATAGTGTATCCTATCCTCTCTAGCTTCATAATTTGGGAGAGGAGCATATAGGAAGCTAAGTTCATTAACTACCCAATATTCTAACAGGATGTTATGAAAGTTAACCTATATAATAATTGATTTAACTTTACTCCTATCCAAACTTATACCAGGGCACCATTTTTAAAGGAGCGGTTAACCTATAATGTATCAAAGACCTTGTTAAATAATACTCGACAAATCTACATCTTTGGAAAACTTAAATATAAAGGTATCTCCCTAGAGAGTAGTGGTTTCTCTAGCTCCATTTTCTACATTTTGAGCTCTTCCAATACTGCACATATGGGAAAGCTGGACGCTTATCAAAAAAATAGCCAATTAGTGAAATGGACTAGACTACAACACCATCTTAAAGTAATTCCAAACGCGGTGTCAAAAACCCTTCAATCTTAAAACTTTGGTATTGTTTAAGATTTTCTTTGATTGTATTAGACTCCACTAAGTTCCTATAAGCTTTGGTTGTAGTAAGAGAGCATGTTTTTCTATTTTTAGCATCTTCAGAAGTAGTATTGGCTAATAAAAGCTTACAAGGCAAGGTAGGAAAATCTTCTCTTGTTAAGTTGAGTGCCAAAGTATTGGCATGTGCAATATTTGTTATTAATCCCTCTGGTTAGGGATTAGAAACTCCCTCTATAGATGACAGGGGTAGGGGGAATGGCCTTAAGGATTTATCCATATGGCAAAAGAACCCTCAGTTTAAATGCAGCGAGAAGTCTTGCCAAGGAATTATTATCAAAAATGGTATTTCAATCTTAAAAAGCAAGGTTAGAGAGGTGATATGATCATCATATCCCTACCCTATAGATCTTAAAGCCAAATGAACCTATCGAAATATAGTATAATGATTGTGAATATCGAGTGCTGATCCCACAGAGACTATAAATAGTAATAATTACCTCTTTACTATTATCTAGTCGACAAATTAAGATAATGATTTAATTTACATAATAAAATTAATCTAAAATTTAACACAAGTAATGACTAAGATCATAAATCATTTAAATATTAACCAAATCAAATAGCAGTACTTAGTCAAAGAATCCCCTTGAGACTTTTTAAGCTAGTAACCCTTTATTATGCAAATTAGTTAATAATCATTGGATCGTGAAAATTTCTATCTTATATTAATATCATTCTCAAGACTATTAACACCTAACCGCATGTTGATTACCAATTAAAACCCCTAAGATTGCATTAACATATTTACAATTCACTATTAGGTCTAACTCTAATATATCAACTTATCTCTGTGTTTGCATGCAACTTCTTTCAATTATGGTAGATCTATTCATATAAAAGGATTTTTCAATCTTAAATGTATAAAATCAAACATGACATAATATCTCAGGCATATTAATTCAAAAACTAATCAAAGCACATAATTGAATCCAATGAAACAATGATCAAATTGCATTAAATAAAAGATCAAAATAAAAATTCCATCCTAAGGTCATCATACCTAAGCATTAAATAAATTTAGTTCATAAAAATAGAAAACATAACTAAAGATTAAGAAGAAGAAGAATTAAATACAAGAGAATTCATTGTATCCCTTTTCTTTAATACAATTAACCGAAACTTTGATGGAAATATGTTCTTCATTGATCTCTAAATCAATCTTCAATTCTCTGCCACTCTAAAGTTCAAAATTGTGCTTCAAAATTGAATTCTTCATTTGGCCTTCTTATTTTGTCCTTTTATACTTGTAATTAGGATTTTTATATAGGAAATGATTACATAAATAGCTATGTACAGTGACTGTTTCCCCTAAAATCACTTCAAAACTCAACCTTTATGCTGAAACAAAGTTTTGAAAACATATATAGGAAGTGGATATGACCATGTACAAGACTTACACGGGTGTGTCTACCTCAACATTGGTGAAAATAACAATTTTTTAACTAGTACATAGTTATAGAGACTAATACATATAGTCCCTTAAATCGTTGTCCGTATGTCACACATGAGTGTGTACTCCATCAACACAAGTATGTCCTTCTAATGTAGCTTCAATTCTTCAATTGTTTGCCCTAATTTTGCCTAATTTCTACTCCTTTTGATTCATGAAGGCAATTAGGACCTGAAAACAAACTAGAAGCAAATTAAGTACCAAAGATAATGTAAAACTTCTAAATAAACAAGAAAAATTCACTAAACATGAGATTAAAAATATAATCTATTAAGAATTTATCAAAGGGTAACCAATCTAGAGAGAAGGAAGAGCACCACCCTCTACATTAACTTCTGTAACACTAAGTGGATCATCATGTTAAATAAAAAATTAAAACTCTTAACATTAAGAAAAGTAGAAAATAATATTCAATGTCATTTAGCTTAACTAGCCCGAGGATAATTAGGATGTCATAAAATATATTTCCTGAAATTTTTACTTTAAGATGTCCTTATTGAAGCATTAAACTAATAATAATACAACACAAAATTAGAGATTATTGACATAGACTTAGCTGATGATAGTTCCTAAAAGTCATAATGTGTAAATGGAAGAGATACAATGCACCAAAGAATCACCCACTAAAATTACAGCTTAAGGGAAAACATTTCGAGAAGGACTTCTTACAATGTTAGGAATTTGGGATTCCATTTGTATATAGCTGGTTAAGTGTTCTTTAATTAAGGGTTTTAAAAAACAATAGGATGAGAAAGATAAACATAAAATAAATATTATTTATTGAATATCAAGCATAAACACATGAACAAGATATAAACACAAAAATAAATCTACATTAATATTAATCAAAGATAATTAGTAGATATAAATATTATTCATAAATAAAATAAAATCAATCCATATAGAGAAAACACTAGATTTCCCTCTTATTTAGACATATGAAAAAATCTACCACTAGTAAATTAACAAACATAATAAAGAAACAAAAGATATTAAAAAAAGAAGAAGAGCTCTATAGTTGAACTCAATATTTGGACATGAGCTCTGAGTTATTGGATAATTTTTATTATTTTTTCTCTTTGAAAGTAACTATTTCATGCTCCTCTAGAATTTTCTCTCACCTTTAGCAACTAACCCTTTATCTAGAACAAAAGAATATAAAATAACTTTTGAAATTAGGGTTTCCCACATCTATTTATAGATATTCACATCAAGTGATACAGTCTAAGATGGTCCAGACCATTGATCTTTTTGAAACTCAAAATAATAAAGTAAAAAAAATAGATTTCCCTGTTAGCTTTTTATAGCCTCTTGAATCATCTTAATAGAAATTTTAATGAGAAAGTTAATAAAAAGCAATACTCACGTTATCTTTCAAATCATTATAAAAAAGGACTTCACTAATGCATGACCATGCCTTAGATTATGGATTTCTCTGCTACCTTTGGTGATAAAACACTGTATCTAGCATACTTAATTATGCCCTTAAAACGTGAATCCTTTTATTTCTCTTATAATAGCCACATGAACTAAGGCATAGTTGTGGCTCAAGCCATATTTCTCTGCGGATATTCTTCAATGTCATATGGTCTCCGCTATATTTTAGGTCATTTCTCTTCTTGCACCTAACTAATCACGAACATAGGTTAGCACAAGAGTATGAGCTAGGCTATTTTTTTCTTGCAATTCTTTCAAATTCTTGATTATCCTAAAATAATATATTCAACAAGTACCTAAAACATAATATAAATAAATTAAAGTATGCTAATTTATATGAGAAACATAGCAAAATACTTTATGAAATATAGATATATTTTTAAGGTCTTAAAAATATAGATATATTTTTAAGGTCTTAAATCTTAATATAGAAATATTAAGATTTAATGATGTTCTTAAATCTTAAAACAAGACAATTTAACTAAAAAAGAAATTAAGCAATTGGTGATAAAAGGAGGATTAAATAGGAAGTCTAATCTTTCTAAAAGCTTATGGACCATTAATATGACTAGTAAGTTACATATGCTACATCTACTTTTTCTTTTGAAAATCAACTATAGGACTTAGTGATGAACAACTAAATATATAAGAAGATTAAATGGATTTTTTAATATTGACGGAACTTGTAGATATTAACATTCGAGTATGCATTGGATAAATTGTCAGGTGCACACAAATCAGATGCTTTGGGTAAATCACTTGAAGAGCCAGTAACTCAGAGTTAAGTAACAGACTCGATTTAAGTAGCATCTGCAATTCTCTACACGTTGTTATTCTTAACCAACCATCCAAGGTTTACGTGAGTTGTAGCACCATCACTGCGCAATTTAAATCTTCAATCTCCTAAATTGACAAACACTTAAACATAACATCATATTGAAAGAGTGGAAGCCATTTCCGTTATCACATAATTTTGAAAGTTATTAAAATATTTAAGAGTTAAATTTTTATCTAATATAGAAACATTCATTTTTCATAACATATGGTCTCAGAAAAGAAGAATAAGATTTTTTGGGGGATGTGCATTGACTAAAAAAAACTAATAAAAAATAAGTTATTTATTCTCACAATTAAAATATTGTTGAACGAAGACCACAAGCACGCTTATTATTTAATTATCATACAATACAGATTCTCCACCAAAACATATCAAGTAATCTTTAGAACTCACGGAGGGAAAGCCAACTAGGGATTTAAAAATAAAAAAGTTGGACCACTTTTCAGTAAGACGGGAACCCGTACGTTTCAATATGGTGACAAGTCCGTCAAAAAAGCGCAGTCTAACACGCTGATCGTGTATCACGTCATCTCACACATCATCGTTCGATCCCCAATTTCCATTTATTCATAAGTGGACGTAGACTCAAAACTCAATGAATGAGCACACATGGCTTCAACTCGTAGTAGGTGGCACATAGGCATGGGTTAGACGTGGACTCGGAGTGAGGATAATTATTAGGGAAAATAAGCCCATCTGCATTCTATTTTTGCACTACCAGTAAATTCAACCCATAAAGTTCAAGCAATATTCACGTTTCAAAAGCTATGAAGCCCAGCTGGGATAAAAGCCAGAATAACATTAAACCTTCAAATGTTGAAGAGTGAAGCTGGGAAGGATGAGTGTGTTGGTTTATGCCCTACAGCCAATCGATTTGGTTGTAATTTAGTGATAAATTATTTAAAGGTATTCTTGTCTTGTACATGTTTAGATGTATATGATAAAGTCCATGGGATAATTATATATTGCAAATGAAATTATAATGAGATTATAATTATGAGATTCATATTGCATTTATATATTATTCCTAAAATGTTCCTAGTCATTGTTCTATTAAGATTAGACATTAATAGAACATAAAAAGACTAGCACACGTTTTGTTTTTCCTTATGAAAAAAGTAGTCGATCTCATAGGCTAAAATATAGAGATACTTAAACAAACGTGTGGGTGCTTGCTAGAGAACAAGTTCACT
>JANIJH010000003.1:45753590-45765063 GCA_024520975.1 Erythroxylum areolatum
AAGCTGACTATAATGTACTAGTCGACTATAACACCTCGACTAGTCGACTATCAGGTGTAGCTGAACAAAATCTGTCCGAATCAATCACAAATGGAAAGGAAATCATGTTACAACGGCTAGTAGACTTCTCCAACGACTATAATCACCTTAGAGTCTGCAAATAAATAATGGAAGATCAAATGATCGTGTAGATCAGTCCAAAAGCAAAAGCATACTACTATAGTTCCTAGTTTGCTCTCATTATGCTCTTAGCTTGTTCTAAATTGTTCTCAACTGTATTGAGCATAATTACTTCATCTTTATCACTGTTATTGTGAGTTGAGTGATTGGTGGAAAATTACTTGTGAGGTAGGATTTGTGCCGTAAAACAGATTGGTTGTTAGGTGCAGCTTGAGCCAGAAGTCAAGTTGTATTGAAAAGTTCACACTGAACTACAAAGTATATAGTAAAGTGTTTTGCCAAAATCCTAAGTAGGAACTTAGGTAGAGGACGTAGGTTTTAGCACCGAACCTCTATAAAATCGATGTTTGCCTCTCTTCCCTACTCTTTGCATTTAAATTTGTTTAATTGTTTTGTGTGTATTAACTTCTGGTTTTTGTAGAATTTTACGAAAAAGTTTCAAAGATCTATTCAACCCCCCTTCTAGATCATTTTCAACAATAAAAAATATTATTTTCTTTTTTAGTTGATGTTTATACATTAATTAGATAAATATTATTACATTATAAGTATTTATCAAATGTTTTTCCTTTTGTTTTAGAAAGAATTTTTTGGAATTATGAATTTGACGCGGTCATTAATAAAGTATGGGAGAGACGAGCACGTACACGTTATCGAGACTTTGTTGGTGTAATACACAAGGTTGGTGTATAATCGCCTTATATTTCTGAACAAATATGGAGTTATTGGCAGCAATATTAGACATCACCTGAGGCAATATCCATTTTAGAATGTAATTCTACTAACAGACGTGGAGGATCAGGATGAGAGAGTCTTCCTGTACATACAGGAGGATCTATTACTCACCACAAGCATGCAGAGAGACTTGTAAGTATTTACACTTTACATTTATATTCTGATTTTTTACTTTGTTGTATTTCAATTTAAATTGATGGGTGAATTTTGGAATAAAAATATGTGTATTATGGAGAATGATAATGTTATAAATGTCTGGTGTCATTTATGGCTGTATTGTTAAGTTAATTTCTTTGTTCAACAGGGGGTAAATATCATAAAATTAAAGGAAATTTTGCCAAAATTTTTATAAATTTTAGTTGACTTATAACATTTTATTCCTATGCAGAAAAAATCTATAGACATGAGACCTACACTCCGTCGGCTCTTTTTGCACACACACTAAGAAGCATGACGCTGTGGCGTTCGTCAACACTCAATGTAGAGAATTAAATGTATGTGAAATTTATGGTTTAATATTAATACTTAATAATTATCACTTACTAATATAAACATTACCTTCTGACATGGCCAAATACAAGAAAGCATTCAACGACTGCCTCGACAGTCTGAAGATGATGATGAGACTGAAAATTATCTTCATGTAGTGGATGGTAAGGATCGTCGTAGAAGGATATTCGGCTTAGGTTTATATGTAAACATATGTTATTCGCAATCCTTCACTTCCAATATAGCAACATCTAGTAGGCGGTCAACAACCAATGAAGTAAAGAGTTTTGGAACACAGTGCAGGCATTGCAGCTCAGTTGCAATAGACGATGGAATACATGGCTCAGTTCTGTTAATGAGTTGAAGGAGAGGGGTAGTATCTCATCGTAGCAATCAGAGTATCTACGGTCACCAAATCAATAGTATATTTGTAGTCATTTCATTTGAATTACAAATATTTATTATGTACAATTTAATGTTTTTATTATCAATTAAAATAATTTTAACTTTATATCATCAATTAACTTTCTGTTTAAATAAATTAAACGTATAAACAAATCAAACTATTATGCACAGATAATTCATAACTATTTAAATTATGCATCAAACATAAGATTAATGACGGAATTTTAAAAAAAAATATTTAAATACTTACTAACGTAAAAGATAAGTACATCGGTAAAATCAATTATATTTACCAACGAAAAACAACAAATCGCCAGTAATATTTGCCAATTTTACTGACAATATTTGTCACAAAAAAAACCGTCGGTATGATCATCGACGGAATAATCATAACTATCAGTAATGTTGTAATAAAATTACCAACAGAATAATCAATACCAATTGTATATCTGTCGATGGAAAAATCTTAACCGTCAGAAATTTATCGACAGTCGACTGAACAAACAATCGTCAGTATATTCACCGATGGTTACATGAAACTTCCGTCGATTTCTGTTATTTGTCGAAAATTATTACCTAAGGCTGTTTTTACGACGTCTTTATCTGTCGGTAAATTCCGTTGCCAATCTGACTTTCCAACATAATCTTTGAGTTTTCCGTTGATATTCGCCGTCAAACCACATTTTTCTTGATGTGAACTTCAACAATGCGTAAGGGCTCAAGCTTCAAGCTTAGTCGTATGAATCCTTGCTGGAGTAACTGCAGTAATGCTCTGTAGATAATGTCCTTTTGTTCCCCAGAGTAACGATATGGACAAACATTGATTGTATCCATTCCATTCCATTCCTAAGTTTAATCACGTGATCTTATGTTCTGTTCGGGATAACTACATGGGTTCTTGGAATAATTACCTAAGCTCTACAATAATGCTTAAAGCTCGTCTATGAATGACGTTTGATCCTCTAGGCTCATATGTTGCAACTGACGTTCTATGGAGTGAGTTAACTATAACATATACAATCCTTCCACTCGTACCCCTTTCAACATCTTGTTAGCCCTGTTTTAGACACCATCTTCGTTCCCTACCTCCCATTACCCGACGGTGTTACCAACTATCCTTCTCGGGTGAACCTCACAGTTCCCGTCTTGAAATTGCATAGGATGTCGTTAATGGTAATTAATCATTACACCCCTAAGACGACGGGGAATGTGATCCTCTATCCCTACCTTGTCTCATTAGATCTAAATCATTCATTTATATAGGAGTCTGTCCTCTCTCTGTCTCATTAGATCCAAATCATTCATTTATACAGGACCCTCACATAAATGAATGACTTAAATTTATCCCCATATAAATAGATGACTTAGATCCAATAAAATAGAGCAAGAATAGACTCTCACATAAATAAATGACTTAGATTTAATAAAACATGTTAGGATCACAAGAAAGGGCAGAGGATTTGAGGGCAAGACGACGCCGCAGCTTCCCAGTGCAGTCACCGAGGCGTCGGTCACAAAGCACACTCCTGCATGCTCCATATCAGCCCATCATACCTTTGATGGCAGCAGCTCAACCTGAGTCCCCTTTCCCCATAATAATTTGGATTCCCAAAATATCCTCTAATCGAAGTTCATCAAACTCGTTACAAGCTATAAGTACATCGACCAACCATTTTTCTTCCCGTAGAATTTCCTCCCTCTTTCAAAGTGGGAGCATTAATCTGGACTTCTGAAAGTGTTTGCTTTTTCTTGCTAGGACACTGACAAAATCTTTACTTGGGAATTATCAGATGTCTCATCAATAAACAAATGGCTAGTTTCTGAGCCCTCAAAGACTTGAAAAGAAGATGGTATGCTCATCATTTTGATTTTAAAGTGTAAAATATTTTCGCAACTTTGTCAAACACTTATGGCCAATCTATTACCTGGAAAGTTTTCTAATGCACAGGATCCCCTAGCAATCGTATAATGTCTTTCTTTTTTTGGCGAAGATAATCGTATAATGTTTTTACTTATAATTGTATGAATGAATGATTTCGGGGATGCTAAACCAAGAATAGTATGATATTGAGGCAAATGTTTGCCTGAAAATCATTTTTGATGTAGCATTTTCATTTTGATTCACTGTAACATTAACTCACTACAGCAGGAGGAGCCAAACACATTACTAAGAAGCCAATATACAGTGTCATTTACAATAACTAGGCTAAAACTTGAGAGCACAGTAGCTCCAATCTTTGCATTTCCTCAAGTAAAGTAAAATATGGACTCATGCACCTTTCTGAGGCAATGTTTCAAATGCAGAAACAGTGTTCTCGAACTTAATCCGATGCAAAGGAGCACCACTTTGCTTTATAGCACACGCTGTCTTGTCTTCAAGCGGGCATCGTGCTTTTAACATGGAGAAGACATGGTTATTCAACCTTCTTGCTTTCTTCATAGCCTCCAATAGGGTTTCCCATCCCTTCACAAGAGCATTCAATCATGAAAAATCAACCAAAGAATCACCTCATATTCCAGAATGCATTTTATGATACAGAGCAGAGAAAAATGTTTGTGAGACATGGCACAGTGATGTTCTTGAGAGAGTCGAAGAAATTTTGCC
This sequence comes from Erythroxylum areolatum, assembly GCA_024520975.1. Taxonomy (NCBI): domain Eukaryota; kingdom Viridiplantae; phylum Streptophyta; class Magnoliopsida; order Malpighiales; family Erythroxylaceae; genus Erythroxylum; species Erythroxylum areolatum. Next base: position 45,758,005 of record JANIJH010000003.1, read on the forward strand.
ATACCTTGAATGGTTGTGCAAGTGATGCAGCCTCCACCTCAGCAACATTGAGGACTTGATATGAAAAATCAAAGAGCTCAAAATGTAGCTGTTGCCCAAGTAAGTATATTACTGTACAACCACCCCAAGCAACAGAATCACCCAGTACTTCATAATTGTTGGATGCTGCTTGAACGGACTCCTCTAGATGTCCCTAAAATAGAAGATCATACGTTATAATAATGAAAAGATTACCTAATTTACGTGCGATCTGGCCAGATGAGATTATTAGGCATGATATACTGGTGATAGGACTTCTTATATTGAATAATTATTCCCAGCTGTTACTTTCCACTGAGTAATACACCTATGCATACAATAAATCCACATCCCCAATCAAAAGGGATGAAGATATAATGCTGTCTTTTGCGTGAAGAAATCAAATTTGGTATGAAACTATAAAAAAAATAGTAAGTTTCAAAATGTCACTGTTTAGGAAATTTTGGTAATGACTTAGCCTCTCTTATGCTTAGTTATGCTGTACATTGACTAAAACGGATTAAAATTTCTTTTAGGTACCTAAGTTAAACATACGAAAGAAACAGATGTTAAATGAAATATTTTTGTCAAAGAACCAAGTCTAACTACAAAATAACATTGAAAATAGATGATGAAAGGTTGAGACTTACAATTTGAAGGCCACTATATATACGGTAGAAATCCTTTGAAGTTGTTATGTCAACGAATCCTGTCTTGGGAGCGGCACTCCATTTACTGCAATACTTATCCAGCGCTGCACTAGTGAAAGCAAGGGCATATTCCAGTACACTGCCAGTATTCATGTTAGCCTTGTACAGGAGATCTGCACACAATGGAAAACAATTATAAACTGAAATCCAGAAAAGAGAAATGGAAAAGTGATAGACTATATGGGATAGCTACAGTTAAGAACTGGAAATATCATCCTCCAAGACATCAGAAACGTGTTCACAAGTTCTTCAATACTTATTTGGGCCCTTACATTCCAGTTTTTGATTAACAATACCATAATGTGGGGTTATTCATGCTGCATTGTACTTACAACTCAGAGCAATTTCTTTACTTTTTATAGAAATTAGATACTTGTGGGTGACCTCCAAGTTCCTAATGAAAGAACTAACCACGCTAGAAGGGACTAAATAAAACTGTGCAGGTTTAATTTAAACTTTCTTCCATATAACACATTCTACAAACTTGTCAATTTCTTTAGCATTCACTTTAAAATTTTAAGGAACAAATCAACAAAGTGCTAATGTGTACTCTCAACTGTTCATACTTCCAGAGTCTTCAATAAGTAATCTGAATATGAATTAACCATCTGATCAACACAATTAATGGGATTAAGGACTACAAGGTCTCTACAGTAATATTTACTCAAAATACTACATGCAGTATGGAAGTAGTTTCAAGGATTCTAAAATTTTTTTAAACCACTAAGTCGATCCATTGTTAGTGTTTTGTTAATAATAGATTCCTAATTCTCATCAGTCCTAGAGAGAAGTAATAGTTTGTTACTGCATATTATGTAAATAGTCTGTTTCCATCATGATAAACTTGGTCAACTAAACCGCAATAAACAAAGGGCACTGTGGCACAACGTAACATACCTGCAGCTTCTGCCTGTTTTGACATGGTGTAGAATGATGTTGGGTGTGGACATACAGGGTTGGACACAATTGCACCAGTAGCTGATTTGAAAAGATTGACAATGGGACTATCTCCTCCATATGGAGAATGTAAGATCTGCCCATCTACACCAGAAAGAAAGCCTAACCAAGGGGCTGTTTGCATGAAATGCATGGTATCAATCTCCCTCTGTCGAACACAGAAAACAGCAGAAATTTAACAGAAAAATTAGGTATGCTAGAGGTTTGAAATATAAACCTATAATAAGTTGGAGGATTGATGAGAGCTTTTCTTTTCATTCAATTTATAACAAGATAGAAGGACTTAACTGATATTTTCTCAATAGCATAAGGTTGATCATAAAATGGTTCCCACATGGATATCAGACAGTGGATCCATACAATAGGGCAGAGACTGAATGATAATACTTGAGGAACTTCAGGTAAACTGGACGAAAGTTTTATACATGCAACTTCCCATGCTATTGTTTGATTCTTATATAAATAAGGGTAAATTGTTTCAAATATCTTGACCTTTTAACACTTTATCAAATAGATCTCAATTTTCATTTTGTAACACTACAGATCACAACCTGTGAAAAATATATATTTATATATCCCACTATAACATTTTTAATAATAGAATTTATGTGCAAATGGATTTCACCATCATGTTCAAACATTTTTAAGACGACGTATAAAATTTGGCAACATTTGGACATGTTCTACATTTCATACTTTTTCAAATTTTCAGACTCCACAAATTTATAAAAAATCATGCTCTCGTCAAATATTCTTTTCATATTTTACCAACGTTGCATTAGGTTATTATTACACTTGTACAAATTTTTAGGTCAAAACTTCAATTATTGAATTGTTTTAAGAAATAAAAGCTTAACACAATTAAGTTCTCACAATAACTCAGATACATAGGTATATATTTTTATAGGTCATGATATATAGTGTTACAAAATAAAACTTGCGATATATTTAATATTTTGTTTATAGTTCAAGATATTTGGTATAATTTGCCCTATAAACAAATATTGTTGGGTTAGAAATCATCAAATCCTGAAATTCTCCTGAACAAATTTGCCTATCTTTTGGTGAATGCATTTCCTTTCATTTTCCAGAAAAAAATCCAGAACTTTAGATACTAACCAATACAATGTCAAGAAGCCCCATCCAGTATAATACACTTCCAATTTCTTTTATTCCTCTAAGAGCCTCTGCTTTGAGCTCTGATTTTGTCCCCCAGTTAAGATTTTCCTTAACTAACCTCATACAACCTGTGCATAATGGGTAGATATTCAACATTTAATAGGGTAATAATTGCAAGGGCATCACAGAATGGTCATAATTTCCAATAGGCAATAGATATTGTGCTTAGCAAAATTCATTTAAGCACAGACGTGGAGTGCAGTTAAAGTAAATAGGACACATAAGAAGCTTAAACAACCACAAGCGGAAGCTTTTATCCAAAGTACCCCTTGCAAGCTAGAACAATTAACTTTTTGTCTGACTCACAAAGATTAAGCAATGAACTCTTATAGTACCCACTAGCCAAGACTGATTCAGATTGTGGTTGCGAATTAAGAGGGGGAGAAATACTTATAGAATGGAAACAAGTATGAAGGGAATTTAGGAAGATCTAGACAACGTAGCGCAGAGAGAGATGGTTAAGCAATGATGAAGCACCATTCTCCCCTGTAGTAAATATGTGATGATCTACATTTTATTAACAATCTTATATAATATGAGTTTGTTTCAAGTGATCTAATACAAGTGATCTAATAACATGTATCAAGTCACCAAATCGCTTATTTTAAGATATGCAGAATTTTATATACACAAGAACCATTGAAGAAACAACTTACATAGATTTTGGTCATCAAAGCATGATATATTACCATAGTTCCACTACTATTTCATTAATGTGGAAGAGTTAAAAAGTAAGTCAAGGTCTTTCTGTTATTAGGAGTAAATTCTTAGGAATAATTTTTTGTTCTGTTTTAACCTCCTTTGTTTAAGGCAGGTTGTTGTAACTCAGTTCACGAAAATCTCCTTGATTACAAGGAGATAATCTTGACTAATTTAAGCGTATCTTTTAAGAAACTTGAGGCACTTAAATACCCAACTAGAGTAGTCGGTTAAACTCTCAATAAACTTCTTCATTGTATCAGAGCAAATCTGAACCAATCCCCATTCCATTCTTGTTATCCGATGACAATAAGTCATCAAATCTGCCATGGCAAGTGAATCTGAAAGAGGCACATCCAACCCAAATTCTAGCCAAATGGCCTTGTCTACCTATTCTACCAATGTTTCTGAAAGAAGTTTGATTTCGATTACTGGGCATAAACTTAATGGCCAAAATCTCAGCTTGTGGTCTAAATCAGTGATGATTTCATGTGTGGGAAAGAAAAGGAAGAGTTATCTTATAGGTGCTGCAGTTCAATCAGGAGAAAACAGCCCTGACTGTCGAATCTGGAAGATAGAAATAATCTAGTAATGTCCTGGGAGCTAAATTCCATGACCAATGAAGCTGGTGAAAACTTTATATATTACAGAACAGCAAAAGAAATCTGGGAACCAGCCTATGACACATTCAAATAAAGACAATACGTTTGCAGTATTCGAAATTAAAGGAATTCTAGGTGAGCTGAGACAAGGTGAGTCATCAGTCACAGAATATTTCGATCGGCTAATTAAATACTGGCAACAACTTGATATGTTAGAGGATGTCTCATGGTGCTGTGCGGAGGATGGCAAACAGTACAGGAAGATCCAAGAAAGAGAGAGAGTTTACAAGCTTTTATTGGACTAAAACAGGAACTTGATGAGGTTCATAGACGGATTCTCAGCACTAAGACTTTGCCGAGCATTCTCAAACTCTACTCATGGAGGACAGCCATATCAATCAGGAGAACAGCTAAATAAGTCAGGCAACAATAATTCTTGGAGACGGAACAATTGCCCATGGTGTGATCGTTGCAAGAAGCCAGGGCATCCGAGAGAAACATGCTGGAAAGTACATGGAAAACAAGCAAATTGGCAGCCTTCCTCTCGATCATTTCAAGCAAGTCATGGGAATATTGCAGCAGCAGAAACTCGAAAATCCGAGGAAACCAGTCCATTCAACCAGGAACAAATAGACGCTTCGCAAAAAATGATACAAAGCTCAATCCAAAGTGTACACAATCCTAATGAAAGCAGTACAGCAATTGTGGCACAAAGAGGCAACTCCTACGCTGCCCTAAGTGCAAAGGAAAACTCTATGCAATGGATTGTTGATTCAAGAGCCTCCGACCACATGACGGGAGATATTACAACATCCAATGAACTAAACCAACCACAAAGGAAACCACTGTTAGAATTGCCGATGGTACATATTCAGAAGTAACCAGCATAGGTTCAGTCACCATATCGGAAGAAATCAAAAGTTCTATTTGTGCCTAACTTGAAGTACAATCTGCTGTCTATTAGTAAACTCACAAAGGATCTTAATTGAGTCACTAAGTTCTATTCCACCTTGTGCAAATTTCAGGCTTTAAGCTCAGTAGGAGGATTGGCAATGCTGAAATGAGTGCAGGTCCCTATTTCCTAAGAACTGAAGCCTCTGGATGTGTTTCACCAAAAACCTTGTGTGCTGTAAAGAAAGTGCTATGCTATGGCATTATAAGTTAGGTCATCCTAGTTTTATGTATTTGAAAAAACTCTTTCCATATCTGATCAGTAAAAATCCATCTTTCTTTCAATGTGAAGCATGTCAATTATCTAAGCATTCTAGAAGTTCATTTCTTATTCAGCCATACAAGAAATCCCATCCTTTTCATTTGATCCATAGTGATATGTGGGGACCATAAGGTAAAGAAACTTTCAGGGTATCACCTGGCTCTTCTTAACAAAGAGAAGTCAGTGGGACAAATATTTCAGATTTTTCATAAAATGATTGAAACCAATTTCAAAACAAAGTCCAAATTCTCAAAACTGATAATGCAAGAGAAATCTCTCATTCTATTCTTGGGAAATATCTTAGTGAACACAGTATTATTTCATCTTAATTCTTGTGTTGATACACCACAACAAAATGATGTAGCAGAAAGAAAAAGAGACACCTATTAGAAGTTACACGTTCACTAATGTTGGCATTTAATTAACCGAATGTCATCTTGCATTCTAAACTTTCAAACTCCATATCAGTCTCTCATCACCACCTACCCCTACATTCAGTGTATGACAAATTTACCTCTAAAAATTTTTTGTTGTACATCCTTTGTCCATATTCATCACCAAAACCGTAGCAAACTTGATCCTAGATCCATTAAGTGTATTTTCCTAAGATATTCATCAAATCAAAGTGGGTATAAATGTTATTCTCCAGTCACAAAAAGATTCTACAACAATATGGATCTTATGAAGAGCAACCATTCTACTCCAAATCCAATATTCAGGGGGGGAGCTCTACAAAGGAATATCAGATTTGGTCTTGGATCCTAGTATGCCTAGTCTACAGAGGAATATCAAATCCTACCTGCCTATTTCTCTAAGGAAAGAAAATCGAGCATGTACTTTATATCTGAATGGAAACTTTGTGTCTTATGAGAAATTGTCTCCTAACTAAAGGGCATTTACTATTTCTTTGAGTGAAATACAGATTCCTAAAAATATTCAGGAAGCTATAGAACAATCTGGATGGAAGGAAGCAGTTATGGAGGAAGTAAATGCTCTAAAAAAGAACCAAACTTGGGACTATACAGAACTACCTGCTGGAAAGAAAGTAGATGGTTGCAAGTGGATATTTGCAGTTAAGTATAACACAGATGGAAGCATAAATCAATTTAAGGCTAGACTAGTTACCAAGGGTTTTACACAATCCTATGGTCTTGATTATGAGCAGACCTTTGCTCCTGTTGCAAAACTCAACTTTATCTGTGTTCTTTTCTCCCTTGCAGCAAATCTAGAAGGGCCATTGCATCAATTAGACATATAGAACACATTCTTAGATGCTGACCTAGAAAAAGAATACATGGCAGTTTCTCCCGGTCTTGACACACATGAAGGCTTTGGAAAAGTATACAGGCTAAGGAAAACACTGCATGGGCTCAAACTCGAGTATGGTTTGGAAAATTAACTCGAGTTGTAAAAAGATGCGGATTCACTTGTGTCAAACAGATCACACTATGTTTATCAAATTCTCTCCTGAAGGAAAGAAAGCAATCATGATAGTTTATGTAGATGATATCATTCTAACAAGTGATCAAATATAAGAAATCAAGTTTCTGAAAGAAGTTCTAGCTAGTGAATTTGAGATCAAAGATTTGGGACAACTTAAGTATTGTTAGGACCGATCAAGGAAGGGGTAGAGAGGGGAATAAGCCTAGTGTGTGGAGAGTGTATTCTAGAAGGAAGAAAG
>JANIJH010000003.1:45765529-45786088 GCA_024520975.1 Erythroxylum areolatum
AGATTGTTTTGTATTCACTTTACAGAAATCAATAGCAAATACATATTTCTCCATACCTATTTTTCTGGAACCTATCAATTTGATAGGTAAAGGGAGATATCAAAGACTAGTGGGAAGACCAATCTACCTCTCACATACTAGACCTGATATAAGTTTTGCTGTAGTAATGGTGAGCAGGTACATGACTCAGCCAACGGAGAAAACATTTGGAGGCTATTTTTCACATCCTAAGATCCTAGAAACAAAGTCCAAGGAAAGATTTTCATTGGGAAATCTACAGATTGAGGAGCAAATATTTAAACCGATGCAGAATGGGCAGGTTCGTTAACAGATCATAGATCTACTACAGGGTACTGCACATATGTCAGGTAACATGATTACATGGAGAAGTGAAAAACAGGCTATAGTTGCAAGGAGTAGAACTGAGGCAGAATTCAGAGCAATGTGTCATGGGATTTGTGAAGGAATTTGGCTTAGGAGGATGCTAGACGAACTAAAAATAATTGATCCAATTTTTTTGTTTAAACCTCCTTAGTTAAAGGCAGGTTGTTGCAATTCAGTTCAGGAAAATCTCCTAGTAATCAAGGAGATAATCTTGACTGATCTATGCATAGCTTTTAAGAACCGTGAGGAATGCCTTAAGGTTTAGTCATTTGAATAAGTTTTAGTAAAAATAAAACTCTCAATAAACTTCTTCAATTAGCATCTATTACTATTTCATTAGCTATTTTATGTTCTCAATCTAAGCATAAGCTCCTATATATATCCAAAAATTTCCACCCATCGCCCAAAGAAAGACGCGATTGATATTCCTGTTTCCATTTCAAAAAGTCAACCTTGTACAAATAATAGAAAATAGGATAATATATCAAGTATCATGGTATCTCATGTACCTGTGACACCCCCATCAAAAGGAAGCAGCCCAATAGACTTTGGCAATGCTTCTTGTAATCCCATAATCATTGGCTCAAGCGTAGTTAACTGGGAATGCAAAAAGCATAAAATGAGAATAAATACAATCAAAAAGTTCTACATAAGAAAACTTGGTGCGAACTTTTATACACCTGTATTTTGAATCAGTTGATACAAGAATGATGATGAAGATGATAAAGTTAAACTGAGCCAAATATTTGAAAGCAAATCATAGGCGGCATAAACCAACATTGCAAAAATGCTAAAGGTCAGAAAAACTGCTCAAACACCTTACAATATAGAAAAGAGATATACTTGTTAACTTACAGAGACCGAAGTTCATCATCAAAAAATAACAAACGTAAGTATATATGAAGCAAATGTTGCATTTTGTAATTTCTTCCTTCCAATGATTCAATGTAATATAGAAGGAAAGAGGAAGTTGAGACTATTGAATTTAATAGAGAAGGAAAGACGAAGCTAAGACTACAGGCTCGACAGATTCTTTAAAATCCAGGTTGCTACCAAAATTGATTACAAAAATAAAGGTTCTCTACAATCTAACAAAATTTAACGTTCTTATGTTTATCAGCCACGCAAACAAGTCTGTGAAGAAGATCATTTGTGCTGTGGTTGAATTGCTGAAGCACTTCTGGACGAAGTGGCCCACATTCGATTGTTATTCATCATATGTTTTTTAGAGCAATAATGAAAATTTGAAAGGTTTAAAAAGTTGAAGATATTAAAGACAACGAGTAGTTAAAAGTTCTCTAACAAACAAATTTAAATGTTCTTCTGTTTACAATCACACAAATAAGTCCGATGAGAAGCACATATATGCTATGGCAAATTGCTGAAATACTTCTGGACCAACTGACCAACATTTGATAATCACTAATCACGTCTTCTAGAGCAATGATAAATATTTGAAAGGTTGACAAAATTTTAGATATTAAAGATGACAATTAGTTAAAATCATAACAAGGATAGTTTAGAGAAGCTTTAATATCTAATAAAACAATCCATTAAGATAAACTTCCACTTCACAAACTTAAAAAAAATAGACTCAATATTAGTGATGAACTAGAAAGTCTCAAGTGAAGTATCACAAATTGACATTAATAATGGATCTGATGAAAATTCACAAACTAAAAATAACCATTTGCTATGAAAAATCACATGCAATCAACACAAACTAAAAATGAACGCAAAGGCCATACCTTATTTGATACATGATCTAATAGAGCTCGAATAAGCCAAGGCAATGACCTTGATCCAAGAAGTCTGACAATAGAAAACATGTGGGGCATTCCAAAGAATCCACCATGAAGACGAGCAAAACTTTGATGTGCAGAATTCAAGTCCTACCAGTGACCATCCATTAAGACATGTATAATCAGAGAGCATTGTAGGAAAACAGAGCCATACCATCAATATCACATTGATAAATTAGTCAATCGCGTTGACTGTCACTGCAGAAGTTACTTACCTGAGTACCACAATAGAAGCTAGGCTTGGCATAAGGAACTGATGGCTTTTGAACAGGTGCACGAGGTACTCTCAATGATCGGACAAAACGTTGAGTAGTATTGCAAAGAATGAAGTTTGGCAGGAAATCACTTTGCATCTCAGACCAAATCTAACAGGCACAAATATGTTAATTGATTTAAAATTGGAGGTAGAAACTAAAAATCTTAATTCTGATCCCTCAATGGTCACGTGCCTATGCTCATTTGAGAAACAAAAGGGTTAAAATTCACTGTGTTGCTTTTGGATTAACAAATACATGATAGAGAATAGAATTATTAGATTTGTGACGGCAAGGAAAAGGCATACTAAAGGAATATCACTTCCTCTATGGATAGCACACATTATACTGAATTACTATGCCGTCTATCTAGTTATCGGTCAAGCACAGTGGCAAGTCACTAATGAGAAAGAAAGTTATGAAACCTGAGAAGCAAGTCGACTAGAAAAAGACACAAGAGAGATGTTTTCTTGCATCTCATTCAGCATGAGATTGAACGAGTCTATGGACAGATCTCTGGAAAGCAACTTGTGAGCAAGCTTCAAGATATCCAACAGTTTTTCTAGTTCCTGCAACCAAAGGAAACTATTTATTTGAAAAGTTTAGAAAAAGAATAAGAAGAACCATTGTTAAATCGTTTAACCTCAAAAAACCAAAAATGGTAAATGCATCTACTAATAGGGGTTGAAGTTTTACACTTGGTGGAAATAAAATAAAAAGATTATTTAACACTCAATTTCACATGCAGCCTAGCTTCCAAAGAAAAAGAAAGATATAAGAAAAGGTTAAGCATGTGAGGCAACAAAAGATATAAGAATCAAGAGAATAGTAAGAAATCCAATCTAAAAGTTTAAGCTGGTTGGTGAAAAGAAATTTATAAAAACAGACATCAAACTTCATAAATGATTAGTATGAGACTTTTTAAGTCATAAAAAAGAAATAGTGGACTATTTCACTTACCACCACTGCACAAAGATCTTGAGACTCAAAACGATCAAAAAGAAACTCAAGATTGTCTCTGAAAGCTTTATTCATCCGTTCAGCTATCAAGCTTCTTAGATCAATAGTCCTCCCCAGTAACTGTAGGCCATAAGAAAACCAAGGCAGTGAGAGCAGACAAACAATCTGATCCTTTTTTTTTTTTTTTACAATTTGCAAGGCACATGAGCAACACACAAAAAATGGCAATCTATAGTACCAGAAACAATGAAATATTTATGGATAAAGTTCTATGTTCAGAAGTAGTGCATATAAACTCATCCCCTACCAAGTTATGTAGTTTCAACTGAAAGATGAATTTGTTCCACCCAATGCCAAATGCTCTAAAAATTTGGAAAAAGGTAAACTAGGCCCAAGCAAAACACACACAATGCACAATGAAGCCTTACTTGAGGAGGTGGTAGTAAGAAAACAGAACTTTGTAAGTTTTCAGATTTTCATTTAAATCATAGCCAATACTTGGCAAATGCAGACAAAGGTAAAGTATACAAACAATTGCAACTGTGTGAACCCTAGAACAAAGGACTATCTTTTTACCTTCACTCTAGTCATCTTAAGAAGTGCACTGAATCTCATAGGCTGGACGGTATATTTCTCTCCATTGTCCAAGGCAAAGAGGAACGATGGATCTAGCAGTTTGCTGTAGAATTGGAAAATTTAGTTGTGCATCAAATGCAGATCTTAGATAATAAAGATAGCACAACAGGGTGGCCAAAAGACATACCTTGCAGCCCAGCTCTTGTAATATGTGAAAATTATCTCACAGAGTTTTGAAACAAATAAATCGAAACAACAGTCCACCTACATTAACGATAGTCAAATTTTCCATGGTTAGGAAAATGAATGAACAAGTTGCTACAAAAGTAAAGACTATCCCTTATTTCCAAGAATATAGCTATTATACATAAAATTTAAGTACATAGCATGTCATCTTTACTTACCCTTTGATTACATGAATGACAAGATTCTGTGATTTAGACATCTCAGTCAAGCAACTTTTTCAGAAAATAAATGACAACTATTAAAAAAGTTTTTGAAGTTTAGGCATCACTTAATTAATCTCGAGAAAAATGCTAGCCAAAGTAAAATGGAATTGCACACACAAAGCCATTGACTGCGCATTGACATTTGACAAGTTCATTAAGATTATCCATGAATCGAGCAAAAGTATGCAGCATAAATGTGCATTTTGTCAATCTTCAAATAAATAAACAAGCTACAGAGAAATTTTACAAATTACACAATGTTGTACGGAAGAGAAAAAGAAAGAAACTGAGGCTGAGGCTGAGAGGTCAATGGACTAATGAGACAAATTCAAAGGCTAAGAATTGAATGACGGTGTGCAATGCAGCATCCATTTACCAATGAAAGATTGAAAATTATAAAAGAAAAGGTGTGGATGACCATACAAATTCAAGGAAGTAACTACTCAATAAAAAGACACCTCGAGAAGGATATTGTAAAAATAACATGAACCATAACGAGTAGAACGAAAGGGAAACACACGATTTAAATGGTTGACCACAAGTGCTACAAAGACCACAAGGGTAAGAGTAGCATTAACTAAGTTTCACCATCTGTTCATAATAATTAAACAATACAATCTAAAATAATACACAGGCTAATAGTATTCTGCAATAAGATGCCCAAACTATTCTGGGACAGGATATTTAGGAAATATTCCTATATACACGCAAAAAATTTCTATACAGGATATGCAACATAATATCAAAACAAAAAATAATACTAAAACATAATACATCTGTAAGATCTTCAGAAAATATATTTGGGACTAAGATGGAGACTACTACTAGTTTGAAGCTCTACATAAAATTTATGCCTTCCTGCAGGAAATGTCACAATTTACATTCCTTCTCAAGGCTGAAAATAACATACCTCAGCCTCAATCTCATCATAGAGGAAACGCTGCCTCAGTACAACCAGAGCTTGCTGAGCTGAATCATTATATATATCAAATGGCATCAGGACACTTTCAAGAAGTCCTGCATTTTGTGACTCAAGCACATGATCCACCAGCATCCATGGAAGAGAGCATTCAATTGGAAACTACACATAGGTCAATAGAAATTTCCCCACAAGTGAGGAAAGCATTCAGTGACCAGCAGAAACAAAAGTTCCAAGTTTATTAATTATCACAAACCACAATAAATAGTAGATATGTGAATCTTATACCCAACAATCAGTAGAAGTACAGAAAGAAAAAACATGACACAATTAAGTATTATTTCATGCCTTTTACCTGAATAACACGTGAAGACTCCAAGTAAAACTCCCTAAACCATAAGAAACCTAGATCCGTCAAAGTAGCAATAGTCACTGCAAACATGATTACTCCAATGTTAAACTTCATCACAGTGATGACTATGTAAGATTTGGCACAAGACAAAAAAAGAGGTAGAGAGAGACAGAGAGAAAGATACTACATAATTCTAGTACTAAATAAAACCTAATAACAGGGAAGTGACAGGATGATATAGACTCAGGATAATAGAAGTATCTTGACCATGAATACAGTACTACTGGCCAAAATGGACAGTCAATAGATTTAGGATTACTTGTTAAAGAACAGGGCACCAATAAGATAGCCAGATACCAAAGACTCAGATCCTGTAGAAACCAGGAATAATGAAACTTAGATATTCGGGAAGTGTATTGAGCAGTCAAACAATGCAGAAAACCACATGATTGTTACCAAAATGGCACTTGTACTTGAAAAAGATAGGTAGATTAACAAACAACAAAGTAATCACTGCAGTTAGCGTACATTCATAGAGAAGCCAATCGGCACACTAGGAGCAATTATTTGAAAGAAATGGTCATTTTCATTGATCTAGTAAACACTGTTATTGTAATTAGATGGCATCCTTTGTATTCTGTCAATATTTAGGTACTAGTCATGTCCATAAGCTGATTACAGACTACAAATGCCAAAGTCATGTTAAGGTTACACCAGATCTCTGTAACTGAGTTACTAAGGAATACAAGTCTCTTGTGGATATGTTATTTTACGAAAAATTTTGCATCAATGTGAAGATACAAATCATTTTCCATCTAATTTGCTCTTGCATCATAGTTGATGATGAAATTGCAAAACAGATGTTAGTTCATTGTATGAACAAACAGTTTAGTAAATAAACTTACCCGAATAGTCCAATATATGCAGGAAGAAACTAAGCTTGTAGAAAAAGTTCTCCAACTGCTTCAAATCATTTACTGGGATCTCAGAACCACTATTACCAAACAGCCCTCCAGGCTTCCTAAGATTACCACCAGATACTACTTCATATATCAGGAATTGCAAGCAATGAACCTGAATACAAAGGGTAAAAATATTTCAGAATCACATTCCCACATGTAGTTATGCAAGTATTGATCGTATCATAGTCTTGAAAGCTCATCTGTTAAAATCATAAACTGCATATTTGACAAACAGTCAACAAATTGAAAATATTTTATATGAGTGCATGTGGGATTCTAAGTACAATATAAATTTGTGTTACAAGTTAAATTCCAATTTCGGCATCGAAGAATTTGACGAAATGCAAGAATGGTTGCATTGATGAATTCTTGCATTAAGACACCCATTGATCATAATTGTTCTCATAAGCAAACCTATGATTTTAATTTGATACTGGGGGCCATAATGGTTTGAAATTTGCTCAGATAGGTCTAACCATTACTCAAACTAAAAACCAAACATTGTTAATGCACATTAAAAAAAAAAAATCAATAACATGAAAATCTCTGAAGACATATTTTGCTATTATAACCAAAATGTGCATGCTTAATGAGTTGCACTGTACTCTAGCAACGTTTCCCTATACAAGTATATATCTTTAAAGGACAATAATTAACCCATAAGATTATTGACTATGTCAAATGGCACTATCAAAGAACATACCACCCCATTGTATCTTTTATCAATAATTGCACTAGAATGACGTGGATATTTTGTTAAAAAATAAAACATATGTGAATAACATTGTCCCTAGTTTTCATTGTATGATGCAAAATCAGTTTGGTATCAGAATTAAGAGATTTCTATCTGATAATGCAAGTAATTACTTAGCCACACCTTGTCATCATATTTTCGTAAGGCATTATTCATGAATCATCTTGTATTCATACGCCACAACAAGATGGTGTGACTGAAAGGAAAAATGGTCATCTTACTATTGCCAAAGCACTTCTTTTTCATCACCATCTACAAACAGAAAGATATCAACTAATTGCTAAAACTCACATAAATTAGGAACTGCAGGCTGCTTGAATTTTGAAATCAGGTCTGTAATGCTAGTATATGTTATGAAAAAGGGCTTAGAGTTTATTAAAAAAAAAATAAGGGAGGGAAAATCACTCAACCACAAGCTTTAATTTGGTAGAATGAAGAATGGGAGTTCATGGGATAATAAGGACAAAAGGCTTAAATTTAATTTATTCTAGGTTTTGTTTATTATATAAGAAGTAATAATAAGATAGATATAGTGTTCTAGTTTGTTTAGGACTTAAGGTTATTTAATATTAGAGAATCCTACTCAGTAGAGTAGGGTCCAATTTTATTTTGGATATCTTAGTAGGGAATACCTTTACTAGGATAATGGTTCCAAGGCAGGACATGTCAGGAACTCTAAAGGAAATTCTAGAGACAAGACAATGGATGCAAAATCTTATGATCCACAGAATTGGGAATGGAAAAAGCACGTCTTTTTGGTATGATAAATAGCATTGTAAAGGTCCCCTATATCAGGTGGAGGAAGTACAGCCCTTGAAATTGGTGGTGAATCCAGAAACTAAAGTATGATAATTAGTAATAATCAGTGGATATGGCCCTTCCATAATAATAGAAGTGCCAGCCTCATAATGGAAGCGTTGCCAAGATGCTAGGAAAGAGAGCAAGATGAAATTCGGTGGCTACCAGATAACTCAAGCTCAGCATAAAAGCCTACAAAACACCTTAACAAACTACACAGAGCATAAGGCATGAGTGGGCAGCCTTAGTATGGGATAGTGACATCAATCCAGCTCACTCATTCATCTTATGGATGGGAAGCAATGGAGGGTTGCTTACGAGAGATAAGATCAAGTTCTCCATTAACACTTTGAACTGTGAGTTATGTAATACTAAACTGGAGAATCTAGAACACCTGATGATTAGATGCAGGTTTACCAGAGAAGTCTAGGGCCAGATACAGCTTATTCTCAACATGGACAAACCAATGGATTCTTGGAGTGAAACTATTACTTGGCTGGGGAAACTTAGAGTACATAATGCAGTTGATCTCAAAGCAATCAAGTTAAGTTAGGCAGCCTTAGTGTACTGCATATGGAAAGAGCGTAATTGCAGAGTTTTCAAACAAGAAAGTAGAAGCAGTGAGCTGGTTTTTCAGGACATTTTCCTCCACTGCAGATTGGCCATGTTAGCAAGCTGAATAGCTACAAATCTGACAAGCAGCATGAAGAGCAGATGGGGATTGGAGTAATACTGGTTTATGTGGTCTCACAAGTGTCCCTTTGATTTCAAGATATAGACAGTTACTAGGAACCGTAACTCTCCACAATCCAGATCTTCTGGATAATTCTAGACTTTTTGCACTCTAGACTGTAGATATATTTATATAATGAAATCTGTTAATTTTCGAGAAAAACAAAAAGAACTTCTGTATATATGTGTACTCAGCCCTTCAATAAAGCAAGCCTGAATTTCCAGCAACCAAAAACCTAAAATTCCAGCTATACCAAACTTAAAATTCCAGTCATATCAAACCTAAAATTCCAGCAACCTAAATGGATATTACAAGCCTGAAATTACAGCAGCCAAAATCTTATAAACGTTGTGACTTCTAACTACTAACTTCTTATCTCTTCTTTTCATCCCACATCAATTTGGTTTTAGAACTTTGTTTTAAAATGGCTAAACATAGCAAAAGGGAAAGCAAAAGCGAGATGAAATAGTTCTGAAAATTATCAGCAATTTGAAATTCAACAACCTTCAATCAAAATGTGCTCTAAGAGCTAGTCCAGAAAACAACATTGAACAGCAAGATATACTTGATGTTGAGGGTGAAGAAAATGAAATCCAAGAGGAAGAGGCTGAAATTAATCAATAGCAAGTGGGATTAAGGAATCAACGCCCAACGAGAGGTCCAAGACAAAGAAACCAACAAGTAGCCAAAATTTTACAATTTTTGTGACTTCTAGCTACTAATTTGGATCTCTTTTATTCGTCCTACATCAATATATTGCTGGACCTTCAAGTTTGAGTAGAATTTTTGTGAAGTAAAAAAGCAATGAGTACTTCTAGGAATCACTCTTAAGGTAAGAAACTAGGAATCACTTCTAAGTCTCATAATCACTCTTAGATGAAAGAGTAACACCTTCTAATTGAAAACTCAAAGTTCGTAGAGAAAATTCATGCTTCCTTCATTGAAAGATTGATTATATATATTCAAAAGTTCTAGATACACAATCCTAGTGAAATAGGAAAATCCATTAAACTTCCAAAACATGAATAGAATCATATTAATTAAGAATACTTATTATACCACTAATAAGGATAATAAATTGAACAAAGAGGACAAAGTAATTCTTTCCTAATCTTTCTGACCTTTAGTAAATAGTATACCATCTTAAGCCTCTCCTATTAGCACTTCTTTTAATGCGTTAATGGTGTGATTCCAAAACTATATCACTTAGTGGTAGGTGCTAAATAGGTATAAGCAGAAAGATTTTTCCAATCAATTTTACAGTGTTCAAGCAAAGAACGATAATTCTACAATTGTTTATGTCCCATATGTGTGTGCGAGAGAGAGATTACGAGTGTGGATAAGGGTTAAAAGCGCAATAAATAGGGGAAAAAAAACCTGTGCAGCTGTTGGTGCAACCGGCCTTGGATAAAAGAAGTTCCCCCTGCCTTCTTCACCACCAAGTGACTGTAACTCTGAATCTGCCTTGTTTGTGTTTGCCATCCAGTCAGCTGAGAGAGTCCGCATATCAGAAAGAATCCTGAAAGTTAGCAATTTTTACTTTAATGCATAAGTAATTTGAGACATTCAGAGTAATTCGTTTGGAACAAGCACTTTCTTAAATGTATTGACTAACCACATCACCTTAGAATTCAAACACAAAAGAGAAAGCACTAGTTGTTCATGGCTTTAGCTCTTACACTTTTTTAGGTAGGCTTGGCAAAAAAGCCAAAGCCCAAGCCAGGCCCAGCCTAAAATCAACAAGAAAAGCCTGACTTGATTGAGCTTTGGGTTAGGTTAGGTCCAAATTTGAGCCTTCAAACTTGGGGGACCCCGACCCATCCTGACCGAACTCAACTGAAATTTGGCCCAAAAAGCTTGAGCTTGATCAAGCTTTGTTTCAGACCGGCCCATTGCCAACCCTATCAATTTTAGAATATTTTATGCCCGTCCTTGTTAGTATGGCACATTTAACTTCTAAAATTATGCAGTTAAAACTGAAAAAAGATAGAGGAAAGCTTATAAAAAGGTTTGTCAATGCATGCAGAAGGTGCTGGTTTGGATACTGAGAAGACACTGGAATTCTAGGATTGTGTGATTTGGACATAACACCATAGGATCTCAAGTCAAGCAAGGTAAATTTATAACTATCCAAGGAAATAACAAAATTAAGGATTCACGGGGTCCAATGGGCCAAATCAGGCTACACAACCAGCGATTGCCTTAGCCTTCCTCGTTGAACCAAATCAAGAAAGATATTTTAGTTTAGTTGTTGCAGAAAAGAAATCTCCACTGATGTTCAAAATAAACCAATCCTTAATTACAAGGATAACAACATTATAGCGCCTCCAGATTATTAAAAGAATAACCATAATGCTTTAATCATAGACATAATTAACAAATGTCATAGGTTTTTCTTATTCCAATATGAAAATGTTTTTTGTGCAAGAGTCTGACTAAAGATCCAATAGTTTAAACTTAAAGTTTACCTTGAAAGGTCCTCCTTCTTCCTAAAGTTAGTTCCTAGAAGAATAATCGTAATGCCTTAATTATAGACATAATTGGTAACAGATATCGTCAATTCTTTTATTCCAATATGAAAATATTTTTGTGCAACAGAAATAGTGGAGTCTGACTAAAGATCTAACCTTTCAAACTTAAAGTTTACCTTGAAAGGTCCTTCTTCTTCCTAAAGGTAGTCCTCAGCATAGTGGCTAAAGTGTTTTGCACAAAATCTTGGACCTCGGCATGAATTGTTTCCCACAAGGCATCAGCTACCAATGTGTCACAACGATGCATCATTGATCCAACACTCTTTATGTAGCCAACAAGTTCAACCAGTGCTTTCCTTTCTTCAGAGCTATAATTATATCGCACCACCTACAAGAGAATTTAGTTAAATATCCAGTCACGCAAGTAACATCACAGCTATAGTGTATGTTTATGTTAACAAAAGGCAATTTATTATGCAATCTATTCAGGCAGCTTTACATATAAACATTTTAGTTTGTCCTTCAAAGAAAAGCAAAATCCAACCTTGGAAAGGTTTTGGGTTTTAATGTGTAGACAACAGAACCAATAAAATACGAATACGTAGGATAAAACCTTTTCATAATCCGATAAAGATGATGTTCCATTTGATTCTAAAGGTACTCCATCTTTGCAAGGTCGTGAAAATTTCCAGGCACATTGTTCCCAAATGCGTGCAGTCCATTTGCTTAAAAGTTGAAAACCTTCAACAACCATGTCATAGATGCTTCCCTTGATTTCCTTACACCAGTCTATATCTATGCCATCCAGTGACTTGAGCAATAACATCTGTTTAAATAAGTTCAAAAGGCAATAAAATAAATACGCCAATAAAATATGGTAAGAAATCTTGTAAAGAAATTGGTGCAGCACCTGATTCAAGGATGAAGCAAACCGAAGTGCAAAATCATCATGCTCAGCACGGATAGCTCCTATGTGATTGATGATCAGATAATGTCTCTGATAAGTATGATATGTTAAGGCTTTAATGATAACAAAATAGACAAAAGTTAGGCATTCATATCTACAGACTTTCATAAATAACCCAAAGAATAGAACCCCTTTCATTCTCATTATTATTCATTGTTAGATAATTCCTAGTTAATTATCTTGATGTAATCATTAAGCTAGAAGAAGAGTGAAGATTCAAAAACTTTTTCTCCATGAACAGCTGCTTATAGTGTGCATATCTATCAAAACCATTCATACAGAAAACCTCACATTCAAATCATCAGGAAAAGGATTTAAGTGCATGGAAGGTGAATATTAAAAAGCATTACCAAAATTTCATGGTAGATAATCTCCAACATTTCATGGTAGGCAACCAAAAGCTGCAAAAAGCCCCATAGAGGTAATAACAAACAAAGACTCAATACAGCATTCAGAATGTGTCCAGTAAATGTGCAAACAGTGCCATTATATCAATGGGAACCACTTGGAATGACTGATCAAACAATATAGGTCACATTTATACAACAGTAACATTGCATACCTAGATCCTATATTGAAACAAGATAAGAAAGATCAGGGAAAAATAATTGCAATAAGTGAGCCAGGCGTGGAACTTAGGAAATTTTGTGTGCACACTGTAGCTATGATAATAACAAATCTAGAATAATCAAAAGGAAGCAAAAAGAAGAAGATTGTTCCAATGGATATTGCCAACGATAATTATAAAAAAAGAACGAGATAAAAGCAATCCAACCAGATAAAAGTACTTTTTTCATTTGTGAAGGATCTAGTGAAAGTTTCAAGGATAAAAAGGATGCACTCTTCTGTGTCATTTATGAAATACATAAAGAAAAGGAAGATTAATATAAGGATATTCTTGTGCTTCCTTGGGTGGGAGTTCATGAGGTGATGGCAAGGTGAGAAGACGAGTTTGTGAAGAGAACTTTTGAAAGTAAACAGACAATTCCTTCATAATTGCAGCAGGGGAAAGATGAAGATCTGGAAATGCAGGAATCACAGGATCATTCTGCCACCAAAGGATATACTTATGCAATTTTAGAGCCAACTTTTGAAAACTATAAAAGACAAGAATACAAAAATCTCCAAACCTTAAAAATATTGATTAATCTGTTGATTTTGACCCTCTTGTACAATGATTCACTGTCCTTTTCTGATGATGTTGCTAAGACAACAAGAACAGGTAAAACTCGCAAAAGAATGTGCCTTTCTGGAAATAGAAGTGCAAAATCCAGCTCCAAAGATTCAACAGTAAAAACTATGAGAACCTGAAGAATGTCTTCTACACTGTTTTGAGTCAAGGACCTCCAATGGAAATGAAAATAAAGAAACATCAACTGAAGCTTCCATTAAAAAAGCAAAAGGCATTATGTCAACACAAATAATGCAGCACACCTCTGGACAACTTAGTTAAGCCTACTCTTCTCTTAGCTGCTGCTTAGATTTCGATATGACCATCCCAAATACTGCCCTCATATTTTACTCTCAGCTGTGCATTCATCTGTTTTTATTCATTTCTCATGTTTACGAAATGCACTTTACTGTTTAGATTTCAGCTGCAGACTTCCATCAGACATGTTATATTCTAATTTCCCAAAGGTGGATTGCTTTTTCAAGTGAGAAGACAGCATCATCTGAAACTTTTGTATGCAAGGCAATATTTGATAACCAGAAAAAAAAAGCACACTAATTTTTCTACATGAATGTAAATGATCTAATATAAAAAGTCAGGATACTTGTTCACACGAAACATCTCAACATGTAAGTTCAATAAGATCGCCCACCTTGTGCTTAAGAAGATCTGCAGTACAATTTAGTTACAGAAGAGCATATGTCATATAAAAATAATGTCCGACACAAAATGACACTTAAGCAAACAGAAAGAAAATTGATGTGGAGAAAAGATAAAGTTGAAAAATACATTAGTCATGATAATAAAATGCTATTCATTAAAAAAAAGACCACAATCACAAACCTGCAAATCATCCAACTCTTCTCTCATTGAATCAATATCTTGCCAATGAACACTGACCTGTGTGAACGTTCTAACAAATGGGTAGAAGTATAAGAGAATCAAATTAATAGCTTAAAGAAATTGAGCAGATAACAATCGAAAGATTTGAAAAGTTAATGACAAGGTTCTAGAAGCGTGGAGGAGTCAATAGTATTAGTGCTTTGAAAAAAAGAATATAGAACTTGACACAAAGGAAAGAAGCTAGATATACAACATCAAGTGGGCAAAATGAGCATGGTAAAAAGCTGATAGTTCTAACATGCATGTTAGAACTTTGCAAGAATTTGTTAAAATTATTCTTTGATTTACCATAATCAAAATTACTAGAGTAATTCTTAATAATGATGACATTATTCTACATAACAAGAGATATTATCACCAAATATATAGATTATCCTCTCCGAAATAGGGACCTCATGTACTATGTAATGAACCTCATGTACTATGTAATGAGATAGATGATGTTTATGGACTTTGCGTCAATAGCTGTATTAGGAAATTGAAAGTTAAAATACCTCTTATACCAAGAGAAGTCATTAGGTATGCTAGCTTTAGCATTTTTAAGATGATCAAGTTGTACCAGAACATCAAGCAACTTCAACATTGACCTGGAACAAAGATTAAAGTAAGGAAACAAGTATCAATTACTAATATTAAGATCTCTTACAAATGACATTCTTTACACATTAGTGAGATCAATTTCAAAACTTAAATATTTAAAAAAAGAGTAGAAAAACATTATGATTGGCTTAAGGGAATGAAATGGGAAAGGAAAAAAGCTAGCACAAACCAGAGATGAGTAATTGTAGGGCCATTAATGCGTCTCTCAGGCCTAGAAAATCGTTGCATATCAGCTGCCAACTGCAATAACAATGGTTATGAGTATATAAAAAATTGTGCAGCTATAAGTGAGACTTAGAAATATTAAAGAAAGAAGATTTACTTTTGAAGAAGCTGATGATTGCCATCGCTGAATTTCACGCAAACGACTCATCTCCAAGTCCAAAACTTGATATGTTTCCAAGTACAAGTCAGCTTGACTGTGCTTCATAGAATCAGGAAGCTGCCACATAACAAAAAGAATAAGATATGCGTATGCCCAAAACAGAGGCTTCATAGAATCAGGAAGCTGCCACATTACAAAAAGTAAAAGATTTGCGTATGCCCCATCAAAACAGACTGGACACCATGAAAATACAGATTTTTATCTTGTATTTTATTCGATGGGGCTTCGCTCATCCATGAATTGAGTTTACTAATCTAACGCTGCTGAAGCTTAACTGGCGCTTCACTCATACACAAAATGGGATAATTCCAAGAAATTTGATCAACCCAAAAGCATAAATTATGGCTAAGGTTTATCTTACTAACTCCTGGACGCCCTCTCACAGAAAACCGTTGGGCTGGTGGAAAAAGCATTGCTGATATTCAATTTGAGACAAGCTGAGTAATATAACGTCATAAAGCCTTTGCTACCATGTCAAGGAACTAGTTTGACCCGATAGCCGAAGCTAAGAGTAAGACCCAAAACTTCATTATTGCACTCTAACACACAGCATATGAACTTCCATTTTCCTTTACCAAAAGTTCCATTACTAATTATTTAACACATTAAATCATCCTGGGAAATTTGGTTTAAATGCTGTATGTACAGGACTGTCCATATAAGATCTATTCTTGGACAGAACTTGAGAGTTAAATGCTTGTATATAGGAGCATAGTTGTGTAAGTAAGGGTGCATCAAATCCAACACACATAAAAGAATTTGAACCTTGAAGGTCAGAGCAGTATATCATCATAGCAATCTTTATTAGCCCTAATTTAAACTCAATGCTTGCACTTTATTCATTCTGCTTGTCCACATTTCAAGGCAAATGAAGATTGATTAGCAAAGCTTAAATATAAAAGCGAGTATTTTCCAGGCTGATACTCCACTTGTACTCAAGATATGCCTTCATAACTTTTCTTGAGTTTAGCATGACCAATTTCTCAACTACAAATTGCTAGTGTGATAAGCCAATATTGATTCTCCATAAAACTTCTATCTGTTGATCGTTTGTAATCATTATCAATCTAATCCAAATTTTCTTTAGTTCGATGGCCATTTTTGTATATTTTATGAAGGATATATCATATGTTTATCATATTTGTCAAACTTATTCACAACCTACTCCAAATGTGTCGATGAGGAATAAGCTATTGAGTATACAAAAATGTGTTTTTCAAGTAGATAATGTTGGCAAAACTACCAAAACAAACAAAGATGCCGAAAGGTCTCCTTGGTCAGAAGAAAATATGAGGAGTGTGCTGACCTGCTAGCATCTAGATGAACAGAAAAGAAAGTCACATGAACTTATAATCAAAGACATCTAAGAGAAGAAGAAAGTTCCTGGATTAATTTCCAACTTTGAAATCACGTTATCAGTAGTGCTGTAAATATCAAATAACACAAAAATACACCTGAGGAAGAGCTTTAACACAACTGCGATAAGTATAAAGCACGGAAGCCATCTCCTTTCCCTCTTGGATGAGCGCATTCTGCAGAATTGGCCATTGGGAAAATATCAAATGAATAGTCATAGAGGGAAGCGACTGAAATAGACTGGAGTAAAGAAAAAATATCTGAGGGCCAGTATTCAAGTTGTATAGTCACTAAGGAGTGTTTAAGTAATTAGTTCAGATATAGAAAGTAATAATGTTGTCTGCTTGAAAAAAAAAAATGAATTAAGAAGCAAATGCATACCAGCTGATTGAGAGCTTTTGTGTCTTCCGATAGTGATAAGCGATATGCAGAAACATCGGTATATTCTACATAATAAGTAAATTCCATTTATCAAATGGGACACTATCTGAAATGTTTATAAGTTTGAGTGTAGCTACATGTGCATGTGTTGAACTAATAGAGTAGAAGAGGGTAAAAATAGTAAATATTATCAGTCAAATTGACTCCCTCCTTTAACCTCTCGTTCATTATGCCACCCCAGTGCAAAATGCAAACTTCAAATGGAATACAAGTCTTCCAAGTGGATTTCCGAGGAAAATAGAAACGCAGGTTCCAGAAAAATATGATGAAAAGGAAAAACAAGTCCTTTCAAGTTTATAAAGAAATGGAAAATAACGTACAAAAGAATTCAGATGATGTAGAACAAGGAAAGGAAATGAAAGTCAACTTCTTTGAGTTTAGATTAGCAGCCCGAAAATACTGTTCAGACCTGTTTATGTTAAAAGGAAAAAGAAGAATATAACAATCACAAAGCATACCAACTGGACTGTTGGTTGCCCCTCTATCAGTCGACACCAGAAAGGCCGGTCCTTGCACCTCTGGTTGCTCATCCTTTCACAAAAAGAAGAACATTATCAAGAAGAAGAGGAGATCTTTTTTCAAAACAGCCCCAGAAAATAAATGTCAAACTAGGAAAAATCCAGTAGAGTATTCCGCACAAGAAAAACAAAAAAAAAAAAGAAATCTGAAGTGGGATAGGATTCAGACTCCTGAAGATGATAGTGAACAGCGACATCGTTCCAAAATCTAATGAAATAAATCACCAAAACGGTCTCAATTGAACCCAAACTGAGCAGAACTTTCCTAAGTTATTTCAGTAGAAAAGGAAACAAAGAAAGAGCACCTCGAGAGAGAATGTGGAGAGAGCTGCAATGGCTTCTTCCACGGGAACTGCCATGGAGGCCTTTGTCTTCAATGTTCACGGAGGATCTGTCTGTTTGTCAGAGTTCTAGTGTTGGAGTGAAACCAAAAAACATCGGCATTTGTCTGAGCATCAGAGAAATTGATCTTCTTTTAAAAAAATAATAAAAATGGCTTTAGGTGGGTCGGACTCGGATTCTTTTGTCCGAAACCCGTATTACTCGGATCTCCGATCTATGGAACTGGACATGTTTAATTCCATTGTAGTACATTTTTGCCGCAAAACCATTGATAGATCCTATAAACTCAACTTTAATTTTAATTTTATTATTATTTTATTTTAATATATTAAAAAATTTCTAAATAAGTTGTTATTATTATTGTTGTCAGTGATAAATATCAAGATTTTTTATTGTGTCAAATGTTTCTAAGAATTTTGTTTAAATATTAAAATAAAATTTTCATGCAAAAACACACAAAAAAAATAATTGTATTCAATTAAAAGATCCACAAAAAAGAATTGAAGATTTTCTTAGTCATTTACAATTGTAGATCAATGTAACTCGTACAAAACGACGTAATTTTTGCAAAATGAAAAATTAAAGCTTATGCTTATATTTGGCTTGCCTTAGAATTCACACAACAGTAACATGGCATGACCATGACATTGTTCCAGAACGATCCCATTCGGTATCAATTTAGTAAAGGAAATTGAAGAGGGTTGGGTAGGGTTTGGTGGGGCTTGCACACTTGTGGATCCTACAGATAACAACCAGCCACTGCTATATAATAATGATAATGATAATAATAATAATACCATGCCCACTCAATTTCTCAACCTGTATTATGTTGACTTCAAAGCCAAGTCTAGCCTCACTATCATGCAAAAACATGCTTCCCACTCAAACATTGGTCTTAACATGGTTACACTATAGGAGCCTTTAAATAATTTGTTTCATTGTTATTATTAGTTTAATTACACTTTTACCATTAATAATAATATATATGTGAATGACAAAATTAATTTATTAAACTATTCAATTGAAATTAAATTTATTTTTTCAAAATTAAATTAATTTATTTTTTTATTACACAAGGAAAATTACAGCACTAAATCAACGCTCTTGAGTATATAGCGTCTTGCACATCGTGGCGGAGGATCTCCTGAACTCCAAAAAGGGGCTCGTAAAGTAAATAAAAACCTGGACTGCACAACCCAGCGAGACGAACGAGGTTGTCCGCGCACTGGTTTCCTTCTCTGAACACGTATTACATCTGAATCGCCCACTCTTACTGCAACAGCTGGTGTATACTTATCACCACAACAGAAGAAGAGAAATAAATAAGGGAAAGGAAAGCAGGCATGTCACTGTTACAGGAAGTCAAACCGAAGCAAGTACTAAACAGCTTTTGTAGGGGAAGTATAGAAAGTTTGTTGCCGTAAGGATAAGCTTAAACAAAAACAAACCAAAAAAAAAGATAGAGGGACAAAGGTGACCCTCAAACAAAGTAGCAACAAGGAGAGAAATAGAGCAAGAATGTATAGCAAGGATAAAGAAGAGTGTTCAACCGGTGGAATGGTAGAATAAATGAGAGCTCTGAGGGGAACAGACGCGTGGAAGGAGTGAGGAATGTAAGAAGTATAACAAAGGAGCTGGAGAATGAAGAATGAGGAAGGTGGTGAAGTGCATATTTGGATGAATTTTTGGGAGGGTAGCAATTATTTTTGTTCACCGAAAAAGTTTCTTTTAAATAAATGTTTGTTTGTAAAATAAAGAAGTACTTATTTAATAAATATGGTATTTTTGATAGTTAAAATATAACTTTTTAATAAGCTCAAATTTGGAGCTTCTCAAAAAATACTTTTTCAGGTAGATTTTTCAAATCAATTAATGAGTTTATTTTTTAGCCCTTTTTATTTTTATATTTTACACATAATTTTTACAACACCCACAAACTCATCTTCACATTTATTTTGAATTTATATAATATTATTTGACTTTTTCTATATATTTTAATATTTATTTTTATATTAGTTTTACTTATGTTATAATCTATATAAAAAATTTATTTATATATTTTCATTTATGTTTCATATGGTTTAAAATTATATAATAATTAATATATTGTGTTTTGCATATTATTTAATATACTTTAATTAGTATTTATATGCATAAATAATTTTGTTACAAAATAAAATATATTTAAAATTAAAAATACTTTTTATTTTTATATTGCCAAACAATTTATTGTATAAAGCTTTTTTTAAAAAGTTTTTTTAAAATTTGCAATCAAACAAACAACTGACTTCTTAGAAAAATTCTTTTTAAAAAATCGACAGAAAAAAGTTTTAGTAACATAAAACGTGTTTGGTTTAAGCACGGGGTTGGGTATAGATATGAGTATAGAAGGGAATGGGAATGGGTATGAAAAATAAAAAATGATGTTTGGTTTGTAACTTGGGTTTCTGTATTAATACCAA
>JANIJH010000003.1:45822984-45878402 GCA_024520975.1 Erythroxylum areolatum
AGATCAGTAATCCTTGCAAGGCTATTGGATAAATTCCAAGATAGTTAGCTTTTGTACGAAGTTAGTGGCTAGACTTTCAAATAGCTTTATAAACATATTGAACATTGAGCATCCAATGTATTTTTGTAACTTGTGTTAAGACTTTGATGTAATGTCGATATGTAATTAAAGCTATGTATGGAAACTTTATATGAACTTCACTTTTATTTGGAAATAAATTGAGTATTGAAGAAGTTCTATTGTGGATGTGCTTATTATATGGTAGTATACATTTCATTCTTTAAGTTTTTCATAGGGATGGAATTGTGTACTGATTTCGGAGGAAAATCTGGAATGATATAGGTAGAACTAGTAAAAATAGTCTTCTTGGAAGTTGTAGAAGATCTTTCCAACTTTCCAACGATATGAAGTTTGGAAGTTTTGGATATCATAGTAAGAAGTTATTACCTTTACAGGTTGTGATATTGCATAGGATAAGTGAATGTGCCAGCTATGGAAATTCATGTACTGACTTCAAGGATATTTTCTGGGTTGTTATGAGCTGATTTAGGCAAAATTGTCTTTTTGGAAGTCGTAGATGATCTTTCCAGCTTTTCAATGGTCTAAAGTTTGTAAATTTTAGATATCGGAGTTGAGAGATATGAGCATTACAAGTTGTAGCGTTGCTTCGTCTTAGTTACTGTTCATCTAAGACGATGTACTATTCATTTTAAGACGAAATTATCGTCTTAGTTACTGTTCATTCTAAGACGAAGTTATCGTCTTAGTTACTGTTCATTCTAAGACAATGTTATCATCTTAATTACTGTTCATTCTAAGACGAAGTTATCGTCTTAGTTACTGTTCATTCTAAGATGAAGTTATCGTCTTAGTTACTGTTCACAACTAAGACGAAGTACTGTTCATCTAAAACTAAGACGAAGTTACTGTTCATCATCTTAGTTTGTATCGTCATCTTCTATCCTATTTCTGACCCTCTTAGAGGCAGAATCTCGCTTTATGATCTTCATAAAATGTAGATTTAGAAGTGTTCTTTCAAATGGTCTAAGAACGAACTCAATTCGACATCTGTAGAAAAATTTATGGCAATTGCGCCAAAAGAGGTACGAAATGATTAATGACATAAATACGTTGGATTTTTTTGGCCATAACTTCGACATCCGACCTCCGAATGAGGTGATTCTTAAAACAATAGACTCCTATTGAATTTTTTTTACCTCTCCATGAAAATTGGTAGCTTTTGGTGTTAAATTGAAAAAGATTGATGAAAATAAAATGAGGGATCGGTTGGAAGAGCATAACCGAGTTATGAACATGCTTTGAGTTCTTAGGAATATCTTGAGCTATTGAGCTTCGAATGAGGTGGTTTTTGTTTCAAAGTAAACTAGAGACATAGAGCTACAATTGTCTTGAAGAAGTCAACTCGAGATGTTGGTGTGTGGTTGATGTGGGCATGCCACCCTTGTGTGGTGTCGGTTGATGTGGGTTCATTGAAATAACCGTTCAAGGAAACATGCTCACGCTTTATGACTTCGGATGGATTGTTGGGCTTCAGAAACAGGACCCAACATGTGTTGAATGTAAAATGTGAAATGATTGATCAAGTATATGTGATTCAATATGAGTATTAAAGAAATGATGTGAATTATGTGAATATGTGAACTATATATGTTATGTGATTGAGTGAGCCATCAAGGATGATCACTCATTGAGTTTGCAAAACTCACCCAAAATTTGCAATAATTTTTTTTAGGCTTAGAAGAATTACCCCGTTAGGCTAACAGGAGTATAGCCATTGCCTTCAAGTAAGAGATAGAGCTTGGGATTAGTTCATGTCTGCATTTGTATTTCTTTATTGTTGTACCAAATTGAGTCTTCCACAATTACTGTATCTTGTGTATTTAAATGTTTCTGTATGTATTAACTTCCAAAATTGGGAAATGTTTTGTAAATGAAATTGATCAAATTGTAATAATAATTGTGATTTCCGTATGATAAATTTTAAAAAAATGTACTGAGTTTCAAGTGTTTGACTGTTCTAGCATGCCAGCCTTGCAGGGTATGCACTCGAACATCACTCAGGATGTCGGATACATGTCTTGCAAGAGTGGGGTGCTTCATTCTTAATAAAATCCGGTTTGAAGTAGACACTAGGAATAAAAAACGTCATAGCTGTAAACAATGAAGAAAAAATTGTCTTTCTCATCTCTCATTGATGATTGCAAGATATGGTGAGTACAAAAAAGGCCTATTTTTCATATTGGTTTGATTATTTCCTTCGCTCTCTTCATGGCACAAAAAAACTCATCGTTAGCTTTTCTTCACTATCAGCCAAGCAAAGTACCCTCATCAAAGGCTCACAAACTCAAATAACAAATTGACATTAAGACTAAAATTCTCTATCTTCTAGTATAATTATGGAAATCTCCACTCCAACATTAGACCTAGCATGCTAAGATGTAACTCATTTATCACTTGTAAAAATTTGTCTTAACTCTTTCTTCATCGTAACAAAAGACTAAAATGATAAGAAGTTTGTTGCAAATCTTGTCACAGCAGGACAACACAAATTTTTATCATATGTAAATTCCTTTCTCATTAAATTTAATACTCATATATGATTATAGATGAACTTGGTCACCTTTTTAGCCTTTTACATAGTCTCATTAATAATAGGAAAATACCTAAGATCCCCTATATTCTCCAGCATTAGGTCAATACAATGTGCAACATATAGAGTCCAAAAAAAAGAATTATACTTATTCTACAATCTTCTTCCTATCACTTTATAAGTAGAATCATTGTTAGTAATAAACTGAACAATGTTTTCTGGCCCTACTTCATTTACAACTTCATCAAATATCTCAAACAAAGTCTCAGTTTTCCTAATAAGGCCAGATGTATTAATAGATTTCAAAAACATTGAGCCATTGGTAGAATAAACAAAAAAATTAATAATACGTTTTTGTCTCCTATTTGTCCAACCATCACATATGATTGAACACTCATAAGTAGCCTAATTCACTCTTCTTTTCACCAAATAACTTCTAATTTCAAAAACATAGCAACTCAAAAGTTTACCTCTTAAGTCATCAATCAAAGGAGCTTTGTATTGCGGATTATAAGAAGCTATAGCATCCACCATAAGTTGATAATAATACGATTGGGAAGCACTGAATGATGAACTTATATCATACCACCATCTAGCTACTATGATATCTACATTTTGAGCCGCATATCTTGATTGCATAACACTGCGAATTGAAGGTTGGGTTTTAAGAGTTGTTCGTAATGCAAAAAAACTAATCACATGCCTTCTTTTTTTCCTAACATCAGGTTCAGGTGCTTCTTGTTGGACTTAGGAGGGAACACTACCACTACCATAACCACCTTCAACATTTTCATAATCACCACGAAAACTGGCAAACGAACTTCCACTATCAATTTCAAAATTCAACCTTTCCCTTCTTTCACATGTTGATATTCTTTAAGCAATGTTTTCATTTGTCACTTCACATCATGACTTATTTTTTTACAAGGTTCCACATCTCCTTTAACCCCAGCTAAATGTTTCTTTAATAAGGTGATTCCTCTACCTTTCAAATGTTTGTTACAAAATAAGCAAATAGTATGGTTCCTTATATCGAGAACCAATGCAATATGAGCCTAAGCTGGATCATTGTTATTTTCCTAAAATAGTTTGATCATGATTACTGGAACTTTCTTCTATTTGTCTGTAAAAATAAATGAGTGCATATATTAAAATAAATAACACATAATTTTATTATACAATAAGCATGCCCATCTTATATAATATAACTCATTTTGTATGATTACACCATACACAATTCAATTTCATCCAACACAATTTACTATAAGTCAAAAACTAATAATTCAATTATTCAACATACATAATCACACAAAACATACACGACATTTCCATTTCTAACAATCACAAAACGCATATAAACAATTTTCATTTCCAAATTCCAACAATTTCATTTCTAACATTTGTCAACAATTTCAATTCAACCATTACAAAACATACATAAACAATTTCCACTTCCAACAATTTTCAACAATTCTATTTCTAACAATTTCAAACAATTTCAATTCAAAGTTTCAAACATCACAAAACATACATAAACAATTTCAATTCAAACATCACAAAACATACATAAACAATTTACATTTCTAACAATCACAAAACATACATAAACAATTCTCATTTCCAACAATTTCTATTTCTAATAATCACAAAACATACATAAAACAATTTCCATTCCCAATAATCACAAAATAGACATAAACAATTCTCATTTTCAACAATTTTCAACAATTTTTATTTCCAATAATCACAAAACATACATAAAACAATTTCCGTTTCTAACAATCACAAAACATACATAAACAATTTCCATTTCCAACATTTTTCAATAATTTTCATTTCCAATAATCACAAAACATACATAAAATAATTAACATTTTTAACAATCACAAACATTTATGAACAACTTCCATTTCCAACAATTTTCATTTCCATTAATCACAAAACATGTATAAATTAATTTCTATTTCCAACAATTTCTAAATTTACAATCAATACTTTTAATAAACTTTAACAATTATATAGTTAATACATTAATTATGTAATTTAAAATATGTGACAGGCTAATAATTGAAAGTCAAACCATAGATTCGATCTATCTAATATTAGTAAACTCACACATCTTCATCTTCCTACCAATAACTCTAAAGTATAAGACAGAGTTATTAAAAAATTGTTTAATCATAATTAAAATGTGTTACTCAATGCATATATCATTTACTTTTTTTGTAAACTTATAATTTTATTAGGCAACAAACAAAATCGATTCTAATTAAGTTTTACTAAAATTTGTTTAGATTTTAACTTTTTTTATTAAGTTTAAGTCTATTTTAAATGATTTAAACTTTAAACTTCTTAACTTAATTGTAAAAGTCTTCATCATCATCACCACCTAGTCTGAAGTCCCGCAATAAGGCGATGTCTGGAGAGGTCTGATAGTATGCAGTCTTATCCCTATATAGTAGAGAAGCTGTTTCCAGTAGACCCACATGCAAATGAGACAATATAAGAGTGATGCAAGCTGGAGACAGAAAAGGCAAAACTAGCACGAAATAAATACGTAAAAAGACAAAAAATGTCCGATTCTAGTTAAACCTTAAAAATAAAAATAAAATAATCAGAATAAGAAAAATAATAATAATACTAATAATATATGTAACTAAAAATAATCAGAAAATTAAGAAATATTAAAATAGCAATAAAATAAAACTACGATAAATAATAAATAATTTGCCATCTAACGGAGCCTCAGTCATGCACAAAAAATAAACTAGTATGTAAACAAATGGCATGACTGAATTGCGCAGAAAAAAACTGTTGAAACCCCACACACTAAACACAACCGTTCTCATCAAAGTTGGAGCTCTCGCTAAGAGGTTTTGAAGGTGGCGGTCTAGGTGGTATGTGTCTGGGGAGAAGAGATTCTAAAGAAGAAAAGATTTCTATTGTAAAAACACATTATGACTAAATCTAAAAGCTTGTTTTATAAGGAGGATGAGCTAAACAGAAGAGGTAATGTAATTATCTTATAAAATAAAATGAGATATAAATGTAAATATGTCACATAATTTAGCATGCCAATCTAATTTTTTTTTATGTCAACTCTAAATTAACCTTATGTTTGTCCCACAATAGCATATTGTATGATAAAAAATTGTCAAAAAACTTAGTGCACTGCTGACTGAATTAAATAACCGGTGCTCTTTCCATGAATGAAAGCAAACAACTTCAATGAATCAATTTACATTTTCTAGTTCCATACTTCCACTCCACATCCACATCCACAGCCCACACAACATGTAGCACAACAACAAATTAACAAATTACATTCCCAATTCACAACAAACACTAACAATTCCATTCACAATTTACAAAATACAACAACAATTCCACTCACGATTCACAAAAAATGCATAAAGTCATAAACTCATACCCAATTATTTCAGAATTCAACAATGATTGCAATGGGTCAGGTTGGGTCAGAAATAAATCTAGATCTATTTTAAATCTGACATGAAAGAGGAGATCCAAGACTCCAAAAGTGGTGGGTGGGTTGGTGGGGTATCGATGGTGGTCTGGTGGCATCGATGGTGGTGGCATCAAGAGAGATAGTGAGATTTGTGAGAGAGAAACAAAGAAGTGGGAGAAGTCAGAAGGAGAGATCAGAGGGAGGGAGGGCTACTGGTGATAGAGCTGTGATGTCGTCAAATAAGAGAGATGGTCATCGGAGTGGGTGTCGGTGAGAGAGAGTTAGTGAGATGTGAGAGAAAAAAATAAAATTTGAGAGAAAGAAGATGTGAACATCGGGTGTGGGAGTGGGATAGAAGCGGTTCCCTTTTTTTGCAACTTAGTCCTCCAATTTTGTAAATTTTATAGTATCGACGGTATACGACTAGTATTCGGCCGGTAGCAAGCAAAAAAGGCTGGTATTGACTGATATTTACCATTAGTACAATCGCCTTCTGCCTCGTATAATTTTCCTATTGGTACGGTACGTTCCGCTCGATATGAAACGAAATTCAAAACCATAGTTTGTTCTCACTAACAAAAATAGATGGATGAACTTTTTTTATTAAAAAATTATAGACAAAATTTATGAATAACTAATTAAATAGTTAAGAGGATGATATTTTAGATATAAATTTAAGTATGTAATGTGTTAGTTTATGTCTTACACAATCCGTTAGTTGTATATTTATAATATAATTAATTAAAAATATTTTTATGTTATATATAAGATAAATATACTTTGTAAATAAAATTATGATATAATAAAAAATATGATATTTATATTATATTTATGTGTTGTTTTAATTATTCTTCGTTGTTACTCTGGTAAGACTAAATATTAATAAAGTGTAAAAACTAACTTTTTTTATGAGAGAAGTAGTTGAGATCATATAAAAAATATGAATATGCTTAGACAAATGTGTAACTATTTGATACAGAAAAATTTTACTAAATTGACTCAACATGATAATTTTATATGTTACGTTACTTGTGTATATATCGAAACAATAATTATGATAATTATATAAATTATTCGTTAATTTGAAATATCCAAAACATTGCATATATGGATTATTATGTTTTAATACTACTTAAACATATTCTCCTTTAGGGTAACTAGATTGGTAGTTAATGGACATGACATAAAGTATACGACGGTTGTTAAATAATTAATAGAAGATCAGTTACCCTGAATTAATTAGGGAGAATGTTCTATTATCCATGGTTATCATTGATTTGAGAAATTCCTCATCAAAGTGAAATAATGTTTTGAAAATAGTTTCCAAAAGTTATTAAAAAATTAATTACTAATGTTGCAAAATTAATATGATTGTACTTAGATATAATATAAATTAATTACATACTCTATCCCCAAGTGAAATATTATATGATGAAATGATTCAATAAAAAAATTATGCACAAAAAGGCTAGTTAAAACTACATTTACATTTATAATATTTTGGTAGTTACCATATATATACTGCTTAAAGAATTAAAAATAAACTAAAAGAGTTTATTTTATCTAGTCTTAAATATAATTATGATTCTAATTTATATATGTTGTCAACGTATTTAGAAATATAAGGCGATAAATATAAAAAAACGTTCGAGCAAAAGAAAGATAATTTATTTAGGTTGAACGTAATTATCAAATTTAAGAAACATTAGGGTCAAATATAAGATATTTGAAAAAAAGACCAATATTAAATATCGGGCCTTCTTAAGGCCTAATTTGTTTTTAATGATAATTTGATTCAATCATAATAAAAGTTTAATTGAAATTATAATTTTATTTCATTTGAATTACTAAAAAGGTTCAAGTACTAGACATATACCTTAGAAGAAATAATTCTCTTATTATACCATCATTATATCAGTAATATAGTTATACGTGACTATGGTGGTTTCAATAATTTATTTTAGAAAAAGGAAATTTGAGGGAGCTTTTTATGTGTGTGTTGGTTATAGAGCTTCGAAGTGGTAGGAAAAACATGGAACCAATAGTGCTA
This sequence comes from Erythroxylum areolatum, assembly GCA_024520975.1. Classification (NCBI taxonomy): domain Eukaryota; kingdom Viridiplantae; phylum Streptophyta; class Magnoliopsida; order Malpighiales; family Erythroxylaceae; genus Erythroxylum; species Erythroxylum areolatum. Next base: position 45,831,112 of record JANIJH010000003.1, read on the forward strand.
GCACCCAAGGGACCGCCATCGTTAACATTTGCAGCAAGAAAAAAAGAAGCATTTTGAGGAATTCATCTCCAAGCCAGGAGCAAACACAGATATATGTCCTAAATGGAGGCTATACTTACAGGGGAAAATGAGGACACTCGACGTTGCATCCGCTGTTATTTGCACTAATATCTTTGATTTTTTTTCTCCTACTTTTGTAATAATTCTGTTGATGAAGGTTGAAGTAATTTGCATGCCTATAATACATCAATCATCCTAATGTTATTCCCAACTTTTTGGAGCACATAAAAATCTTTAATAATGTGATGAAAGTGCTTCAACTATATATACGTTTATGTGAAACAAACATATATTAGATTTTACTCTAGGTCATACCTCTTACAATGGAAAGATATCGTAGAAACCGATGATCAAAATATAATTAAGGGTCTTGACGCATACAAAAATTGAAGATCAAAAATAAAAAATTTGCATACCTAAAATATACTCAAATTAAATTGGTTGGTCCAAGTCCAACTAGCGATGGATTTTCTAAACAATTATCAGATCTTTGAAATCACCAATTAATCATATTATTTGCATGAGTCTTTTGGAGTTTTGGTATCTCTCACAATGATGCATAGCCTTTTGGAGTTTTGGTCTATGACAAGTTCCTCTTGCATTTTCGATTGGCTTGAAGAGGAAAATGCATACCAAATCCAAAAATAGTTAATTTGAGAATCCAGCTACTACATTGTGGATTTTCAACTATATCTCATCTGATGCTCACACTAATTAATTGGGTATCTCATCTGATGCTCACACTAATTAATTACCACCATTCTTTTGACAACGTAATTTCTCCAAAGAAAAGCCACTATAAACTACTGTGAGATTACGTGCTTTAATCCTTGTATACAAAACCTCTCCTTTTTGTCTTTGCCTTTCTAAAGCTTGCTTCCATGTCCCACAAATTGCAGATTATGCAGCACGTTATCCAGAAAATTAATGCAAAACCATAGGAGTTTTAACCTTTGCATCCTCTGTTTATGTGTATACCCCATGCGCAAAACCTCCTGGAATACAAGTCATATTACTTCAGAGCCTTTGTTGAAAGAGATTTAAAAAGTAAGTTGGCGATTTTTTTCTCTCTTCTTATTTGCATAAATCTTTATCTAAATAAGAATATACCTTGATGTTGTATAACCATTAAATTTAGTCGATGATTTCTTCTCAGAAAAGGATATTCTGTATCATTTGTGAGTTGAATGTTCATTAAGCGAATAGTTGTAAGTCGTAGTTCTGTTTTTTATTTTAAAAGGTCAACGATTAGTTAAAAGCTTGGATTGGTTGTATCTTTAATGAGAATTTAGCTTCCGGACTTTGCAGGCGATTCAATTAAGAAAACGATGGTTGAGGAAAATAATTTCAGAGTACTCGTCGTGGACGATGATTCAGTTGTCCGAAAAATACATGAAATGATGCTGAGTAAACATGGAATGGAAGTTTGGTTGGCAGAAAATGGGAAAGAAGCAGTTGATTTGCATGAAGCAGGAGCTCGTTTTAATCTCATTCTCATGGACTTGGAGACACCCATCATGAATGGTCGTGAGGTACGTTCTTTAATATACATGTATGACATGATACGGAAATTTACCATATCTATGCTATCTAGTAACAAGAATGCATAAATTTCTTATACTAATGTTATGTAATTTCTTTTTCTTCAAATTGAAGCCACGACAACAGCATATAGGAAATGCTTAATTTATATATATAATGATGTTACCACGGGTAAATTTCTCCTATATATCAAGTTAAGATTTAAATTAATTACCTAGTTCAGTCTATAATTTCAACACAGTCAGAAAAATTCAACAAATCATATGAGTTTGAATTTTGACTTAGACGCTTGAACTGAAGCATATACACTTTAAATCCTACAGACAAATTAAAGGGAGAGCATTAAGTGTATTCAACATTATTTAATTTACAATTGACAGAAATTTCAACGGAAAACACTCTTCGTGAGTTCTACAAATGTTGTCCTCAGAACCTTCCGTAACAAACGCAACTTATATAACGTCCAACTGTTTCTTCAATGCTTTCATATCCCATTTATAGGCAACAAGGCAACTGCGAGCCATGGGCGTGGACGGCGCAATTGTTGGTGTCACTTCTTGTACTTCAGAACCTGAGAAGAGAAATTTCATGGCCGCTGGGCTTAATGACTGTGTTTCAAAGCCACTCAGCATTCACAAGATTGCCTCCTTTCTCCCTTTTACTAACACCAAAAATGTCAATAGCCATGGCTGCACGAGTAGTAGTAGCAACAGCAACAGGATCGACAACGAATCGACCTAATTATCAAGTTATTAGAAGATCACCATATCATCCATTGACTGTCTAGGATGACCTTGTCTGGGGCTTGTCCATGCTATTCAATTTTGCTTTCCAGCTCCTTAATTTGTTATTATGTTTCTAATTTTAGTTGCGCCTTTGTACTGGTATCGATTCAGAGAGAACAAGAATACAACAAAGGGGATAATGCTTTCCTTTTATTAACAACCGACCATTTATTCAGGAATATTTATCAGCTAAATTAATCAATTTAAATAGTCACTCAATACATTAACTTGATTATTTTTCATATTATATTTTTATAATAAATGTCTCGTACTTACTATTTTAAAGTATATATTAAATAAAAATTGAAAAGTATTTTGAATAATTTATCCGTCGAGACAGTAACTTAAAATCAAACTAAGGAAGTTGATTCAACTAGATCCAAATATACTCAAGCGTTTTATCGCAATTACAATAACTTATAAGTCAATAATTTTTAAAGAAATTAAAGGTATAATTGAATTAATAAGAATACAAATAAAGTGTAACGCATTAGGAATATATATCTATCCCTAAGGCTATGTTTGGTTAGACGTAAGGTTTTAATGGAATGAAATGGTTTATAATGGAATGGAATATAAATGGATGTAATATTAGAAAATTGTTATTTGGGAGGGATGAGATAGAAGGGTTCATAATGTAATATAGTGAAATGTTGTTTGAAAGAAGGGTTTATAATATAATATAATGAAATATTGTTGATCATTTTATATTCCATCCTAACCCCCCTCCCCAAATTGGAGGTTTATCATTTTTATTATTTATGATGGAATGAGATGTAATATAAAACTCTCCTATTTCATCTCATTATATTCCCTTCCATTATAAACCCTCATCCCAAACGATGAAATAATATTATATTCCATTTCATTCCATTAATAAACCCCCAACCAAACATAGCCTAAGGGCATATAGAGGGATTTCGTTGATTAAACTTCTGCCATATAAAACAGGACACAATTTTCATCTTTTCTGCTACTTAAGCATCCTCTTCGTGGTCATCTCTTGGTTATGCCTTCATCTCTACCTCATGTTGGATTTGCAAGCAAATTCAAGAGTTGTGCTCTCAATCATATCGAATAAGAGGAACTCCTCTTCCACCAACATTCTTTTGTCTCCCTACCCCAATTCTACTTGCATCCATTAGCATACGGATATAATAATTCATCTATAGACCTCCAGGTGATTCCCCCTTGTCAATTGATTAACTTTTTATGTTTTCATTTTATTATTCGTACATGAATTGAAGACGTCAGGTGATGCCATTATGAATCAGCATTAACTATCAATTGGTAAGTTCTTATATCCCTTTAAAAGAAAAACCAATTCTATTATTTTCATGATTAGAGAATTCATCACTTACTGATTTGAACAAACTTTGCCCTTGAAAATTCTCAAATTTCTCTCCTTCCACATCTCCTCAATACTATAAGCAAGTAAGGTGATATCTACAACCCTATCTCCTTTTGAGTCAGTCTTCAGATCTCTTAGTTTCTCTAGCATGTAAATAAACAAATTCCTTTTCCATCTCTAGTGACATTTCTCTTTAATTCTTTTCCATAAGCTCTTTGCAAAGGGGCATTAGAAAAATAAGTGGTCTCTAGTTTGACAATCATTTTTACATAGGACACATTTGTTGTCTAGATTTAAAAATCGAAGTCTATTGTGGCCATTTTGTTCAATGTAGCCAACCATAGTAAATAAGAGTTGTTGGGTCTTAAAGGCTTGTGCCAGACTACAAGGTACCAGTCAACTGTATTGGATTATCGCTGTGCTAACCACTCCCTACAAGCCTTGTTAGAAATCTAAGCAAGTGTAGATATCCTAAATCTTATAAATAAGAGAATAATTGGGGACTAGAGCATGTAATCTGGTTTAAAACTATCAGATACATAACCCTAAACATGTAATACTAAATCACAAGAGGAGAATATGGATTAAGTAGTTGCCTGAAAAATGATGAAGTCCCAAAGCTTCTTTGTGGTAATTGTTCCATTGGAAGACTTGAAAACATCATTATCATCACTTAAGAAATGGAGGACGTATATAAGAGATAAGGGAGGAAAAAAGTAAAAAAAGTTAAAGTAAAGAAAGTTATAAAGAAACCATAATATCTAGTTGATTCTTCTTTTGAAATAGCCTTTGTTTTAGACACGTGGCTTTATTGAGACGATAAAATTTTTTGGTTTGTGTAAGGATGCTTGGCTAGTTTGGTTGTTCTTTAAAGCATTTGCAATTTTCCAATTTCATTAATATACTTTAATTTTTTTTAAAAAAATTCTTATATCCCTTCAGTTCCATATGCCTATAGCAGTATTATGTTTTTACTTGGTTATATGGGCTTCTAATTTTGTTGATCTCCTTTTCACGAGGGTTGTATTTGTTGATCTCCTATCTCTGGAGATTCAATTATGGATAGAGCCCAACTCCTAGCTAATTCATTGTTGCACTCTAATTGAAGTTAGTGTGCAATAATTGATTCCTTGGTTAGCTTGATCAATTCCTATAAACAAATGCTCTCCTCCCTTCTTTTGTTCTGAAAAATCATATTGTTCCTTTCGTTCTAGATGAGTTGTATATTACTTCTAGTTATCAATTTCCTAATTACCTTACCCCCCTTCCTTGTGGCATGATGTCTAATGTACCACCCTAATACATTCTGAATATTGTCCTCTGCATCCTCCATTTATCGTAGCTTTCTTATGGCTTTCCATAATTTATTGGATATCCTACATTTAAAGAATAAGGGTTCTATTGCTTCGAATCATCCTGACATAAAACACAATGGTTAAGGATATATAGATATTTCATCAATCTGTCCTTAGTGTTTAGCTGATTCTTAAAAGCTAACCATATGGTGCATGATGGCCTAAGTTTGTGTGTTTTCCATAGACTAGGAATACTAATCAACCTTACAATTTTTGTCCCTTAGTAACTTCCTACAGGAAGAGTTAGACTACACTCTAACATAACTCCTCTTCCATGTAATTTTATCATTGTAATTGTTTTTTATATATAGATTAAGTATTTGCCAATGATGGGGCTTCTAGGGAGTTACTCTATTAGTCCTTGGAAATCTATTAAACCTGTTTCACACTTCATATATTCTAGTAATACATTCTTTATAAGGTTTGTTTTAGGGATATGATGTAATGGCCCTATTTAGTTTATTGATCATAACAAAAATTTATTGTTTCCTCATTCCCTAACCTAAATGAGAATTGATCCCCTAGTCTTTGTCTTAGCTTTAACATATTTAGTAGGGTCGATGAGGTTTTATGTTTAGGGTTCATGCACCACCAACTTCTATCCTCAATATGATATGTTTGTAACCATTGCATCCACTGTACTTTTTTGTTTGTATGCACTGTCCATATTTATTTGATAAGCAAAGTTTGGTTAGTAATATGAATATAGTTGATGCACAGATCCACTTCTCCTTTAGGCAGCAAATGTCTTTCCATTTTATCTTTTTTGGTATCTATTTTGAACTGTATCTCGACTATAGAAAGTTCCTTATTATTTTTTAGGTTTTTAATCACATTCTTAAGTAAGAAGATATAGGTAGCCAAGTATAATTAAAGCTATTGATAATTTAATTAAGTAATTAAATTCTTCTAGCAAATGAGAGAGATTGATTACACCAACATCCAATTCTCTTTTAAACTTTCGCTATTAGTGGAGACAAAATCTGCTTGATTAAGTTTCCCTGAGTTAATAGGAATCCCTATATAGGTGATAGGAATTTTACCAATTTCTAACCCTGTTATTGAGGATCACCATTCTGTTTGGTGTTTAAGCTTTTGAGGAAAGAAGGAGAAAGATATTGTTTAATTAATTAGAAGACTAGAGATGCTCTTGAAAAGATTCAACACTATCATTATAGTATGTATATAATAAGAGTCTGTCTTGGAAATTATGATTAGGTCATCAGTAAAGTTCAGGTTCGCTATTCTTAGTTTTCTACATTGAGAATGGAGCCTAAAACTTCTTTCCCCGGAAATAGTCATCTTGATAAGACTATTTAGTACCTTTATATCAATATTTAAAAGATCTAGGAATAAAAGGTCCCCTTGTTTGATTCCTTTAGCATTTTTGAAGAGCTTAGCAGGCTCCGCATTAATAAGTACACTATAAAATCTAGTACTCCTTTTGAAAAGAAGTCATTATATAGACAATGATAAGTCAAAACCTATTAGCACTCATCTTGCTGATCACTTCAAGCTAAAGACATATCCACCAAATGATGAGGAATATATGGAAAAAGTGTTGTATACAATTGTAGTGGGTAGCTTGATGTATACTATAGTGTATACAAGACCATAGGTAGTTAGGATTGTGAGCAGGTATATGAATAATCCTCAAAAGATTCATTAGCATACTGTGAAATGGATTCTATGATACCTTCTGAAAACTATAGATGTTGGATTCATATTTCAACAAGATAAGCAGAATGGATAATCTATAGTCAGATAATGTGATTCTGAATATACTGGTGATTTGAATAAGTCTCTAAACTACTAGTTATGTATTTACACATGCTAAAACACCAGTTAGTTGGAAATTAACTTTACAGTCAACATTTTCTTTATCTATAATAGAGACAGAGTACATGGAAATTACAGAGGCTATTAAAGAGGAAATCTGACTTTAGGGGTTATTTGGTGAGTTGGGAATTGATCAAAAGAATGTTATAGTATTTTATGATAGTAAAAAAAATGCTATCCATTTATTAAAGAATCAAGTTTATCAAGTAAGGAAAAAGTATATTGATGTTTAATACCACTTTGTACGGGAGATTCTAACAGAAAGTGAAGTTCAACTTCAGAAGATCTAGAACACTAAAAATCTTGCTGATATGATGACAAAATTTGTAACAATAATCAGGTTTCAACACTTTTTAAAATTAGCCAACATTAATGAAACTTGTGAGTTATCACCTTAAGGTGTATTCGAAGACACTAATAATGATGGTTTGAGAGAAGAATGGAAATGTGGAATTTCGACAAGGTGGAGAATCATTGAAATATGACTCATCCTAGATTGAAAAAGTAGAAAGCCAATTAGTGACTTTATGATAATAAGAGGTGGTGTCCCATATGGAATAAGTAGAAGGTAAATACGAGATTTTATGATTATAAAATGATGTGTTCTTCTATGGTTGTAATCATCCTAAAATTGCCCTCTCTTATTACAAGGAAATTTGAGTTTTCTCTCTCCTTGCAATATTCACTTATAGTATTTGACGGAGATAGTGTTCTATAATAGTAGTGTTCGATAAAGTAGGAAACATTAATCGAGCCTCTTTAAATTTTCGGTGTTCTTTATTTTTATCTATTTTCTATGTACTAACTATTATGAGCATAATTGTTATAGATATACTGTGTTATTAAATTACATGTCTCGGCTAAATTCTGTCTAAGAAGATTGGAACTTAAGTGCTTAGTTCAGACCTTCCAATTTTTTCTGGGTATTTACCTCATGTGATTTTTTAGTACCATTATTCACATGCTATACAAAACCTGTGCTTACTTAACATTAGTATCAATTATAGTTTTGGTGTAATGAAATACTAGAATCGATTAATTTCATATACTATTTTAAATCATTTTTAAAATTATAAAATAATTTTTAATTCTATAATTATATAATAATTTTTCAATATGTCGTGATATATAACTTATAATTTTATTTCAATTTTTATCTAAAAAATTATTGTAATAACCTTAAAATCTTGCTTTGTTAGTGCCTTAAACGATAATTTTCATCTAAGAAACCTTTTTCCACTTTAGCTTAACTAAAATCAAACGTACTCTCTCTCATTCTATATAAGCCTTTAGTTGGTTCTAAACTATAGTTGCTCTATATGAATCAATTTGCTTTGTTGAAAGAAACATGAGTACTAAATATAATTTTAGCAACTTCCAAATATACTTGAAACACAATCTTTAAAAGCCTTATAAAAATACTGAAAGCTACATCGTGATTATAGCAGTACTTATTGTTTCACTGGCACTCTTCAAGTCATTTGATTCCACCAAAGATGATTTCTCTTATTCACCTTGGCCAATCTTCTCCTCCTCTGCCATAATTGCTCATTGTCATAAGCAATATGCTTTAATATTGGTCCTTTTGTTTTTGCCTTTAAAGAATCTTTAATAGCAATTCTTGCAATAACAATTCATCAAAACTCGAGAGCTAAAAACTTGCAATATAAATTTTTTGACAATGAAAATAACTCCCACCTATAAATCAACTTTTTCTTAAGCTATTAATAAAATGTTTTAAGAGCTACTGAGACCTTTCTTATAAATCAACTTTTTCTTAAGCTATTAATAAAATGTTTTAGAAGCTATTGAATAGTTATAAGTTTCAAAATTAGGTCAACTAAACAAATGATACACTAACATAAACCCTAGCCATATACAAACCACACATAATTATACTCATCAAAATCCAAAAGACCTTTATATTTATTTGACAAACTTATAATAATCATGATAGAGATGAGCAGTGAAACTGAAGAGAGGAGAGACGAAGAGAGTTGATGGCTCTGGCGAATGGCTTGGCTAGTGTTGATGGTAACAGTGAAGTAGAGATAGAGAGAATTAATGTTTCACAAGTTAAAAGACTAGCAGTAGCAAAATCGACGAACGATTATGGTTAAGAATTTTTTTAAGTTTAATCCTTAAATTTTTATAATTTTTTAATTTTGGTCATAATGGTTAGTGAAATAGCAATAAAATAAATTAAAACAACTTATCTGAAATCAAGGTGTCGTAAAACTACTGCCCTGAGTTTGAAATTCCCCCTCTACGACGCAGCAGGACAGTAGGATCTGACCTTAGGGTTAACATCTTCTTCACCAGGTTTGGTGACTCCAAAAGGTAGAATCGAAACTATCTCCATGAATTGAGAAAAGCAAACAAAGACAGGTTATGCGTGACAATATACGAAAGAAGATTCATGTGTAGGAGGGATGTGTGTGTCGTATGGAAGAAAAAAGATGCATATGTTATCTACAAAGGAGAGTTATATCAAAATAAAGGAATATTGTGGAGTATCATAATGGTGGGAATAAATGTATGAACGCTATTGGGTAATTATAATGGAAGAAAAGTGGTAAAAACATATAAGTTAAACCAAATGGTGCCTAAAAGTTCATTTGTTTGTGGTATCCATACCCTCCTCAAGAGACTTGATTCAAAGTCTTATGAAACACTCTAGTATATAAGCTAGGTGAAACTCCCTTACTCCTTCAAAGTGGGACACAAATTAAAGAAAAAGAGAGATGTTCCAAGTATTGGAGCAACACGAATAATCCCCCACTTGGGCCAAAACTTGTGAAACGAATTGTAACAATTTAGGAGAAAAATAGGAGAACAATAAGGTGAACTTGGGCCAAGTTGTTGAATTATGTCACTACATAACTTCGTTTAACTCATTGATCTTAGTTTCCTAAGACGGGTATCCATCACGAGGTTGCTACACAACTAGACTCAACCTCATCCCTTTTGCTACTTAAAGCTTTTGTAAATGGATCCGCTAAGTTTCTCTCTAACTTGACATAGTTTAGAGAGATTACACCATGTCTAATTAAAGTATAAATAATTTTATGTCTCAAATCACAATGAAGGAACATAGAAGGAATGGGTTTTTCCCAAAGTGGGATATCTGCTAATAGATTCCTTAGCCACTTAGCTTCCCGTCCTGCTAGCTCCAAAGCCATAAACTCAATCTCCATTGTTGATCTCGCAATACATGTTTGCTTAGATGACTTCGAAGACATAACAGCTCCTACAAAGTTAAAAATATAACCACTGGTAAAATGTATATCATCACTCTTTGTAACCTAGTTAACATCATAATACCCCTCCAATATAGAAGGATGACCACTAAAAGATAATCCATAATGTATAGTACCTCTCAAATACATCAACAAACGAATTAATGCATTCCAATGCTCTTAACTAGGATTATGAATATACCTCCTACTAAGTCTACTCACACAGTATGTAATATTTGGAAGAGAATAGTTCATCAAGAACATCTCATTACCAAGAATTTTAGCATATTCAACTTGATTTACACTGTCACCAAGAGTTTTCTTTAGAGCAACACTAGCATCATAGGGAGTCTTGACTGGTTCAGCATCATAGTAACCAAACTTCTTCAAAATTTTCTTAACATAATAAGTTTGATTTAACTTAAAACCAGAGTCAGTCCTATCAGCTTTGACTCTCAAAATAAAGTCCATATGTCCAAGATCTTTTATATCAATGGAAGACTTTAACAAACTATTGGTAGTATCAATGACAGGTAAGTTAATACCAAAAATAAGCATATAATTCACATAAAAAGTTATGATCACACAACCATTGGCATCATATTTCACATAAATGCAAGAATCATAATGTTGGACACTGAAAATTTTTTCTTTAAGTTAAGCATGATTTGAAATAGTTTTGAGGTTTAGAAATATTAAAATTTTGAAGTTATAATTATGTCAAAGTTAGTAGGATTTATTGAATGGGTAAGCGGAATTAAAGTGTTAATGTAATAAAGGTGTTTAAGGGCATTTTGAAATCAAGTTTGTTAAGGTAGGTTAACCATCTTTTCTTCTTGCTTTATGAAAGGAATGGGTTGTATTGAGGATGAAAGAGTTAGAGAGAAAAGAGGTTTGTGTGGGAAGAAGATGGAGTAGGAGAACCCAACTGATTCTAAGGTTTCTAAACTAGGTCTTAGGTTTTCCTAACCTATATGGACTATGAGAAATCAAGGGAATCCTACCCAAGAGCAAAGGGAAAGGCAAGCTTGACTTGGATTTTCGCAAACTAATTAGGTGGTTAACATATTATGGTTATAGTGTAATTGGACAAATTCTTGCCTATGTGTGTATATTGAAATTGACTTGTTTGTAAATCTTGAAAATGCATGATGAAATATGACTATGTTATACCTCAAAAGAGGTCATGGCATTTTGTATTAAATGAAAAGAAGACAAAACATAAAAGTATGAGTATATGAGAAAATGATTATGTGCTTTTGTTTAGGCAAGAGTGGAACCATTCTGTTCAGCACGTGCACGTTGACAAGAGTCTTCTCCCGGCTGCCCGCTTGTGGCATATGAGCTCCGAAATTGGACTCATTCTGTTCATGGGATAAACTTCATTTTCTCCATTCTTTTTCCATGGATCCCTCAGCCATTTGTTGTGCACTGCATCTTTAATTTGTCGTGTATGATGCATTTGAGTGTTATGTGCTATGGGTGTTAAACTAAATTGAAGAATGCTTGAATTACTGAATATACTCATATATATGTATATATATGTATTTATGTATATATATGTATATATGTATATATATGTATATATATATATATATATATATATATATGTATATGTATATGTATATATATACATATGTTTGAATTTGTGGTCAATTACCTATGGCTATAACTATGTTAGTCACTGAGCCGTGTAGCTCACCCCAATATTCCCTCCTCAAGTGCAGAACGAGAAGGTTAGCAATCTTGCAAGGCATCAGAAACTCCAAAATATTAGAAACTTTTGTAACTAAATTAGTTCGATCACTTTTGGATAGCTTCATAAGCTTGTTAAACATTGAGCATCCTATATATATTGTATTTTGTGTTAAGCCCTTGTTTATAATGTTATTACGTAATTAAAGTAATGTATGAGCTTCTGTTGATTTGGTAAATGAGTTTAGAACTGAAAAGTTCCTAAGGTGTATGTGCATGTTTCTTTTGTAGTTGTACATTTCATAATCTAAGTCTTTCATCGGTGTATAAATTGTGTACTAATTTCAAGGAAAAAACTGGACTAATTTAGGCTCAATTAGTTAAAGTTGTCTCTAGAAAGTTGTAGCTTATCTTTCTAGCTTTCTAATGGTATAAAGTATGAAATTTTTGAATATCGGAGTCAAAAATTTAGGGTCCTTATAAGTGGCGATGCTCAAGAGTATAGGACATATCGTCTAGTGATGATGTATCGTCTGGTGATGACGTGTCATCTGGTAAAGGTGCATCGTCTGGTAAAGATGTATCGTCTGGTGATGACGTATCGTCTGGTAATGACATGATGTCTGGTGAGGACCCATCGTCTAGTAAGGATGCTTCATCTGGTGAGGACGCTTCGTCTGATGAGGACGTATTGTCTGATGAGGACGTATTGTCTGATGACGTCATATCGTCTGATGCACTGTTCATCTAATCCTATCATCTGGTCCCATTTTTGACCCTTTAGATGATAGAATTTGCCTTCAAGGTCTTCATGAAAGTTGTAGATCTAGAAGCCATCTTCAAAATTATTCAGAGAAAACCTTAATCCGAAGTCTTTAGTGAAAGTTATCTTAATTGTTCCGAGATAGTTACAACATGATTGAGGACATAAGCATGGTTGATTCTTTTGGCCATAACTTCATAACCCGATCTCCAAATTAAGTGATTTTTGAAGCAATAGATTCTCTACACATTTTCCTAGCTCTCAATAAATTTTGTAGCTTTTGGGGTTGATTTGAAAGAGATTGATGGAAAGAAAAATTAGGGATTGATCAAAGGGGCATAACTAGGTTATGAACACACTTTGGATTTTTAAGCATATCTTGAGCTATAGAGCTCCGAATGAGAAGCTTTTTATTTCAAAGTAAACTAGAGGCATAGAGCTATAATTGGCTTGAAGAAGTCAAATCGTGATGTTGGTGATGGGCTGCTGTGGGCAAGCCACCCTTATAAGATGACGGCAAAGTGAGGGTTCATTGGAATAACCCTACAAGGAAACCCGCTCATGTTTTTCGACTCCAAAACGATTGTTGGGCTTCGAAAACAGGGTCCAACACTAATCAAGCCTTTTATCAAAGAGGAAGTTAAAGCCACTCTATTTAGCTCAAATCCTATAAAAGACTTCAGGAATCGATGGGCTAAATGCTCTGTCTTTTTTATAAAACCTAGCATATATTGGGAGATCATATGTCAAATGCCATACTAGAACTTCTGTCCAAAATAAAAATGCTTAAAAAGTAAGTAGAGCTTATATTTGCCTCATATTAAAGAATATTAGTCTTCTTAGATTGCAAAATTACAAGCCTATATCATGTTATAATTCTACAAAATACTTTCTAAGATGACTACTAGATTGAAAATCATTTTAAAATTGATTATTGATCCAAGTTAAGAAACTTTTATTTATGGGAGAAACATAAGAGATAATATACTATTTACGCAATAATTGATAAAGGGTTATTACAAAGGCAAAGGTATAAGTAGTTATATAATGAAAATGAACAATCTAAAGTATTTAAATCAATTAGTTAGAGTTTTATATTAAAAGTAATGGAGGATATTAATTACACTTATGATTTGATTAAGTGGATTGAGATTTTTATATCAAACGCTTCTTTTAGCATTTTGGTTAATGGAGAAACTACATAGAAATTTTGTGTACTTTTTGGTCTTGAAATTATTAAAATTAAAGGAAGCATCTATGTCTCAAGAGGTAACTTCAATCAACCTGAACAATTAGTTTATACAATATGGTTGAAACTTGAAAGTTGTCCTTTTAGATGTCTTAGAGTTCCAATTATAATAACAAGGCTAACTTATACAAAGTTCCAACCACTTTTTGACATAATTCAAAGAAGGGTAGGAAAATGGAATAATAGGAATCCCTCATTACTAGTAGATTATAGCTCCTTTTCTTTATATTAAGTAATCTTTATATGCATTAGAGCTCGCACATATGCCTCCTTACTAATATAATCAAAGCAATTGAGAAATCACTTAAGAATTTCCTCTAGATTAGCAACCCTAGCAAGCTAGATAGGTCAAAGTTACATGGACATAGATAATTTCTATAAATAAAATTTACTTAACTTTTCGAAATAGAAACTAAAGACAAGAATTTCTTAAACTCTACTCCAAATGATGAAGTTGAGGAAAAATGTGAATATATAGGCAATGGTAATGCAACTTCATTTTGGTTTAACAACTAACATAACCAAGGTATTTCCTAGCTTTAATACTCTTAGATATATACTACCTATTGATGCCAAAGGAAGAGTGGTGGTATAGGGAAGAACTTGACGATTTCAACTTAGAGTCTCAATTCCATACTGACTAGTCTATCTAGCTACAACCTTAACCCCTCAAAAAAAATACTAAATCACTTAGGAAATACACAACTCTATTCAATTTGCTAACAAAATTTGTTTGAGTTTATTTAGACTATCCCCTTCAAAAGTATCTTATAAAAGATGTAAGGAATCATAATTACATTCTAAAAGCTTCGTTTATTCTTTAATTAGCATTGAAATAGAGATCAATGGCTTTAGATAGAGTAAGAGGAGTTGCAAGCTTAAACAAATGCTTTGTAAGAGGAGTTATGAGCTTAAATAGATTCCCCCTTTATCATCAGGAATCCAAGATTGTGAAACATTTATACTTCAAATGTGATTATACAATAGAGATATGGAAACATGTTCAATAATAGTGTGATAATTATTGCAGAAAATTTGAGTTAAAAAATTTCATAAAATAGGCTAACAAAGTTCGATATTATTCCAAATACAATTTGAAACTTTTTAAGATCATATTTACTTGTTGCATCTATACAATCTAAAGGGTAAGGAACTTAAGAATCTTCTAACAAGCACATCAGGATCGTAATAGCCTGAAAGCCAATACATGGACCTAAATAAGAGAAGTTATATTGGCAAAAGGCATTAATGAGAAATTTAGTGTACAAATGGCAACTAAATGAATTATAAGCTAAAGTAAAAAAGCTGAGAACATAATTTCATCCACCTTTGCATCTTATGAGGGTGTAATCTCCTTGTTTGAGTATTAAATTTTTTGAAGACTTTTATGACTTTTTTATTCT
Source organism: Erythroxylum areolatum (assembly GCA_024520975.1). Classification (NCBI taxonomy): domain Eukaryota; kingdom Viridiplantae; phylum Streptophyta; class Magnoliopsida; order Malpighiales; family Erythroxylaceae; genus Erythroxylum; species Erythroxylum areolatum. Next base: position 45,846,393 of record JANIJH010000003.1, read on the forward strand.
AAAATACAGTTTGCTTAGAAGTATTTTAGCCAACAATTCTTCTAATATTGCATTTGTATTCCCTTTGAGAATTTAGCAATGAGAAAGTGTTGGTATAGGTCCCTTTTGCACTTGCTACTAAACCATATAAGGCTTCTTATCTTTAGTTGTTTATGTTATACATGACTTAACCTCTATTCTAGTCATAAACTTGACTCTTAATCCCTCCTTTTATGTTTATTATGTACTTATTAACCTAAAGTATATATCTATTTTTAAACCTTCTACTTCAAAAATTTACAAATCTAGTTATGTAAATTTTGTAAAATCTGGTAGTAGATGGACATAGATAGCTAAAACGATGAGAGGTTCTATGAAGTTCCTATTTAATATACCTACTTACTTAACTAATTAATTAAATAAGTTACTTACTTAACTAATACATTCGGGATGTTGCAGTGTGCCTACCTGTTCTATACTACTTTAGATGGCCACCATAGGCAAACTAAACATAAAAGGTTTTGTAAAGTTCTATATAAAGGACAAATAATTTTTTTTTGCTCATATCCTCATGAAGATCTTAACCATCTTTTATCTAAATGCAACTTTACAAAGAAAACATGGGAACTAATTTTGGTTTCACTTGGTATTCATTGCAACCACAATTCTTAGGACAATATTATTGCTTGGGATAACAAGTTGCAGAAAAAATCATAGGGGAAATTGTAAGCTCTTTAAATATGCCACAGCTACTCTAGTTCATGATATATGGTGTGAAAGAATTTTTGAAGCTTTTAATAACATCTTTACTAATGACATGAAGTTAACAAAAAAAGTTCTCCTTAAGATAAAAAATACAGTAAGAGCAAAGGTTCTCATCACTGGTTTATATAGACAAGTAAAGAAAAAAATTGGGTCTATAAAATGTGCCATTTTATGTTGAGTTTTGAGGCTATTTATCTAGATTAGCCAAGCTAGTATTCTCCTAGTAAAGTAGATTACTGAATTGGGTAAAGTTGATTGTTAAATTGTTCTTCATTTTGTATGATTAATAAAAGTATTAGGGCCTTAATCAATCAATTCAATTACTTTTATTAAAAAAATCTTTGTAGAATCTACCTTTCCATTCAAGTCAATTTAAACTCATAATCCAAAAATACTCTCCAACTGCTTTCTATCTATGTCATTCGTACCCATTACGATCGCACTATTTGATATGTTTTCAATAACCTCACTTTTGAGCTCAAATCCATCTACCTACCAATCTTTGCTTAACTATTCCATATCCTAGATTGAATGTACACCATCCGAAACTCTATATCATGTTATTGAAACCTCATCATCCATATAACCCAAATATTCCAATGACACCACTACTAGACTAGACAACCCATCATCTTATTTCTTACTACTCTCTCCAGATCCCTTTCCTCTAAACCTACCCACTAATACCCACACTATGACCAATCATGCTAAAAAACAATATCCATAAACCCATCTAAAAACTTATGTTATCACTATGATTAACTTAGAAAATTGACCTAAGTAGCATACAATGGCCCAATTCGTCAAAGATCTAAAATAATGTCAAGCCATATTTGGGAAGTATGATGCTTTTATATAGTACAGAATATGGTATATGCTTTTACAAATCAATTTTTATAATTAAACTTTACCTTATAAGTTTATTGATAGGTATAAAGTACGACTAACTGCTAAAAGATTTCATCAGCATACTAATGTTAATTATTGTGATAAATTCAGTTTGGTTATCAAACCTACCACTATTTGTAGGAGGTCTCTTTGTTAACTTGATGTCAATAATATCTTTCTACAAGGTCATATTTATGAAGATGTTTACATGGTATAACCACGGGGTTTTATCAATCATCAGAACCCTACACATCTGGTTCAACATAAATAGAGTCTATAATATTTCTTGTCAACGTGGAAATACGGAGCAAATGAAGTTAGGAACCAAATAAAGAATGAAAATTTTATATAGTTTTAATCAAAAATAAGAAGCAAATACCTTACGGAATAATATCAAAAAGTTTAATTAGAAATATATAATTGCCTACTAGCTAAATAATTAGATGTAATAATTATCCATAATAATTTCAAATTTCAAAGAAAATAATATTTTTATTTAATTTTTAATATTTTACTTTAAATAAAAATAAGAATCTTTTAATACCATTTAACTCAGTCCAATATAAAAATTACAAAAATTATTAAAGTTATTTTAATAATAAATACAAAGAATTACGTCTCATTTATTTTTATTTAGTATGAAACATATTTATGAAATTTTTTATAGTATTGTTTTCATTAATGGGATGAACATATTAAAGTGTATTTTGTCTAATAAATCTCGAAAAGTGAGCTAATTAAAGCACTCATTTATGGAAGATTGAAATTTGGTAGAAACATGAAGAATTGAGCAAAAAAGAAAAGGTTAAATGGTATTTAATTAAAAATTAATAATAATATTAATATGTTAAATTAAGCTAGTATCATTCATATATATTCCTACACGGCCTTCTTTTCTATACAAAAGGAAAGTCATGTTGGACAATGATTCCATGCTTTGATGGTACCTTATCCCAATCTAAAAAATGTCACGTTAATCTTATGCTTAGGGATGATTTCATCTCCTAAATATTAGTCCTTTATTAGCCAAATTTTAAGTATTATGTTCGGACTTAATACCATATTAGTATAATTCGTTCTTGTTTATAATTGCATAACTATAGTTATTATGTTGAAGTTTGATTCTGTACTAGTATACTTATTTCTTGCTTATGAATAGCTTAATTATAATTCCTATAATATAAACCTGAAGAAAGTCGTCTAATTTCTATTGAGATTGTGCAATTGACTTAGACTAACATAAATGAAGTGGATTTTAATTCTCACAAATTCACTTAAATATGGTGAAATAGTTTAATAAACTTACATTTGGGTTGTCTCTCCTCTTCTTGCAACCAAAACACTCGACTAGGTACTTAGTGAATAACCACTTAAATAAGTTGAACATTTCACCTTACCAACTAAATAAGCATATTTTATTATATGTTAGGAAAAGTCTTATGATACATTAGTTTTCAAGTGTATAGTTTATATATGCTTAGTTAATAGTTAATTTTATAACTTAAAATGTTAAAAACACGAATTGTCTTATAAAAAATAGTTGATGATTAAAGACTATTTACTTTTAAAAAGATCTTATTTAGTAGGAATGTTAGAAATAAGAATAAAAGTAGACAAAATTAAACAAATGCACATGGTTTTTTGGTAAAATCTAGGAAGTCGTTTCAAATCATCAAGCTCATTATAATGGGAGGATTGTTATAACATATAACTTAGGTATGATCAAGGTTCATCAAACCACCATCACAAATCAATTCATTCACCTAACAGTTAACATTGAACCAGATTGTTGCTATATTAGAATTACTTTATCTGTGGGGCTAATCATAAGTTTTTAAGGAGTTCCTTTTAAACTAATCTACAATCTTTGAGCTTCTCAATAAAATCCCCTTGGATTTCACTAAGTAACTTTAATCGTATCATAATGGCTTAAGAGATAGAACTAATAAATTAAGGAATGGAAAGATGTTGGATTGCCTTAATATTGCTTGCTTTAGTTGGAGCAACAAGTAAGAGGATAAGGATTTATATTGGAAACTTTGCAAGCTTTTAGATTCCCTAGCACATTTATATCCTAGATAGAGTAATGCATTTCAAAAACCTTTTATGCAATACTTATTAATAGAGAACCTACTACTTATTTCTAATAAGCCATAGGTTTGAGACAAGGAGATCCATTCTCCCTATAGGTATTTATATTGTATATTGAGGTTTAAACTATAATGTTGGCTCAAAATTTTGGCAGATGCAAAGACTTAAAATTTTACCATAATTGTAAGAAGTTGTAATTATTTTAGATCTTTCATAGATGACCTTTTGATGTTGTGTAAATTTGATGTAACCTCAAAGCAAATGATCATAGATTCCTACATTACTATGGCATTATGTTAGGTCCCTATATAATCAAAAACAAGAGTCACATATATGTCTCCACTATTCCTAGGGCATAGTTGACATCCTTATAAGTATTTATGGTCTTGGTATCCAAGATTTTCCTTTTAAATATCTAAGAATCCTTATTGTTAAATATCACTTTTAACACCTTTGTACAAACTTTATTTTGATTAATAAAGTGAAAGGCACTTTTCATTAATTTGATATTCATATTTATGAATTGATGTCGATCTTAAATCAAGTTAATGAAGTCCATGATACAAAATATAGCATAAAGGAAATCATGATGAAATCATGATAATAAGATTCCTATCATTTGCAATTATGTTAATATCTAAATTATCCCTAGTCATAGGATTAATGAGACAAGACATTGTTAATCTGGACAGACTAGCAAATGTTATATTCCTTGATTTGATTAAGCAGTGGATCTCATAAACTGTAAGCATGAGATGTTTAAAGTTAATATGTGGATGCTTATTAAGAGTAGTAAGTACATCGGATGATCCGCTATGAGATTATCATCTGAATGATCTATCAAATATCAGTGATTAGTCTCATCATAGCAATATTGCAAATATCCTTAGGCTCAAGGTACTTAAAGATATCTTGGATACTAATTAGGTGCTTTGACACCATTCCTTGTTACCTCTAAATAAGGTTGCTTATAAGGTGGTAATTGGGTACAACTATTGGTGTTTGAAGGTAATTAGGTAGCCAATAAAAGATTCACCACTCCTGATAGAAGGAAATGATACCTACGACCTTTTTTTGTGGTCATCACTCAGGAATCTCTAGTCATGAAGAGAGTCTTCAATGACATAAAGAGTAATGATGAGATCTTCAAGACGAGAACTAATATCACTTGGACTAGATGTGGCATCTTCAGTCTAGTGGGAGTTGACGCGTGATCCATATGCTAAACCAAGTGGGGTATAGAATGGTGAAAGGATGAATTGCACGATAATTGCCTATGGAAAGGTTCGTAAGTCAGATAATTGACTATTAAAGAGTTCGTATATCAATCCACTTACTTTCTAGTAAATTGGCATCATGAAACCATTCATGAATTGCTCGGATTAAAAGATAATTCAAGTCGCCAAACATCTGGAACCTAAAGGGTCACATGCTTAGGAGATTGAGGGAATGTTTTGGGATAATATCATGATATAATCGTGGTAAGAAATGCTGAAAAGGAATGGTCGAAGAAAATGTTGTATGGATGTCCAAGGTGGAGTCTTGATCGTGACCAACTAAGTTATGATCATGAGCCACTAATTCCAACAACATATATAAGTGATTTCTCATCACTTAAACATAAACATCATAGCTAAGGAGTCTAGAAACATTCTGTAGAGGGAGTTAGCAGGAGAATTTCTTTACATGTCAAGCAAGGGTTACTTGATGTTTATTGCATGTTATATAATTATCTTCTATCCTTCCTATTGATCATCCTACTTATGTTTCCATCTTGTTTGCTGCTCAAATCTTCCCTACACATTATATTGTTTCATCTCTGCGTGTTCTTCACTGGTTGTTGAAGGTGTTTGGTGTTTGCTACAACCTAAACAAAGAGAAGATTTAAGAAAAGAGGAACATTTTCAAGGTACATATGCTGTAATTTTATGTTCTTACATTATGTTTATATATGCACATAGATTCTGGGTTCATGGGGATATTGTGGGAGCTGGAATTTTGATTTCGACACTTCTACTGCCTTACCATGTATGTGATGCATTATCTCGGGCCTCTCCGACACCTATTTCATATGGAAGAATCTCTTGTAAAGAGTGTGGACCTTTATTTCACTGAAGTTAGAAAACGAATGACCATTGGAATAATAAATTCCCCTCTACGTAGTTAGACCTTAACTTATTTTGGCAATTCTAGATAACCTTCACATCCTTTGGGGCTTCCACTTATAGTTACCTCAAAGCATGGTCAAAGAAGTGGAGAGGATCCTAAAGAGTTTCTTATGGTCAGGTAAAGCAAAAAATGTCTTAAGTATTAAAGTAAAGTGGGTGGAAATTTGCTCATCTAAGTAAAAGGTTGTTTAGGTATAAAATTGATCAAACTTACTGACAAAAATGTTCATGTCTAAAGGAATATGGAAGCTCTTTATTGATATTAAATCAATATGGGTTCGATGGACATTCCTATACAATACAGGATCAAAGCTTCTAGTTTATTAAAGTAAAGCCAACCAACTCTTAAAGTCTCAATTAAATGTTGAAATTAAGAGATACTATGGCTCAAGAAATGAAAGTCAAAATTGGAAATTATAGGAGATCTTAGTTTTGATTCAAAAATTGGAATGATCTAGGTCCCCTTTTCATAATACAGAGACTTGATAACTTAAAATGATTAATTGATCTATCAGCTAAGGTAGAAGAAATCATTTCAGATAGGGAATGACGTTGCATATATAGAGGATTTAGTGTTACTATAAGATCTATCCCTAAATATAGACCAAGAGTGGAGAAAGAAGATAGGATAATGTGGATGAAGCATAGCTCATAATGCTTCACTTGGTATGGTAATAGGGTTGGCCTAGCTCAACTTGACCCCCAAGGGCACTGCATGCACCGAACTTAAAGTTCAATTGAGCTTAGCTTATGTTGCCTAACTTAAGCCCGATCAAATTTTGGGTGGGTTGAAGCTTACTCAAAATCAACCTATGCCTAATTCTATCTTAACCCATAAAAGTAGCTAGAAGAAGCATTAACTGGAGATAAAGAGTTTGTCCACCTCCAACAACTAGAAACTTTCTAAGAAAAGAACATTATTTTGAGTACATCTTTATTTCCACTTTAAAAGACTTGTTTCTACTATTATTTCTAAGAAACCAAAAGGAACCCAAACTATAAACTCTCCATACTATTATGGATTCAATAGATCCATTGCCTATCATTTAGAAACAACACAAAAAAAGTAAAACATTAAAGAAATTGAAGAACTAGGATTAGTCTCAAAAAATCCCTATATGCTCTCTTATCAAGTAAAAGAACAAGAGTAAGGGGAAAAGACGGTTGTGGAAGGGAAGATCAAATTAGTAATAGATCTTCCAAATTTAAATAAAAGAAAGGGAAGAAACAACAAGAAGCACAAATTGTGTATTAAGGTCAAAAAATGAAAATAAAAATAAATCCTTCAAAAGAAGAAGAACTTAGTCATGAAATAGATAATAGGGTGTCAACAAGAGAGAATAGACGAAGGGAAGCAATAAAGTGAGTAGTAGAGCTCTAGGATTAAGCAAAATTTAATGTATGTGTTACGCTTCGAGCCATGCCAAGCTTTAAAATTCAACCATTGAATTTTATTTGTTTCACTCTCACCCCAACTCTTTTTCTACTTTCCTTCCTAATTTTTTTTCCCATTTGCTCACCATGAGTCAATTTTGGGGACAAGGTGGTCATAAATCTATGTTATGCTCCTTGGGATTGATTATATTAAAAATGATTATGAAGTTGTAAGAATGTTTTGTATAAGAGTAGCCACCCTGCAATTGCTCTAAAAGTGAAAGTTTAAACCTTAAAATAAGAAGTTACGGAAGGAAATTAGTATTGATTGGTTGAAGATGTCCTTATTGGTATGATTTATCTTAGTGCTTTCTAAAAGGAGCAGTCTACTGGTAGCCCCACGGGTAGCCTCCGAAGGATATGAGTTTTGCAATGTCCTTTGATATGTACTACGAAAAATTCTATATTATGGAGGCTTCCAAGTGATTTCATTAAAGAATGTCTGAGAGTAAAGAAAGTGTTCATTTAATTTACTACAAATGGATGACAATAGGAAAAAAAAAAGACTATCAGGTGATGAAGGAATATGATGCATATCATTCATGGATTAAGATATATAATTTTGATGGCAAGGTGAATAATTAGTAAAGATGGTAATATTAATAAGGGCATTATTGTCCACTTATGTCAAAATTCAACACGACTATAATCCAGACCGACATAACTTGATAGGTGAACAATATTAACAACTTTTTATAACAGCATTAAGAATGGAATAGACAATCATAGTGTATAAGCAATGGTATGTAAAGTGAAGAATATTTAATGAAATATTTTTAAATGAAGGTATTGAAAAAAATTTACAATAGGTCCTTTTGACTTCATTATTTAAATTAAGTTGTATTATAAAACATAAGGATTAATAAGAATAAAGAAATATAAGACTAGATATGGTAGAATTAATAGTTAAAAAATTGAACTGATTTGGTTGATTAAGCTATAAAAACTTGAACTAACCAATTTTTTAGTTTAAAATTTCAACATTTCGATTCTTTAATAATCCTCGTTATTAAAATTTAATCTGTTTATTAATTAATCGTTGTTTTTTTAAATTAATCAATTTTTATAAACTAAAATAAATCAAATAATTTTTATTTAATAATCAAAAATTTTAATTAAACCACAAATTTTTCGAATGATAAAGATAGATTCCTTCAATTTTATTTAATTTTTAACCGATTTTATGACGGTCTAATACTGATTTAATCTTTTAAATTATAAACTTCTTATCTTGTCATTTGACTTTTGATATAATTTTTAAAACAGTCGGTAGAATTGTAAAATAGACTTTAAAATCAAACTGTCATGTAGTTATTGTATATTCAGAGATCTTCCATTCAATACAGATAGTTCCCTACGAGTTACAGGTTTATTGGTAAAAGTTCTCTTTTAAACAACAATTTGCAACTTATACTTGATACATTCTTGGGAACATTCTTAGTTCCCACTGCTACAAACTACTGCGCAGGTTAATACATATAGTAAAATACGCATTTTCTCCTAACAAGTGAAAAGGAAGAGAAATTACCATGATAAGATCACTGATGAGGTGTCAAATATGGCTCTATAAATAAATCCCCCTATTAAATAAAACAAGGTTGTATACATGTATCAGTATGTGCAGGCGTACAAATAAAAAATGGACAGGCAGGGTTCATGGAAGCGTTTACCTGAAAAGGTGAAGGGCCATGGCTCCTAGAAGAGATCTCAGACACTAGACTTCTGTCGCAATGGATTAGGATGTCGAATTCCATGCAAAAGTCTTGTTAGACTTCTATCACAATGGATTAGGGTGTCGAATTCCATGCAAAAGTCTTGTCAAACGAGAAGTCTCTTTTTCAGTGACACCTAAATGTCATTGCCTCTTCGACCCTGAACTTTTGTATTAGTCCTCGCCTCTTTGGTTGTCTTAGATAGTATCACAATTTTACAATCTTTATGGAATCATTTTACAAGTTGCACAACCTCTTTAGCTTAACTATCTTTCACTATTAGGCTATTTATTTGATATCTAATTCAGATAAGAACATGTGTGTGTGTGTATAGGCTTTCTATTTGATATCTAATTCAGATAAGAACACGTGTGTATATATTTCACAATCTTTATGGAATCATTTTACAAGTTGCACGACCTCTTTAGCTTAACTATCTTTCACTATTAGGCTTTCTATTTGATATCTAGATATCAAATAGAAAGCCTAATGGCTAATAGTGAAAGATAGGTGTGTGTGTATATATATATATGAAAATTAGAAAATTTGTATTACTAAGCCAAAGACAGTTCAAAATAGTTCATGTACAGGTAGAAGAAGAACATAACATTACAAAGGGGCTTTTACCCTTTAATCTACTAACTAGCTAGTAGAGAAATGTTTAGCTACAGCCCGCCTTAAGTGGAGGGACAGGATTAAAAGTTAATTTGAGCTTGATCTGAGGAGACATATTAAGAGACTTGCTCTCTCTCTGAGTAGGTGTGTATATGACATCAAAAGAATCAGTAGATGTTATGCGATAAATGTTTGTTTTCTTAGTCTTTTTTGTTTCTATTTCTATTGCTATTTATATTTTTAGTTTTTGCTTTTATTTTTAAATTCAATAAAATTTATTTTTGTTTGAGTTTTTAATTTTAGTTTCTTCTAATTTTGATAATTTATGAAAATTATAAAATTGATTCTTGTCTTTTGCTTTTATTTTTTATAATCTGATTTATTATGAAACTCAATATATATTATTTAGTTATTTAATATTAATTATTAATATGAATTATGAATAATTAAATTTATTTTATTTATAATTAATTTGATTATTAATTTTTAAAACAAATGTTAATTTAATAAATATAATTTATTTTCCAAAATAAATAATTTTAAATAAAATTTTATTAATTAATATTTATTTATTTTAATAGAATAAAATAATTTTCGTTGATAATTTTTTAATAAATATTATATATTTTATTTATTTTATTATTATAAAATAATTTTTATCTAATACGAAATTATTAGACATTAACAACTAAACAGAAAACTAAAAATTAAGAATAGAAAGCAATTAAAAACAATAATAAAAAAACCAAATAATTGAGGAGACTTTTTTTTTCAAATTATCAGTTATTTCTGTCAAAATGTCAATTTATGCGCCCTTAAATGAAATCTTAGTTTTAGAGAGCTTAAACATGCAATCAAATACCGATACCTGTTGGCTGTTGATGCTTAATAATGCAAGTCGGTCAATAAAGATGGCATTGACAAGAAACGTAACATCAACCCATACGCAATTCATCGGTTGAAATCTTCGATGTATCCCCCTCTTTTGAAAGTTTACATCAAATTGTGACCCCACAACCTCTTTTGTACTAAACAAAAGTTTTAGCGCCACGATCATTAACTTCTTCTTTCTAACTGAGCATAGGAAAGTTTTTTTTGCTAGGCTGAGACAAGAAGGTCAAAACAGTAGAACACAACTGCTTTCTAGAGGATAAAAAACTATGATAAATAATTCCTATTCATAGAGAAAGATTATGCTACATTGAACCATGGAAAGAAAGTTGGTCTATAATTAAACAGAATATTGCTCTCAGACGATGACCACATGCCAAGGACATGATAAGAAACGTTATCACATCTGTGACCAAAACCTAGTAAACAGTGCATTTTGGATTTACTATGGTAATTTACCTCCTATATCGCAATGTTTCTATTGTGACCACTTTTTATTTCTTGGGTCAGGCTTGACAAGCATCAAAGGGTAAAACTGAAAAGAAAAAAAAAAAACAATGGTATCATATGAAGCTTAGATTGCAATATGCAATTGTGACTGTGATGTTGTAATTTTTTAAAAATTATTATAACTAGTATTCAAATTTATTATAGTATATTAAGAAGTTCAAACCTGGTTAACTGAAAATACAGTATTATCTCACAGCCAGAATATCAGTCTTAATTTGATTGAGGTATATTAGATCATCCTCCCGGCAATTGGAACTACTAAGACTAAATTTTGAGGCTGGACAAAGTACTACCTAAATCTCATAATTCTTAGAATTTCTATTTTAAATATGAATTATAAGGACAAGCTGGAAAGGGAAAAGCAAATGGGACCTGCAACAATATAGGCTTATGACTGACATCGATCTTAGTACTTCAGACATGGGAAAATAATTCTGAGGGCCTAGTGTTGCTCTGGCTATGTCGTATATATATGATTGTAACGGGTTCTCGCTCGCATGATGCGTATAAAGATGCATGTAGCCCTTGACCCGCCTCTCTAATGAAATCAAAGTTACGATAAGAATGCTTTTGGGCTATGATCTTCGATTTTCTGAAGGATTCCTACTGTTTCCAAGATAAAAGCATTAGTAACAGTACTACTACTACACATACAAACTCTTTCTTCTAAAAACTAATACTTTACTAGCACTATCCCACTTCCTGTATAGTTATGAAATGAATAAACGAAGACAAGAATTTTATTAAATGAACACAGATGCAAACTAAAAATTAATTCCTAACAGTTTTATTTTCTTTTCATTTAAACCGATTCTTCCACATTAGTCCCGATTTTATATTATCTATCTTCATTTTATCAACGTAGCTATGCAGTCGAAGAACATGAAAAAACTGGATCCAAAAGAGCAAGAAGTACTTGCTAGCATGTTACCCTACTACTTCCCTTGGTTTAGTAGTCCTTTTCTTCTCCATAGCTATCACTGTTGCGTGAGTACATACACACACATCTCTCTCTTCCTCCACATATATCCATGCATGTATGATACATGCATAATCACATGGTAAACAACAGCTTAAGATAGTAGACATATATATCAACGTTAATGAATATTGTATGTAATATCAGAATAGTAAGATAAATTAACTAGTCGCTAGTGTATAAAACACCCCCAAGACGTCAATTCCATGAATCGTACTAATTGAAGCTTTATATACAACAAATGAACCTAACCCTCCACACATAACTGGAGACACTTCTGGTGAGGGTAAATCCTGCTCGAGGAAGTAAAATTTTGTGATATAAACTTCCTCCATAGGGTATCTAGATAAAGTTCTACGCTTTTAGGAGGGTAATATTGAAACTAAATCCTAGTGAAACTGGTATAATGTTAAGGTCATGAGATCACAGAATTAATGTAGCTGATCACTTGGTTTAAATCATAAATAAAAAGGGAACTAGTTCTATCGTAAGGATATTTGTATTTATTAGACGTAGGTGCACAGCTTCGTTTCATGTAGAAGTTGCGATTAAACGTCAAGCAGATATGAGATCAGGGAAAGCCAGAGAGCAAATTGTTTTTTCTAAAGCTTGATAGCCAGGTTTATAAGAGGTACCCATATATATTAGTATACTACGATTGGACACCTTTATCTTTTTGAAGCAAAGAAATTTTGCTCAGAGAAACAAGTTAATCATTATCACTATATTGAATAGATCGATCATATGGTGACTTACTAGGGTTTATCCTGCGGGTTAACTAAGCTTTCAAGGTCGAACAGACAATGAAACAAAGGTTATACTGCAAGAGACTGCTCCCATGACAAGAATAGCATGGAATTCACTCACCCGCCGGTTATAAGCATAAGGATCCTTCAGTTTCCCCTATCTTTTCTTTGATGTATTGGAGGCACGAGTGGGCTTGCATAGTTGGCTATACTTATGTGCATGTGTATATATCTCGTGTCTTCCACCTGAAAACAATTTAATAAAAGGGAAATGAAAACCAATTACAATCTTCTCGGATATTCAGAACCAGTTGTCGATAAGAAGTTAGAGAGAAAATAGGCTAAAGAACAAGAGGTAGATAAGGCCTACCCGGCCAGAGAGTCTTCTGAGATTAGAAAGGACTTACCTGTTAAAAACCGACATGTCTGTATGCGTCCTTTCTTGTAAGGTTCAACCTAATCTTTATAAGGGATGTCTATCCTCTCTCCTCTTATTAAAAAAGTGAAAAGGATTAGTCAGGGGAGAAAAACACACTGTTGGTCCTTTTTTTTTTTCCCCCTCCTTTTTACAATTATAGATATGATTGAGGTGTGTAATGTAAATCAAACCAATAATTATTCTGTAATCGTTTTTTGATATTGTTCAAGTTAACAAGTATGTGGGAACTTTGACTCGCAGGTGTACATGCATGGCGTGGGTTGCACATTAACAACCAACTTGTTTTGTCGCGCGTGAGTGTCTGTAAAATGTGTTGGTGGGATTGAGGAAGAGCTGAGCGCGAGTTTCAGACCGAAGTAGATGGTTTCCTCGTGAGCTTCGACCATACTGAACTCTAATTTGTTTACTCCTCTTTTTACTTCTAGTTACTGATCTCTAGAACTACGAATTGCTAATTAGAGATCCATCGCAATTTTTTCAAACCGAAAGTGACTTCTTTATAGAATAAAATTGCTTGCTTAGTGCTTCCAACATTTCTCAATAATACGTTTTCTGCAATTAATTATTAAAATATAGAGGAGTGCTACAAGTACGTATCTTTTTATTAATACGTGATGTTGATCAATAGTATGTTTTTCTTTTATGAGCGGACTATTCTCTCCATAATTCACGAGCATAGTTAATAAGTGGTTTGAGTGAGACATCTGCTGTAAACAAAAAGTAAATAAAATGTATTTGTATCTCTTACATTAATCTGAAATATAAGCATATGTACGCTACAAATTACTTGCATTTGAATTTAATTCTACTACTATAAATACTAGCTCTTTTTGCTAATATTTTTGTTTCTTAATATATGCTCGTTTAATTTCATTTGTTCGGATTGTAATGAACAGTAGGACTGCAACCACAACTGAACTCTTAAACGGCTACTAAAGTCATTGATCATATACTAATAACATATTCTCAAACACAAAAATCTCTAATGTCGATTAAAATAAATAGAGAAGTGAATAAGTATCATGACCATCTATGCCCAACCCCTTCCTGCACTTTGGTTACTTAAAATCTCCCTCTATACATATTCGTTTGGAAGTACGTAAGACCGTTAGTTTTACAGTCTTGAACTGCGAGTTTTCGCATATAGAAACACCTCACTGTCAATTATATTCATATAGAATGAGTAATGAGTTTCCATAGCACTGACGAGTAAGGAGTGGTATCATGCCAAATTGCTAACGATATAAAATAGGTAAGCAACGTCTAACTTACTTGATAGACTGGGCTGAAATTTAAGAAATTGTTCTTATATCCTTTAAAATAATTAACAGTCTATTAAAATACACAGCTATATATACCACACGATATAATCGATTAAGAAATCTTGACAGGTGAGGCTTGATTATAGCTGAGATTATCTCAGAAAGTTGCCATACATTTTATGATTTTAACTAAGAAAGGAGATCATTAACTAGAGACCGTTGCCCTTTGGCCTTTGTTGAGATTACACTATGCCCATATTAGTCCGTAGTTAATAGTTTGAAGAAGTAAAAGGAAAAGGAAATATGTAAATGTTTTCTAGAACCAAAACATATACTGTCATACTAATTCATTGTTTTGCCTTGAACTTTTACTTGGCAAACCCATCAAAAAGGTCAAAATGTATTGAGATCTCTTAATACTATTACTCTTCAGCAAATTTGTCATTTACGAGTTGAACAGAAGGGTTATGATGATTATTAAGCTCTTCTATATGCAAATCATTCCCTCAATTCTAATGAGAATAATTAATTATTGGCTATTAAAAATTTATTGCACAAATATTGATGCAAAGAATTATTTTGCTATTACTAAATTTTAGGACTTTCTGAAGTTAAATTTGTGTCATATGGCTAGCTCATTTTAAAAGCATTAATAACCAAAGAAGTTTCTGTCTTACTTCCCCTAAAAGAATAGGTAAAGTTGAGGAGATTAGTTGATCTCAAATATATGTATTTTGTATAATGACATTTAATTATTTGGATGTTAAGTATTATAAAATTAGCATCCCAGTTTGGGTTGAAAAGCATTAGAAAAGCATTAACAAGATAAAAGATAGTAAATTTTTAAAAAATACGATATGATTTTTTAAAAAGTAAAATTTAAAGAATAATAAATTTTTGTTTTATTAAATTATTCCCCTCAAAATCATTTTCATATTTTTATGAAAATTGTTGAATGTCAAAATTTTTACTCCACTAAAAACCGCATTGTTAACTCAATTTTTTTTAGAATCAAAAGTAAAATTGACATATACCTCCTCAAATTTCCTAAATTTTCTTCTCTTAAACCCTTTATGCCATTTTCTAAACTTTTATCTTAAATTTAAGATTTTATATCATGGAAGTTTCATGTGAGATTCTTGCTTTAAAATATTTTCGTTACACTTTGATATTTATCAAATAAAATATTAATTAATAATTTGTAAATTTATCTTAATACAAGTCTTTTCCCTTTGAAAGCCGATAGACATTTTTTGTAGTAGTTCAAAGTATTGATTTATTTTTTGACATGTTTCATTTGCTCTGTTTCAAGAACAAATTTACCGCTGTATGGTTGATTAGTGATTACTAACAATTGTGGAGACTTTGATATGATCAGGTGTTTTGCAACAAAAAGTCGTAATGAGTTGAGGATGAGAATGCATCTCGATTATTATATCAGATAATATCTTTCAATTAATGATTAAAAATTGAATCATCTGTTCGATCGTTTTAATCATCAAAATTTTGAATTGACTAATATTTTAGTTCGATTTTTTATATTATGATTCAAATTCTTCAATTTTATTTAATTTTTAACCTATTTTATAATAATCTAGTATTGATTAAACCTTTTAAACCTTAACTTTCTTTTTTTATTGGTTTAATTTTCAGTCTAATTTTTAAAACATTGCCTTTAATAATCAAAACTATGATATTGTAATTCAAATGAATTATGCTTATATTTAATCTTGAGTTATTTATTATAAATTTTATCCGATATGTGATATCCTATAAACTTCGCTGTTCTTACCTCCACCTGAATCTGTGTGTTGCTAATGAGCTGCGAGAAACTTCGTTAAATTCAGCACCTTCTATAATTTACATTAAATTTTTATGTATAAAACATATGATTGATCTCCATATGTGACGGGATAGGAGCTAGCCTTTGGTATAAAATTTTCTCAATATCACAAACAAAAGAGAACGACAAATTACAAATTGGATGGAATTATAAGCTAACGAAACTATCAATTTTATTGGAATTAAAGTTAAAATATATTAGATATTCGACTTCAAGGAAAATAATATTAATAATGACAAAAAGACCATGTTGATATTAATCCTAGATCGTACTAATTTGAAATGGCATGCGTTGGTGAAAATATTTAGGATCTTTTCACTAAACATTGTGGCAACCCAAAAGTAGTATAAAAAAACTAGCATACTGTATCTAATCGAGATACTAGATCGTACCTCTTTGTTTTTTTTATCGGTGTTAATTGGTACATTAAATATAGGTGAATTTAGGGGGCTAAATCATAAAATAATAAAATTGAAACCGCCCACCCATGGAAAGCGGCACGAAGGTCGGGGACAAGGACAAGAGTAGAGAAACATGTAAAGACGTACAAAATCTACATTTTCAAATTTCAAGGTGATTGAACGGGCGTATCCTGACGTCAGAATTTCGAGCCAGGTCATAAAAATCTTGAAATCCTTCATTCCTTTGTCAATGGTAACTTCCCGAAGCTGGCGTAGGAATCTTAACTAGCAAAGTAAAACAAGAAGGCGGATATATTAGTTGAGTGGTTATTATCATAATGAAATCTATTTCTTCGATTAAGAGAAGATTTTATGATAAAATAGATTATGGTATTTTACATTATATTTTATTTCATTTTAAATAGTAAAAAAGTTATTCTTAATTTGAGAAGTTTAGAATGAAATGTAAAATGATAAATAATATTTCACTATATTATACGATGAAATAATATTACGAATATCATATTGAACTTGGTATCGAATTGAATTTTGTTATAGTACTATAACAATACTAGTCAATACTGAGTACTGTTTTGGGCAAAATTTTAAATTTATAAAATAATCCTTAAATTTTTTTAAAATTTGCAAATAATTTCAATATTGTACTGTATAATTTAAACTAATCTTTTCTCAAAAATCATAATAAATAGAAATTTAAAATAATAACAATTTATTTATTTTCTTAATATTACTTTCAGATATTCCACATATAAATAATAATCAAAATTAATATGAAAAATATTATTTTATTATCATAGAAATATAAAATTAAGAACAATATAAAGTATTTAAAATATTACAGTTTTATCATATAATAAATAATAATTACATCAAAATATTAAATAAAAAGAATAATCATTATCAATAATAAAATATAATCTCTATCTTAAGATTTAATTTTGAATAATAAAAAATATATTTTATCTTAATATGTAGTTGTTATTAATAATAAAATATTGTTATATTTATATTAACAATTTAAAAAATACAAAAATTTAAGACTTCTTAATTTTCTTGTTATCATATTTTAATTATTCTTTGTAAAACAAATTGTGAATTTAAATATTATATTATTAATAATAAAAAGAGATGATGGCAAAGAAGAGAGAGGGAACAGAGGAAGAAGAAGGCAGAACACTCGGGTTAGGAGGTAAGCTTTCAAAATTTTTTCATTTTTTTGCAAAAGTGTCCCTAGTTTTAAAAATTTTTGGTTTCAGGTGATATATAGCCGATATTTTAAATACTGACTAGTACTAGACAAAACAGACCAGTATTTTTAGACTTAGTATCGAAACATCTAATTTTGTATCGTTTTTTGGCCAATATGATACGAGATTTATTACACTGTTATGAACCTTTCTTTTAAATAATATTTTATTAAATTATATTATAAATTATTTCATCTCTCTTAAATAATAATTTTTTAATATTATATTATAAATTATTTCTTTTTATTAAAAACCTTATATCCAAATAAACATAACGTTTCCGAGCAATGTGAGATTGGTGTTATTTGGGGAGCTTGCCAAGGACACCATTTTGAAGGGGATGAAAGCAGTCGTTAAATTTACTAGTTCTTGCATTCTTAAGTTTGTGGTTACGGGTTAAGGTTGTTTTTGTGCGTATGTAATTAGCCTTGTGGTTTATTTGGCAATTGATGATCATGTTTCTTTTTATTTGATTGGTTTGTGAGTGAAAAAAATAGATTTACTCAATCTAGACTAATGTTCGTATTGACAAATTTAAATATAAAATTTTAATTTATTTAAAATTTTATAGAAGCTTTCATTGAACTGATGAATTGTTTTTGGTGTAAGATACAATAATTAGTCATGAATGATTTTAAGTAATTGAAATAAAGAGAGAATTTTATGTTGCTATACTAATTCAAGTTGTTTATGATAAAATCCTAAAAGAATTTTATAAGCAATTATACTTTGCAAAAGGAAAATTTAATAATATAAAAACTAAAATTTAATAATATAAAAATAAATTTTTTTATAAATACGACAATAATAATACAACAGTACGCAATTTAATTATATATATATATATATAAACTAATATTAGCACTATACTGTATGATAATTTAACTATGCCATGATATTCGCAACTTTGGCGAGTGATACTAAAATTTCTCCGGCATTTACAGGATATGGAGATTTTTAATTGTGTACTGTGTATTAACACTATTCATGATTTTTAAAGATGATTTACGGACCCAGAAAGTAGGCAAGTGGGCTAGCTACATTTTGACTTTTACAGAGACAGCGCTCGCCACAAGTGCTCAAGTCAAAACTTGAGCAACCCCTAAACACCACGACAAAAGTCAAGCCTACTAGCTAGCTTTCGTAAATTTAATGTTACCATTGTACTAGACTTCCCAAATTACAAGAAATCTAACTCCGGAGTCGGATGCGTCTTCTAATTTCTATTTTGAAATTATGTTTTTACATATTCCATTCTAATGCAATATTAATTTAGCCTTTATTATGTGGCTAAAGATATTGAGGTTATGTCCACTTTGACGAGATTTTTATTATGCCTGAATATAATCCTAATACGAAATTAAAGAAAAGTTGTTTTAGGGCAAAATTCTCGTGGCTCGATGCTGGATAAAACAGTCTTTCTCGAATCATCATTTAAAAGTTTTATTTTATCCTCTTTTATTATTTAATATATAATTATTATCCATAATTTTAGATATTATCAACATTGAGAATGACACAAAATTATTTTTCATAAAATTGATAACATTGTTAGTTCAAATTTATCTGACACAAAATTAATGGATTAAGATTTAATTTAATTTAATTTAGAAAACTAAAAAAAGGTAATCTCAATCTGAATAACTTGAATCTTACATTTAAAATAATGTTATTTTAGAGGCAACTCAAATAAAGTAATTTTTGGATTTATAATTAACATATTTATTAGTTCTTTCCATTTATTGTTTTGAGTTGCTTTTCATACTATTAATATCAATTAGAGTAATTATGCAAATAGTAATCAATTAATTTTATTTTTAAAAACTTTTTTTTTATGCATATAAGTATCACAAACCATATATGTGACTAACATTTATTTAGGAACAGTTTAAACGTGAATTTTATTGAAATATATTAAAATTTTTGACAAGTCAAATAAAAACGTGATGTAATATATTAGAGTTGTATACAAAATATGATAATTCTATTTTTACTTATCTTATATAAAAGTTACGAATATTCTTATTTTTCTACAAATTATGTATAATGTTATGTAATTAACGGAAATCCTTTTATCGTCTCTAACTCCTAAATTCAGGTTTAGGGCTTCAATACTATAATTTTTCCTTTACAAAGATTCAAGTTGATCTGAAATAGGCCGAAAGTAACATAAAATTAAAATATATCTAATTAAAAATGAAAAGGAGTTTTTTACAACTTTCGACATTCAACTTCAAGTTGATCTGAAATTGACCGAAAGTAACATAAAATTAAAATATATCTAATTAAAAATGAAAAGGAGATTTTTACAAGTTTCAACAATATACATTAACTTTTAGAAAATTTGATAAATAAATATCCTAGTTAAAAATTCGTGGATACAAAACTATATTTGCAGTTTAGGTTTAAGTCTATTTTTATCTTGTAATTTTTAGTTTTGTTTTATGTTTTAGTTTTTCTTTTAAATAAAAATAAAATTTTGTTTAGTTATTAATGTCAATATAATTATATTTTTATTAATGATGATAATTATATATTAGAAAATTTAAAAATAAATTATTTTAATGACATTCTAAATTTAGTTATATTTATTAATAATTATTAAATTAATATTATTTAATGTAGTTACAAAAATTAAATAAATTATTAAATGAAGTTCAATATTCATAATTTTATTATTATTTAAATTTAATTAATTAAATTTCTATATTAAATTAAATCATTCATAATTTTATTAATAATTAATGTGATAAATAATTAAATAATATATATTTAGTTGAAACTTGAAAGTAAATCAGATTATTAAAAGAAATAGAAAACAAAAATTACTTTTTTTATAAATTTTGAAAATTGGAAGAAACCAAAGCCAAGATTACAAATCAAAAACTCAAATATTAGATATTTTTACTAAATTTGAAAACAACGTAAAATTAAAAATATAAATAAAAACTAACGGTCGGTTATGTTCAATAGATTTGGAAGGCACAATCTCACCATTTGTCTAACTTATATAGATAGGGAACCATCATTTTAATGAATTTTTTTTATAGATAATATAATTGGCATTGTCTAAATTATTTTTGCATACTTTAAATCATTTGGTGGTATATAAGAATATTTAAACAATATTAATATTATGATGGTCATGAAAGCCATTGTTTTATGTTTGATTATATGATTTTTTTTCTTTTATGTAAATTATATGTAATTTTCACTTACTATAAATATATATATTTTTAAAATACCTTATATTATTCAAAATTATTTTAATTGAATTATTTCAATATAATTCACTATTAAATTGAAATAATTATATAATTTCTGCCATGCATGTAATAATTAATTATATAATATTCTATGTTAAAATAATTGAACAAAAAATTAAGTTAAAACTTTTCTTATTATTTCTAATACTACTATGTGTTTTTAGGATACTTAGAATAATAAAAGTAGCTCTAGAAATAAGTAAACAACAAAGGAACCTTTCTATTTTAGGCTAATTATATTTTTTCTTCTTTCCTTTCTTCCTGACAAGTATTTATAACTTGGTGTTTTATGGGATACAAACGGATAAAAAGTATTTCACATAATTATATAATACAAGACTATTAATAGTCAACTTACTCGGCACACAACATTGGAGATGGTCATAACGTAAGTATCATTCTTTTTGTATTTTTATAAAGAGACTGTTTCCGTAATTTAAATATATAACCTAATGGTTACAAAGGTTCATCCTCTTAGACGAATGTTAATATGAAAACTAATAAATTTGTTGAGCGTAACAAAGTTTTATAGTTGATTTGATAACATAATATTTTTCTAATAAATATAAAATAAATCAATTGTACTACTAAATAGTTAATTTCGTTGTCTCTTAAGACATTTATCTTCGAAAGATTTAGAAGTGCAAATATTTTTCCATACAGCTTCGTGGCATAACTTAATATGAAGAGGGGTAGATTTCACACTCCACTATTAATATTTTCTCCACATTGTAAAAGTATATGTTACAAATTAAGTCAATTTAGAAACTGGCATGCATTCACTTTCAAAATAACACATTGACTTTTTTTTTAAAACTTTCAAAGTATTTATATAACTTGGTGTTTTATGGGATACAAACAGATAAAAAGTATGTCACATAATTATATAATAAAAGAATATAAATAGTCGATGCATTCAGCGCACAACATTGGCGATGGTCATAATGTAGGCATCTTTATCTTTATATTTTTATAAAGAGATTGTTTCCTTAACTTGGACGTATGATCTAATGGTTACAAAGGCTCACCCTCTTAGATGAATGTTAATATGAAAATTAATACATCTATTGAGCGTACTAAAGTTTTATAATTGATTTGATAACATAATATTTTTCTAATGAATATAAAATAAATCAATTGCATTACTAAATAGTTAATTTCGTTGTCCGTTAAGACATTTATCTTCGAAAGATTTAGAAGTATAAATATTTTTCCATACAACTTTGTGGCGTAACTTAATATAAAGAGGGGTAGATTTCACACTCCAGTATTAATATTTTCTCCACATTGTAAAAGTACATGGTACAAATTAAGTCAATTTAGAAACTGGCATGCATTCACTTTCAAAATAACATGTTGACTTTTTTTTTTTGGGTATAAGTATTAACAGGGTATCACTCTGTATGACTACGAACAAGAAAATAATATACATTTAGAGAGATCAAAATGCAAATGAGATGAATCAATAACGTGGCGCCAATGTTTCATATGCCTGCAGTAAGAAGTTAAAGTCTGACAGACATAAATGCAGGCAGAAAGCAAAAGAGAGAGCACGTACCTGCGATTTGACTTTCCTAGTGAAAGTTGTCTCGTAGAGGAGCTGCTTACCGTAGAATTTGTGTGGTCAGGGCGTATTTTTTGGTGACTTAAGTTGACCAGGAGCAATATGAAGGCGATTATGGTGTTGGGTTACATGCAAATCTTTGTCAAATGACTAGTCCCTTGCTTTATACCTCACATTCGTCATTTGTTCGACCTTAAAATTTCTCTTTTATGGCTAGGAATTGACAGACAAAAACTACTATTAACATGTCCTTGACTAGCAGGAGTGGTCTCTTATTCGTAGAAGATTTAACATACATCTATATTCGTAGAAGACCATAAAAGATTTAACATATTGCATTGGTCTGCAATAAAAAGATGCACCATGGTTATTATGCTAACTCTGTTCTATAAGCACATGACTAAATTGAACCTTAATAATAGCCAGAAGCCTTTCATCCACACCATGTGTACAAAACAGAAAGAAAAACTGAATGGCCCCTAAATCACCAACTGCCAGCTCAAGCTAAATCAATCTGTCCTGTTAGTACGATATATAGCCTTATGCTAGGCCTCAATGTCCATCATACTTTCTCCTTATTTCGGCGACACTTCCTAAAAAATTGGAAACGACGTAGTAAAGATTTTCAAGTGCACTCGTGTGCAAAACATATCCAATACTCAAAACTACAGAAGATACAAATTCAAGACATACGTTAGAAGAGCCTATGGCTCATATTCAAGGATATTACTAAAACTTCTCTGGAATTTGTAAACCATTGTTGCTACATCAGATTGCCTATATCCATACGTCATTTCACTTTTATTAGTATTTTTACTTCTTTTTTTAGTTTCTTTTCCTAGGTAACGTTGTTTTTCTGGACTCAGCAAACCATAATCCATTATGCGCATACACATATATAGAGCCCATGACCTTCAGACAGCTCAGTAACTATCTAGTACAGCAAGGTAGTAATTGCTGACTTTCTTTTGCCGTTGAGTGTTTCAGTGCATATCTCTTTTTTACCTCCCTAGATTTTTTAACCTAAAATGACACCGGCTTAATTATGCTGCGGATGATGCTATTGGATTACCAGGACAATAGGTGCTAGGAAACGTTACAGGATCACAGGGCCACATATGGTTACATTATTTCACTGCTTATATCTAACAGACAAACGGCATGCCTATGTGCATATATTCACTACTGTTTTAGGTTGCACCAAGTTTGTCAATGTATTATGGTATTGGAGATACGTAGAGTACATGATTCTTTTTCAAGCTCAAACCTATAACGGAGTGGAAGAAAGGAGAGACCAAAACTAGACTTCTGTCCGTAAACCGCTCAAGAAAACAATAACTTGATCTTGTAGGTCATGTTTCTTTGCATTACTTTGAACGTGATAGACTGCTATAGTGTAAACTGCAAAGAGTTCTGACTGGGTGTTTTGTTAAGCTATAACTTCTGAGTCCTGAGTCCTAACTAAATGATCTTCAAGGTCGAACAGACAACGAAACAAAGGTTAATCTGCAAAAGACTGCTCCCTTGACAAGCATAGCATAGAATCCACTCACCCGGGTACGATTCAAATTACCAAAAACATCCATCATCTCCTCTTGCCCTTGATTTTCGGTTCATAGTAGAGAACCCACCTGAGAAGAATTGAATAAGGTAACGTTTAAAAGGTCCGAAAAAGAAAATATATATCATAAACCGAGAAGTTTGGAAAACAGAAACTAAAAGAAATATGTAAAGAAAAAGCCAATTAGAAATACCAATACTCTAGCAATCTCACCTTTGCGCGAGTTGTAATCCAAAAACCGGCGTGGGAGTGAGGTTGGTGTAGTAGATGATCGAGGACTGGGCTTGATTTTTATAGAGATGGGTGAAAAAAGAGAATGGAGAACTTGAAGGGCGCCAGTGGTGTGTCCTGTAGTGTGCATCTGCTACATTCGACACGTGAGAAGCTTTGACCAACGGGTGTGTGAGTGGTGGATGTGAATTATTTCGTCTTAACAACCCCCTCCCCTCCCCCCGCGGTTTTCATTTTCAACCACAAATTCTATCCAAACTGTAAGTTAGGGCTACTCAGAATTTATGGAATTAATTGATAAGAATCATTAAATTTGTAGAGTTAATGTAAGAATAAATTTATTTAACTATTAATCCAAATTTCCGGCGTTTAAAATATGGTATACTTATGTAATCCATAGTTGCTTGGAGTAGATGGAAAATGGGGTGACTTGGACGTGAAAAGTGAGTTGGAATAAGAAAGCAAAGAAGAAGCAAGGGAGAGGTTAGCTGTCCTCGTGGTACTTAATAGACCGATGTTGTTCTCGTCTCCAACTCCGCATGATCCCACTTCCTATCTACCTTCTTCCTCCTCCTCCTCCATTCTCCCCCATTTGTCTCAATATTATAGATGACTTCTTGCATATTATCACATTATACACTTACGCGCATTTATTTATAATTGTACAACGACTTTATATATTTATATCTTTTACTAGAACATTTATTTTAATCATTTAATATATACCCTTTGCCTCTTCTTCGGGATGGCCTTATCTTCTATGTCATTTCTTGGTGAATCTCAAGACCAGAAAGACTCGTTACTGAAATCAGAGCCAATAGTGGAACACTATCTCTTTCAGAAGTAGTGTGTAAGTACACCTAAAGGCTATCCCATCTGCACCAATGGGGTCGAAAGTTTGTTTCTTAATTTCTTTTAAATTAAGTGAGACCCAGTGGTTGTTAGGTGAGCTAATTAGAAAATGGCAACTCCACTTTAAGGTATTACAGGCCAAATGTGTGGCTAAATAAGCCGGCATACATAATTAAAGGAACATCAATCTAAAGTGAAATATGACAGGTTGTTCTAGACCGGAAATTTATAATTTCAAAATTTGCGATCGTACTTGCGTTATCTTTATTACTTACTAGTTTAAGACCTCAGTATCGAGTCAGTTCAACCCACTAATTTAAGTTTATTTTTTAGGTGAGGCTTAGGCATATGCTCGTAAGCTCATATGCTTATTTTAGTTTTTGATGACTTCCCTTTGGATATCAACTCGTTATCGTACACGATGGATTTGAAACCTGTCAAATAACCACACCTCTGTTTCCAAATTATGATACGTACAAACACGATGGATATTAACAGAATTCAGGAAATACATTTTCCAAAACTTTCTTTCTTACTTGTGTTGAAAGATGCTAAGTAGTCCCTTTTACCATTTGGTTTGGAGTAAGTCTTAACACTGTAATTTAGATTGCCACTGAAGTTTACGAATTCTAACACCCAAGTCACAAGGATTTTTAGTAAAAAATCATACGATAATGGCATTGAGTATTGTTAAAAAGTTTACTATAGAGAACAAAACAAGGATAGGTTTTAATTTAATAATTAATACTTCGTCATTTTATTAAAATGTTAGTAATTTAAAAAACTTAATTGCCTATTTTTCATAAAATTTTAAAAATGAATTGTATTAAAAAAAACCTTGCTGTTAACCTTTAAAACATATTTTAGATTTAACAATTCAATTAATTCATGTAACATTTTGATTATCAATGGTTTTTTTTATTATTCATTGTTTAATTATTCTCAATTAGTAATTAAGATTTTAAGTTTTGATCTGCAATTGTAATTATTAGATTGTAATCGGACAAAATTTGTAACATTCAATTCACAATTTGCAAACTTGATAATAACAAATAGTAATGAAGCCAACAAGTCTGCTACTACTTACATGGTACGTCAAAGAATCACTGAAAAGAAACATTGAACCTAGATACTTGTTTCCCTATATATTTTCTTCAAAGAAAGTACGAAAGAATTTTATTTTAATATTTCCATCAGCAATAGCCTTTGTGGTACCATGAACTTATTCTCAATATGTAACGATAATACTTAAACATTTGAAGAGCATCGGTATTATCAATAATGTGGCACGTTTTCATGAACTCAGTCATCTAGACTCCTAGGTTATTTAAATATTGATATTATTATCATCTATATATACACTGGAAAGAGGAATTATTATCGGGTCAGATGAATTATGACGTCATCCTATTACTTCAGCCTTAAGATTATGGTTTAAATTGGACACTAGTTCTAAAAAATTATAGTAATTAATCAAGGTGATTCACTATTTTGAGTTATATAATATTATTCATCGTATGTATAGTATTCTTGTCTTGTCCATTACTTTTGTGTTATGCATTTGCTTTCTTTTCTAGAATCACTTTATTTCGTCATACTCCTTTTGAAATATATATACACACACTATATATACGATCAAATTTAAAATCAACAACAATATTTTGAAAAAAGATAATCCAGAAACAATTAGGTAGTGAATTTTAGTTGTTGTAATCAAGTAACTAAACTCCCAGAAGAGCCCAACAATCATTCCTTTTTACATTTTAGATGTTAGAGTTCATTGTTGAGTGTCCAACCTTATTTTGAGGCTTTGAGAGATCGTATATTACTTTATGATTTGTCTCTTGACTTACATGACTATATAGATCAATTATGTAAATTCCTATAAAAGTGTCAAGAAATATGACTGTGTAGAGATTGTGTACTAGTGTGCTATAAAAGACTTTAGGCTTGGATGACTCTTCATCAATTGAATAAACAAGGAGAGATCTTAGATTATGTAGCGGATAAGATCAAATTTATATGTACATAAGCTCTAAAAGATAAAGAATATATAGGAGGATCAAAGATAGTAGAATTCTTCATAGATATGAATGTATCATTCCTAGTTAAATATGATGTCTTATCTTATTAGCTAGGATGTAAATAAATCATATTAGAACAAATACGTTATCCTGTTGGATAATGTAATGTAATCTGATTAGAATAAGATGTGATCTAGTTAGTTCAGCTCAATTATGAATATAAATTCTAAAGATAAGGGTGCCTATAAATAGCTTATTTGAGCCTATCCTAGGAGAGATAGAGACTACAGCCACAACATCCAAAAGTGAGGAAAAACAAAGAGAGAGCAAAGAGAGTTGGATTCTCATCCTTGTTTAATTATTTTTAGGATTGGTTTGAGGGTTTGTTGATTGTGATATCAACTTTGGTTTCAATCTTGAAACTTTGTGAGACAACTTATTGTTGTAGGAGGTGAGAGGTCAATTTTTTTTTTTTTGCAAATCCTTATTAAGTTTAGTGGATTTATTTGTTGGTTTTTCCTGTGATTTTTCCCTCTACACTGGAGGTTTTTCTACATTAAATCTTGATGTTTGTTTCATCATTTAGTTTGTTCTCATATTGTTTTGCTACTGTAACTTGAAGAGTTCTATCTTATCGTTAATATTTGGTTTTTTTTAGAGAGTTTTGCATTTATCTCCCAACAAGTGACATTTGAGCCATTGTAATGGAAGGTGAAAACAACTCTATGGTCAAGTTAACATCATCAAATTGCTCGAAATGGAGGCTAATGATGGGGAACTTTTGTATTGCAAGGATCTCGTTGATCCTATTGATGTGAATAGAGGTGTGAAGAATGATATTCCTTCAAAACTTGAAAAGATGTTAAACAGAGAATGGGGAAAGATGAAGCGGAAAACTCAGGACATTATTGTTGGAGTTATGTAAATATAGTGCCTTAGAAAGCAAGTGTATTACTTATAACTTAATTTTCTTCCAGCTACTTTCGTAATGAAAATATTTATTATTAATAAAACAAAAGAGTTTGGTTTTATTTGTATGAGCATTATATATTTAGTCATAAGGTACCGAGATTTTTTTGTAAGTAATATACATATATATAGAGATGTATGGGAAACATGTATATTGTTAGAATATAAAAATAATTGATTCACAGTTGAATAATCAAGTTAGTCGCTTGATTATGGTTTAGACTGTAGTGTTGCAATTTATCTCCGTGCAACTAAAGCAGTTTACTTCAAGGCAATGATAAGTTTCATATCATGATAGTAGTTGACTATCAATAATGACACTATTAAAATGGATCTGAAATCAAGTATGTTTTAAAGAATAAAGTGTGCTATTACTTTAATCTTAAAACATATACTTAAGCATTCATTTATTATGGATCACAATCTTGATGAGTGGTGAACTCATATGTGTTTTATTATAATTTTTGATATGATCATAATGGATTTTTACAAAGTGTCAATCCAGTGTCTGCATGTTGAATTATTAATTGAAACATGTATCAGAAAACATTCACTCAAATAAAGAGTTTATAGTGATTTCATCACTTCTAGATGTTTTATGAAGATTGGTGATTAAACTGGTGCCAGTAGTTTGATGGACTAGCTACCATCAAGTCTTAACACTAAGATGAGATCTTGTGTGTTAATTACCATATGGAGTAAAACAAAAGATCTAGAAGGAAAAACTAACATAAGAGCAAAACGGTAATTTTACCCTTTATTGTGCAGATGGCTGTAATATGGTTCATATCAGAGTTTGCTATTGGACATCCTATTTGAACTCGTGTTCTCATAATATTTAGTAATTCAAGAGTTCAATTAATTTTCTTTAGTGGAATGACATTTAGTTAATAAGCTAGAATTAATTCTAATAAGATTCAAAGTAAAAAAATATAAATAGAGGTTTTAAAGCCTATGATTGAATGTTGGGCTTAGACTAACTAATTGTTAATTAGAAGCCCAAATAAACATTTAGAAATGGGCTAAACTTTGGTTTAATTTGATTAATTAAATTCAAACAAAGTTATTAAAGATAAATGGAGGAGGAATTTCGGTTTTATTAGGCTAAATGTGTAGCTGCACATTTAGTATTGATTTGTTATATTAAAGATGGCTTTAACATGTTTTATCATCATTAAATGGAGTAATGATGTTATCATTAAATAATTTAATAATTGTCTTTTAATGATAGTTTGTAACCTTTTAACATTCATTAGATTAAAGAAGAAAGATGAACATTTGAGGACCATCTTCCTTCTTTCATCACAAAACCGAAAATGATATGTCTCATTTAGATTAATAGTCTTTTCATATAGCCATCTTAAAGACAAATGAGAAGAGTCTCATTTATTGGCTTCTTTATGATTAATTAAACAGTGAAGTGATGCATTGCATGCAAATCTCTTCTTTATTAATTAAAGAATGAAGTGATGCATTTCATGCAAATATCTTCTTTCTTTAGATGTTAACCAAAATTAAGAAGAAGAGGGAAGGTGTTCTTGCATTTTTGACTCTCTCTCTCCCATCTTGCATGTTATAGCTGAAAATTGCATAAGAGGTGTCTCATCTTTGGCTTCTTTCTTATAAGGCAAAATCTCTTCAAGTTTTCTGCTCCTCTCTCACCAAAGGATCTTGTTAACCAAGTTGTCTAGGAAGAACAAGTGGTAGATCAGATTAGTCAAGGATAAAATATCGAAAAGAGGATACAATAACAAGAACATGATATATCACCTAAGAGAGGATACATTGTCGAGGATAGGATAGCACAGCGAGGAGTTAAAGCTGTAGCGAAGGAGTCAGTATATTTCTACCATCTTGTTCTTATGTTAAAAACTATCCTTCTACCGTATCATGTATGGATTGGCATGTTGATTTGGTTATATTGCTTCTGCTACAATTTTGATCTTTAAAAAGTTTTGAAATATACAGTTTTATCCAAATATTGCATGCTTATTTTTTCGATATAACAATTGGTTTCAGAGCCAGTTTTCTTATGCATGATTTCGGTTCCTATAAGTGATGCATGGGTTAGCAATCATTTTTATATGCTGCATATTTTTATGTGATAGAAATATATATGGTGTATGTTTTGCTCTTTTGGTTGTCCATAGATTCTAAAGTTACCTTGTAAGTTTTGTTCATTTGGTTTGTAACAAGAAGGGTGGCCTATCATCGTCATGTTTCCTCCTTAGTTTCTTCTTTATGTTTTCTTTGATTATGTAATGTAAAAAATCATGTAATGATGAAGAAGCCATGGATGAAGAAATGAAGAGGTAAGATTTTGGTTTTGTTTAAAGTGTATTGGCAAAGTTTTGGTTATTAAAAAACCAAAGTGTTGGAATTTTGTGTTGACAAAATTTTGATTTTATGACATAACAAGTTTCGGTTTTGATTAAAAATAAATGCTGGATTTTTGTTTCATATGGGACAAGTTTCGGTTGTAATGAAAAACTAGTGCTGGAATTTTTATTTTCAAAGTGACAAATTCGTTTTTATGAAAATCAAAATTTTGTTGTAAAAGAAAAGCCATTACACACTTTTTATCGAATGGGCCAAGTTATGTGAGCGAAGAGTTCAAAGCGAAAGATCCAAGTCCAAGAACAAATTGTTGGGCCTAAAAGCCTTGTAACTATTTTTTATGTTTCTAGGATGGATAATCAAAAGTGGCTTATTAGTTCGTATGATGAATGGATAAATGAATGTAAATAATATAAGATATTATGTAATTGCATGTCATTTAGAAAATTAGCAACCTTAGGCTTTGCCATGCATTCATTATGTATGAGATATATAATGAAACAATATAGGATGGACAATAAATTGCATCTAGATAAGATGGTATTTATTAAAACTTAAAGTCCAAAAAGATTGAGTGGGAGAGGATGCTCATGTGAGAGTTCATGGTCTCCATATAATGACCCATTTTGCATATGGTGAAGTGTTACTCCCCACCAGAGGGCATGAATCCTAGATCTTGCATAGTTTGGGTCTCTTTAAGGATAAGTCCATTTATTAGTAGCAAATAGGACCTCCCATCGAGGTATGGTTTGCAAGTACCTTTAGTGGATGAATCAAATAGTTACACACTCAATATATTTTATCAATAACCTGCCCACCATAGCTTTGTTGGTAAAAGTATGGACCAAATTATGACACCTTTTTAAAAGTTAGGCATGAAGATGCTTGGTAGCTTTTTTAGTGGGAGGGTCCTAGCTTTTCTTTTAATGGATAAGATGGCCACCATCACTTAGTCCGTTACACCATCACTTAGTCCATTATAAATAAGAAAAATAACCATTGTATAAAGATTTAAATGTTTTTGAAGTTTTGTTAAATCTATCATTATGCATACATACATTATGATTTTATACAAAGTTCCAATATTGTTGACTAGTATGCTCATTCTTTAATAATTTATTTTTTAGATATAATCACCATAAAAAATGAATCCACTCACTTGGTTATTGACAAATAACAAATTGGAAAATGGAGAAAATTTTAATGAATGGAGAT
>JANIJH010000003.1:45955822-45966436 GCA_024520975.1 Erythroxylum areolatum
TGAGGGATGGATGATTTTCCAATTGAAAAAGTGTATTGCTTTGAATAAAGATGAGTAAAATGAAAAAGAAAAAAAATACCGATTTGGATTGGTTTAGATCAAGTGTCTTTATGGTTTCCAACGCAACGTTTCTTTAAAGTACACTTTTTCGGATGTCAGAAATTTGACTTTCAGTTTGATTGAACCGTTTGGTTTTCTTTGATTCCGAGCCATTCGATTCCTTCGCTTTTGATCCGATTTGATTTCATGGTTTCCGCTTTTTCTTTGGATTTCGCTTACTTTGACCTACACTTTTGATTCCATCTGTTCATTTGTTTTGCCGTTACGGTTGGGCTCCGATTTCAAAATCAAGTTCCAACAGTTTTAGGTTGGGAGACATCTTTTCTTTGTTACCAACCATATTTTGGAATGAAAATACTTCTTTGATGGTAGCGATAGCGGATGGTGTCAAGATTTTACCAAGGTTTTGATACCAAACTTGATCCGTATATGACAGGTATTGGCCTTCCGTTCCTAATCTGATTTAGTTAGGAGACGATCAAATATGGTGGATGGAGATTCACCTTTTTTCCCTTTAAGCGAAAAGGAGAATTTAATAAGATGGCAAGGGTTTGTTGTTTGTAAACTAGGCAAATATATCATATTGATAATCAAAAGTAAAGGACCTCTTTAATTTATGATGGCAATAGCCTTATATAGGCGTACAATTAACCCTTCAATGAAATCTTAAAGCAAGAAGGAAAATAAAACCTATTCTAAGCTTATCCTATGTAAAGTAAAAACAAAAATCATAAAGTAATCCTAACACTTGACAATTAGTTCCCATCAGGTCACATAGTCTCTAAAATATTAATTAAAGTCCATCCAATCCCTTTGGGCTCTTTGATTCCGTCTAAAACCATGCTTCTTATACTCAGCTCTAAGACTAGATTAGATGTTGTATTTGATCCCGAATCATATCCTTTAAAACTTTCGGCATATCCAATGAAATACCCACTTATGGTCCTTAAGTCCAATTTCTTAAATTTCTTATCTTATAGATTATAAATTCTTATTTTAGATGGACATTTGTAAACGCATATATGTGCAAACTCAGTTTTCAACCTTTAAATAATCCAAAAGGTCTCTTTGGAACAACCTTTATTGGTATCCAATTTAATATATACACTGCCATCTTAAGAGATTCAATCTACAAGGACTTAGGAAGTTTGGAGCTACTTAACATGTTCTGTACCATGTCCAATAATGTTCAGTTTTTTTCTTTTTGCCACACCATAATGATCCAGATATCCAAACATTATGTATTGGGATACTATCCCATTTTCTTGAAGATACCTCGCAAATAGATCAGATGCTTGTCCACCTTCAATATATCTACCATAATATTCCCCACATCTATTAGATCTCAAGACCTTAATTTGCTTATTGCATTGTTTCTCTACTTCATTTTTGAATATTTTGAAAGCATCTAATGCTTCATTCTTGTTAAGAAGCAAGTAGAGATACATATATCGTGAGTAATCATCTATAAATAAGATAAAGTATTTTTGACCATACGAGTCCATATTTGGACTAAAAATATCCATATGTATCTATAATTTCTTTGAACTTCTCTTAATAGCTTTCTTTGATTTGTTGATCTGCTTTCCCTTTATGTAATCCATACACGTTTTAAAATCAGTAAAATCCAAAATACTACGTACTTCATCATTCACCAATCATTTAATCCTCTTTATGGAGATATGTCCTAATCTTCGATGCCACAATATAGAGAAAATTTCATTCAATTTTTCCAGTATGAACATGTGTTGCATTCTAATAGATATTTTCTTGTAAATTAAAATGGAAAAGACCTTAAATAATGTACCATTCCCAACAAATTCATATTTATTATTTTAACTTAAAAGATTCTTCTAAAAAATGAAAGGAATAACTAAATGGTATAAGCCTTAAAATTGAAATCAATTTTTTAAAGAAATTAGAAATATAAAATTTCTTTTCTAATTTTAAAATAAAACCAATATATAAAATTAAATTGCAATCCCCAACAACCTCCATACGTGGCAAATCCTACAACTCATTTGTAATATGGATTGTACAACCAAAATCAATTTACTACGTGTCTTGACAAACTTCAGTCATATTAGATTCAAAATAAAATAGTGAGATTAGATTACCTTTCTTTTCAAGTCATTCATTATGTTTGATACAATTATTCTTTATGTGTCCCTTTTCTTACAAAAGAAGCACTTGCATTCCTTTTTAATGTCAGTTTGGGTAGGTATTTGGCCCTTTCCCTTTTAGTTGGCTTGATTTTTTTCTTTCCTTGAACAATCAGATATGCACTTTACGAAGTCTCTCCCTATTCCATTGACAATCTCCCTTCCTCTTGAACACACATGGTCATTGATTCATTTGTTGACCACTTATCCTTATGTATATTATAAGAGATTTTAAAGGGTTTATATAGTGGTGGAAGGGTGTTCAAAATGTAATATACAAGGAAAGAATCAGACATCTCAACCTTAAGTTCCCTCATCTTCATAATGTGCTCAGGCACACCTCAAGTATCGGTGAGCCTTGTAGTAATCAGGGTGCTTGCAAGTGCTTTTTTTGAAGTTTCAAATTGCTTATCAATAGCCTTCAGTAGGGCATGGACATTGTCATATTGTTTTATAGAACCACGAATGCCAACAAAAATTTTAGTTTTTATGAACATCATACTTAGGCGATTAGATTGCTCCCAATGTTCATAAAAAGCAATTTCAACTGTAGTGCTGGCCTCAGTTACCTTAGGTAGTTCGTCCTTTTGGATAACATAAATTCTTTTCTTCTAAATTTTATAGATTTTACCCCTAAATTTGGGAATTTCACAGCTTGTATACGAGAAACTAACAATTTGAATATTGCATAATTTAAACATACGTGCTACTTATCAATAAATTGAGGCTAACAAACTATATATGTGTGTTTCCAATGTCAAAGATATCTTAAAAGACGTAAACCAAATGACATAAAAATTGATTGTGGACTAAATTTTTAATTCAAATTGATTTATGCTAAACTTTATCATAAAACTATCAAATTATATTTTAATTCCTACTATATGTTGGAACATTAGGAAAAATAATTTGATATTTCATCCTAATTAATTATTCAAATATAATAAAAATTCTTGTGGGATAAAATTTATTATGCTAAAATAATTAACTAAAATTAAAAGTCTCAACATTTTATGTAATTAATTACATAATTATATAATTTTTATAATTAGGGTTACTATAGCCAAGCCCTAATAATTAATCACAAAAATATTTTATCCAAAATTCTATTCACAATGAAAAATATAAACGTAATAATCATATGATAATTTGCTTCATGTTGAACATTTATACAAAAATAATTTCAATGTATAATAAAATAGAATACAAGCTTCAGTTCAGCTGGCATAAAAACTGAACTGTTACCACAAAATAGGACATTAATATCCATTAAATTCATAATGTTAGACCACCATTAATGGGTATTACACTAGAATATGAAAATTTCTTACAATTATAACTTGAAATCTCCACTAATTATACAATAAAAACTCTGATTATTAGGTTTGCCAAAATTATGGCTAATGTTGTGCTTTATTATAAGAGTTGGTATAAGTTAATAAAACTATTTGAGTCTAATTTTGAGTCTTTATCTTAAACTTCTTATTGCAATGTTACAACAATTGACTCTAAAAAAGTGAAATCAAACAATTTATGCTTTAAAGACTTAATCAAGTACTTTTTAACTTACTGTTATGCATTTTTTAAATTGATATTCAGAGAATATAATTAAAAATGTTTTTTTACCTCCATTAATGTTTCTTTGTTGACATAATTTCTTTTAACTCTATCTCTTAAAATGATGTTATATATTTGATTAGTATTATTACGACTTGAACAATATTATTTTGAGAAATCAGGATAAGATTCGGTCTAGTACGTAGTGGAATAAATATAAAACCTTTACATATGATTTTTCAAAAGCTATGATCATTTAAAATTCTATAATATGATTAATACATAAAATACAATAAAGCATGAATATTAATTTGTACCGTATAATGAAGTTTGATCCTTTTCTTATGATTTTTCTTGAATCGTTTGTTAAATTAGCTCATCTTAATCACCATAGCTATATAGTATCTGACCTTTAATGGTATTTATAAAACGTATTGAGAACTCTATAACTATTATTTCCTTAGAACCTAAGGCTATTTATAATATAATTTAGACCTTATAATAATTTAATTGAAATAAAATTATGATTTTAATTAAACTTTAATTAGAATTACAATTAATTTTAATTAAATATCAACTGAGTCCAAAAAAGATCTAATATCTCATATTGATCTTTATTTATTGAATATCTCATATTTAATTATAAAGTTTCTATAACCTTACAATTAAGTCCAACTTGATTAAAACACATTTTCTCTTCTTAACTCGTTCTTTATCTATGACCTATGAGGTTCCTAAATATATTGATAATGAATATAAATTATAACCCTTAACATATTTAGGATAAATTAGTCTCCATTAATTCACCTATAATTCTCTAATTAAATAATTTATAGTGTCTAGTAATACATCTTGACCACCCAAATATTTAGAAATATCAAAATAATTTTGACTAATCTTTCTGTGTATAATCT
This sequence comes from Erythroxylum areolatum, assembly GCA_024520975.1. NCBI lineage: Eukaryota > Viridiplantae > Streptophyta > Magnoliopsida > Malpighiales > Erythroxylaceae > Erythroxylum > Erythroxylum areolatum. The sequence goes on from JANIJH010000003.1 coordinate 45,960,516, forward strand.
TTCTATATAATTTAGTCATTTCATTAAATAATGTTCTGATAAAAAATAAATCATAAAATTAATGTCTATTCTATTTGAATCCAATCATGTTAGTTCTAAACTGTTATTAATTAATTTATTACTGACATTTGCAAACTATTGTATAAAGTGTCATTCCACCTTAGTCAAGAAATTTTGAATCAATGCTAATCTACAAAAATGGAACATTCTCTTTAATCACATTAGAATGATGAGTTCTATATTGATCACTTAACTACTTTTATATAGTTCATGCTATATTTAATGACTTCTAACTGAGCTACCTTTGACTGTAATAGGTCATAAGTATTATCAAAATATATCAACCCCTATATGAGATACTTAGGTGATCTCAACTCAAAGGATCACTTATATAATCATCATAATGAGAATTTCATTAAACATACAAGTAAACCAAATAGAATTCTCATATAGGTTCAGTTTAGTAAACTTGTTGTTAGAAAACACCATAATTTGTTTTAGTATATCCATATTTTAATATATGAGATCAACTACTTCCTTCATAAGGAAAAATATATAACATATGCTAGTCTTTTTGTATTTTATTAATGTTCAATCTTAATAAAAAAATGTCTAGGAATAGTTTACGAATAATACATGAATACAATATGAATCTCATAATTATGATCTCATTATAATTGTATTTGCAATTTTGATTTATCCTAAGGATTTTATCACATAGATTTGAATATGTATAAGATAAAGAATGTTTTTAAATAATTATGTCACTAAACTAGAACCAACCAATTATATGTACAGTATAAATAATAGTATCTCACTTATACTAAGCTAATCGTTTAAGTATCTTGTACCATATTATTATATGACAATCTTGCTACTTTTGGGATAATGGTTTAGTGAGAGAATTCTCCAATATTCTTTATAGTGAGCACTTACTTAACTCTTTCAATTTTTTGTCACAATTTTCATCATAATCATAAGAAATATCTAAATGCATAGTTGGATCTTTGATGAGATCTTAGCTCATTTTGTATGTATAATGGATTTAATGATTTATAGTACAATATTCCTCAAACAGTGAAAGGAACTATACCAAGTTTTTTAAAGAACTTATTCATCCAAATAATAATTTCCACTAAATCAAAAATTTTATTATGACTTTATTAGCAATCAATTCTACATTAGAACATTTTCAATCTCAAAATAGTATTGTTATAAGAAAAAAAAAATTAATTAGGATTTATTTCTGAAGTTAATATCCTTATAATCTTGAACTCAAATATTAACTCGTAATAAGAATAATGGATATCTTAAATGCTTCACAAGTATCAGATATCTCAAATACTAAACACCTTTAATACATTATCTATATACTTGAACTAGAATAGATAAACAACTTCTGTATATATCTTTATAAATCGAATTTCCAAAATTAAGTTATTACCTTTTCCATATCTAATAAGAGTTGTTCTTGGAATATCATATATTTAACATCTGGGAATATAAATTGTTGTTTCTTATTAGCAATATGTTTTTACACATACTCCTATTAAAGAATATAACTATACTTTCACTTATCTTATTGTAGACATCATAAATCCATATTCATCTTCAAAACAAACCTTTCGAAGTCATCGTAAAAATAAACTTTCAACATCTCGTAACCTTTCAACTATACATCAAAAGTATTATTAAAGGCACTAGTTTCAACTGGATATATTGTCATGAGATTTAAATTTTCAAATTTCATCTTAATCCTACTCCATATTTTAAAAACCATTCTCTATAAGTATACATTGAAACAAAAACTTTATTCAACAGGCTTTATAAGATTACATTCAACCTTTTGGATATCTTATAACTTTTTAACATCTAATTTAGTTCTAAACTTGTTAGATAATATATGTTTCAATCAAGCATTACATCTAAAAATCATTTTGTCTCTATTAAAGCCATACATTCCATATCTAATATGGAATATTGCTAATTTATTCAATTTGAACTATTGAAGGTAACTTGTTACACTAAGTATAGCTATAGAAGAAATAACTATTGCATTATGCAATGTCCCACATAACATTTATCTCCTTATGTAAATACATATTATTGTGGAATTTAGTTGTGGAGGTCTTTACTGGAGAATCTCATTCTTTATAGAAAACTAAAAAATTAAATCTCAAATCTTATTGAAGTGTTTCAACATTCTTAATGTTTAATTTTTAGTTAGATTTAAATAATTTTAACCTTTTAAAATTTTAAATCACTATTTTGTTTAATACATACAACTATATCATATAAATACATTTAATGAAATACAATAATCATCCTTTCATAAACTTTTATTACATCTAATACACATCACATATATAAGATAAAACAATTCAATATTATCACCATTCTTTTACCAAAGATTGATTTGGTTTTACTTTAACTTAACTAGTTTCAAAAATATTATACGATTCATAATTAAAAGTATACATGCAAGATTCTCATCATATTGACTTAACCAACATGAAATAAAAGGATAGTCTCAGTTATCCAACTTTGTATTCTTATAACTTTTGTTAAGCATAAGTCTCCTTTGATTTACCATATATAAATTATTTATACAATGTTGGATCAGCTACTTTATTCAATAATGTCTTTCTTATTAATTCTTAAACATTGTAATAATTTTAAACCTAAATTTAGAACCAAAATACTTAAGAGCATGAATTAGAAATATGCACACACATACACACACACACACATATCAATTGAAGGCATTAGCTATAGTATGAAAATAGTTTCCATTATATATAATTCATATCATATCATTTCATGTATTGGCAAGAAAAGTCATGCAATCATTTTTCTTTCTAATTAAAACTATTTTCATACTATAGCTAATGCCTTCAATTGTAGTCCTTAGTCTTTATTTATACTCTTAGTAGGCTAACTTTAATGAAACAATTTCATCAAGGTACCATGCCTTTCAACTCTATTTCATACAATTATGTACATTATGCTATCTCGATGTTAATATCCATCTTATATGTTGTCATTAAAATTAATGATATATTAATCAACTCAAAATATCATTACATTTCATTATCTATATAATATTTATATATCTCTAAAATTTTGTCAATAAATCCTTAATAGGGATTATAGTAAAATCACATAATGTTCATACAACTTTTTCTTTTTATCTTTGAGAACTTTTCTCAAACCTGACCTATGTCTAGGATATTTGGTTTACTAAGTCTTAGTATTAACTATACTAAGAAAAGGTAATTTCTACTTAGAAAAAATATAAATGTAAGAAAAATAAGTATTGGTTATATGTTGTGACTACCAAATAAGATTAGGACCTTAATCATATATCTAACTCTCACTATTTTATTCGAAATGATAGACTTTGATACTATTTGAAAAGATTACTCTAATATTTCTAGTGGGTTAAGATCATATTCAAATTTAGTTGATCTTAAGTTTAATTAATAAACCAAATAAACTTAAATTAAGTAGATAACATCCTTATCAATCACATCTCATGTGACTTCTAGACCTATCAGGTGACAACTCTTACCAAAACATATCATATATTTTATTTCTAACATTACCTCTAAATTCATGTGATCATAAGTTTGCTAATCTAAATCACGCAAATTTAGTTAAGTAAGACCCATTGTGATAAGACTAAATATATTTGAGTTGAAGTGGCCTAGAGTTTGCTTAATAGGCCTAATAATAAATAAAACTTTGGTTTACTCTTGTAACAATAGAAGGCAACAATCATAATCTCAACATGTAGTTAATATTTTAAGAGGGATTTACTTTTATTCACATCATCAAATACAAAATTACTTATAATTATATCATACATATAAAACATGCAAACAAACATGGATCAAAATATATCAAGCATATATAAATATCTTGCAATTTCTTTTGCCAATATAATTAAATTAAATGCAAGAAACATAAAATTTGTTTGATTCTAATTATCAATATTCATATTCTAAAATAATATTTTCAACTTTTTGGATAATTAAATTAGATCGACCTTATTGATTCCTAAATGAATAAAATCTTTATTCTAAATAGAAATTCAATTTGAATAGAAATCAAAATTCAAATTCTTAAATACTAATTTCTAATTATCTTAACGTCTTTAACAAATTTAATTGAAAATAATTTTAAATAAATTATACTTCTTACTTATTATAATTTATAAAAACATCATTTTTACAATTTAATAGGTAAAAAATTCTAATTCAATTAGAAAACTATTTCTAATCTAATTAGAAAATTTTTAATTCAAAATATTTTTAATACTAAAAGGAAGAAATTTTCAAAATTAAAATAAATAATTTTGAATTTAATTAAGAAAGGAACTAATTTTTTAATTAATTAAAAATCTTTATTTATTAAAGTAGAAAACTGTTTTTAAAATATTAAAGAAAACTCAAATTTCTCAATTAATAAATAAAAACTTCTTTTCAAATTTAATCAAAAATATCATTTCTAATAAATCAAGAAATTGATTACTTAAATAATAAAGAAACAAAATTTAATTCAGTAGAATAATAATTTATAAATAAGTGAATGGTATATTTAAATTTTTTCAATCAAATAGAATAAATAAATTCAACTAAGCTACACATTTCTTAATTACTAAAGAAAATACTTATTTTAATTTTAAGGAGTCCAATTGATTAACTTAATTTAATTGAAATATAATTAATTTTAATTCTAGAAACAACTTTCTAAAATCTAAATTTAAGAATCAATGTAATTTTTAATTTTAATAACATTAAGAAAATAATTGATATAATTTTGGAATTGATTTTTGAATTTAAAACTCTTTCAAATTTTAATTAGAATAAAGGTATTCTTAATTTGTAATTTATACTAATTATGATTTTATTTATATTTAGATTGCACTCATCTTCTTTACCAGACACACCAAAAGTTAACTCTTGAATATTAACAGTCAAGCAACTTTTATTCTAGTCTTAGGATATACTAACCTGGTTACCTAAAATCCTTATTCCAATTTAGAACACCGCGTCGATATTGTTGCCATCTACTTGTGCTGCCAAACTTCCATCTTCCATCTTATAAGCTGCTGCCATTGTTGACTATCTCCATCATCCGTCGGCATTGACTATCTCTAGTGTTGCACGTCAAGGAGAAAGTTGCCTTCAGCTAACACTAACAACAGCCTCCAGGTTTTAGTAGTTGCTGCTGCTGCTGGTTGCAACCTATTGACATTTTTCCAACCATAACACATGTGGCAACGTCCTCTAATCCTTGCCAATAACCAGTCACACCATTAACCGATCACAGTGACAACCAGTCACGTTTGGAGCCGCTAGTTTAGAGATTTATCTTTATTATGCATTTACTACTAGTCCTGGACCAAGACACTCAACCAAAATAAAGACCAAAAGAAACAGATCTCTAGCTAATTTATCTAGAGAAAAACTTCCAACTTCAAGCCTTCTTTCTCCATTTTTTATTTTCATTGCCATGGTCACATAATTCTTTCTCCATTTAGGGCTGCGTCTGCTCCTTCCTCCTCCTCTTCCCACAGACGCAGCCCCTATTCCTTCCTCTTCCTCTCGATTCGTCGGTCTTCTTCCTCCTTGCTGCCCGCCTCTTCCTCTTCCGCTGGTCGCCGCTTGCTGCTTGTCGTTCGCCGCACGCCACCGTCGCTCCTCCTCCTCGTCTCCGACAACTTGGTAAGTTCTCTTCCCTCCCCTCTTTAATTTCTCCGATGTTTGTCAACGGGTATCTTAAAGGTTTTTTAGTTTTTATATGTAAATTATTGCTCTAATTATATGTAAATTATTGCTTTTATATGTAAATGTAAATTATTGCATCTGTATGTAAACCTAAATTATTTACATAATGTTGTAAGTATTCCTCTAATC
>JANIJH010000003.1:46003577-46034814 GCA_024520975.1 Erythroxylum areolatum
TATAACATTATTATAACAACAAAACAACTAAATAAAAAACAACTAAATAAAAAAAATTAGTATCAGTTATTACCGACGGAAAATTTTCTTTCGGAAAGAAACTAAGGTATTTACCAACGGTCAATTAAACTGTCGGAAAAAGTGGTTGAAGATACCTTCGCCATACCGACGGAAAATATGACCGTAGCAAAATTTCTCCGACGGAATATTACTTGCCCATTCCGTCGATAATTAAATACCGACAACAAACATTCCGTTGTCAATTCCGTCGTAAAATTGCGACGGAATATTTCGGTCAGTAGTTTTAACTGCGGTAAGTTTACTGACCGATTTTTTGGCCACCAAATTCCGTCGGTAATTAACTTCACCGACGAAAATTTGTTATTTACCGACGGTAATCCACTGATTTCTTGTAGTGTTGAATGTCTTATGCTTAATCAAACTGATTTCTTATATTGTTTAACTCTTAAACAATTTTTTAACTATATTAACAATTTAATTCCAAATCGAATCGTGTATAAGGTTTGAAAACTTCATTCTAAATTTTTTTAGATATAATCATATCTAATTTGATTTTAGAAGTTTAGAGGTTTTTCTTTTAATTTGAAAATTTTAATCAATAACAATTAAACAATTTAATTAAGTTATGGAAATAAAGATGATATTAATACTACTATTTGAAAAATCAGGGCAGGATCGGATCTTGTATGTCCTAATAAATATGAAACCTTTTTGTATAATTTCCTGAAAGACAAGATCACTTAAAATTATATAAATAATTAACACATAAAGCATAAATCATAATTTGTACTTTATAGTGAAGCTTGATTCTTTTTTTATAGTTTATCTAAGACCTTTTTGAAATTAGCTTTTTCAACCACCATTGACATAGATGTCTAACTTATATTTGTATCCACGGGACGTGTTACGAGAACTTTATAACTGTTGTAGAGAGAGTTAAACAAAAAGTAATAGCTTCTTTAGAGCCTAAGCCTAGTTATAATATGATTTGGATTTTTAAATAATTTAATTGAAATAAAATTCTAATTTTAATTAAACTTTAATGAGAATTAAAATTAATTCTAATTAAATACCAAGTAGGCTGCCTAAACAAGATCCAATATTTTATATTGACCCTTATTTAATAAACATCACATATATAATCATAAAGTTTCTCTAACTTTACAATCAAGTTTAATTTGATTAAATCACTTTTTGTCTTTTCAATATGTTCTTTGTATATGATCCATTATGTTTCCAAATATGTTGACAATTGGTAAAATTTATAACTTAAAATCATGTTTAAAATTAGATAAATTAAACTTCTTTAATTCATCTTCAATTCTTTATTTAAACAACTTATATACATAGATGAAGATTAACGTTTAACAATGCATCATAACTACCTAAATATTTAAAAAAGTCAAAGTAGTTTTGACTAACCTTTTGTGTATTTTTATATAATTTAATTATTTCATTATATAATATTTTGATTTGACATAGAGCATAAAATTAATATCTACTCTATGAGTCGAATCATTTTGATTCTCTACTATTAGTAATTGATTCTAGTAATAATATTTATAAACTATTTTACAAAATATTATTCCACCTTAGTCAAGGATTTTCCGAATCAATATTAATTGAGAATAGTAGAACATTTTTCCTACTCACTTTAGGGAGATAAATCTTATATAACTACTGCCATATAATTCATCATTTATTCAATGACCACTAATTGAGCTACCATTAACTAGAATATGTTATTAAGTAGTATGAAAACATATCAAATCAAAAGATTACTTATACAATCATCACAACGAAAATTTCTATAAATATATAAGTAGTTCCAAATAATTCTCATATTATATTTATTCAGTGAATTTGTTTTCTGACAAGCACCCACACATTTGTTTGAGTATCTCCATATCTATGAAATCGACTACTTCTTTTATAAAGAAAAATTTAATATATGCTAGTCTTTTATATAGTTTAATGTCCAATCTTGAAAGAATAATGACTAAGAATAATTTAAGGATAATAAATTAAATCAATATAAATGTTATAATCATGACTTCATCATAATTTTATTAGCAATGTTAATTTTTCTAATAGACTTTATCACATATATCTAAATATTTATATATTAGAACCAACCCATATGTTATTATATTAGAACCCATCTATTTTACATAAGTAAACCACCAATTCCTCTTCAAATAAAAGATTGGTTAGAATGTTTATGGAGAAGTTTATTGTTTTATAGTAATAATACTGTGACCAAGTTATTTGGAAGGCACTCTAACGTTCTCACTCAATTGATCAAATGTATTTAAACTTAATATGTTAATTGTTGACTCTGGAAGATAAATATAGAATAGATTTCAATGACTTCATTAATTGCTTATCAAAATCTCATCACAAATTTTGCATCTTTTCTAAATAAACTATGTTTTTGCAAGTCTCCTCATTTTTCTTGATGTGATAGTTGTAATTAATGATAAAAGGGCATCACTTATTGTTTATTGAAATTGACCAAAAGTATATCTTGTTAATTGACCGTTTCATCACAATAGCTTAAGTTATTGTATGAAGCCAATTTAATTGATTTTATATATTTACTAACACACCCCTTCATGTGAAAGTCTTTTGAGCTTGAAAGTTGCACAGATTCACTCTACCTTGTGCTAAATAATAGATGGGTAGTAGAATTTGAACTCACGACCACTTGATCACAAAGATTTTGATACTATGTTAAGTGACTGTTTTACCGTAATAACTTAAACTGTTGTATGAGGCTAATTTAATTGATTTTATATATTCACTAACATATCTTTCTTTTGTTTTTTGTTTTACTTATTAGGTTCAGTACAGTTAATCTCTCTATTTCTGCAAGTTCAGAAAACTAAATTCGACCACTGTCTCATAAATTATAGAACAAAAATAAATTGTTCATCTTCATAAGCTGGCAATTAATTAAGACTAGTGAAAAACAATATTATTTAAGATACATTTTGTAAAACACAAGTAAAAGTCACATCCAACTTGAATAGCATGTTATTGAGTCCTCTCCAAGTATACAGTACAACTTGCTAAATCTAGCTTTAATAGTAAAATTTGTGGATGTGAAAATTTACAGAAAGAAAAAGAATGAAAGTAAAAGTAAAAAAAAAGGATATATGTATATGACATTATATATTATGATCTGGTTTTTTTTTTAGTATTTATCTTTTCATTTTTTAATTTTCGACGGAACTACTTTTGAGTCTTATGTAGCAAAGTAAGAAAAATGGGAAGTTCTTAACAAATATCTTTTACCAATTTATGAGAGAAGCTGGATCTAATTAAGGCTTAAATTATCACTGAAATGTAGTTTAGAGATACATTAGCCGTATCTCGATAAAGGGCTATACTTATATCTATTCCCCTACATTCAATATTTGTACCTTTTTAACTACACATCATAAATAAATATCTTTGGTTGAAAAAGGTTCCCTTTTCTGATTTTAAAAAATATCTTCTTTTTTTTGCTGAAATGAATGATCTTACTTTTAGCCAGTGGAGAGAGTTTTTTTACAGACTTATTAAATCTTTTTTTAATGGTTCAAAAAATTAAATTAAATTAAATATAAAATAATAAAATAAATATATAAAGATAAAGATAAATAAAAATAAGTAAATAATTAAATAAGTATCGGCAAAGAAAACAAAAAGTAAATAGGGTTTGAAAAAAGTTTAATACTCACATGAAACCTTATGTCACACCACTAAAAAATTACGCTGATATTTTGTCATGTTGCTTGGAGAGATTCTAAGAACTCCAAAGATGCTGCATTTTCGTACTAACTGATTCATAACCAACAATCACGGAAAGTGATAGAAAAGTAATGGGGAATTCCTTAGCCTCATTCTTCCTTGTGAAAAGCATCAGAGAAGGACTGACAAGAGTTGATGTACTAATTTTGTTGGATATGTACTTTTGGAGTAACGTGTCTACCGTAACTTTCACTGTTATAACATCCGTTAGTAGATAGTTTCCTAAGATGTTGGAGTTTTAATGCTTTTCATGTGCAAAAAGAGGATTGATTCAGTCTATTTAGCTATTTAGGTGGCAAATTAAGGTCGTCACAACGTTGTAGAGAGAAGTGACACGTTGATAGATGCATTATTAATACACTGTTGATTGTCCAAATCTTTGATTCAATAGTTTAAATTACAAGCTGATTCTAAAAGTTAAAAGGAAATTAGGCTTATTCCTCCATCCGTAGCCAAATTCTACCTTGGTTCAAGTTTTTTCTCGCAGTGAAGGATGACATTAAAGTGCTGAGACTGATCAGTACTCGAATGATAGCACAAAATTCACTAAACCATCGACTGTGGAGTGGTTTTGAATTTGTTCAGTTCCATAGAGTTTCTAAGAAAAGATAATGCAAATCATATCCTGGAATCCAAGGCGACGACGGTGCTAATATTCATAGGGTCCATGTATTTGGTAGGGGCAGAGAACATTTGTTGAACGATCAATCTGTTGGCCTTCTCGGATGGATGGAATGCATCCCAAAATACATAGAGGTTTCTGTTTGAACACAGGTTGGATGCCATTGTGCATAGTCCCAGACCATTAAACGGTCCCTGTCCACAACATGCAGTCTTTGATATGGTAAATCCTGCAGACATTAACAACACCACCTGCATCAAAATCCACTAGAAACTAACTTTTATTCAAAGTTTGTCCTCTGAACAAAAGACTCCGATAACGATTACTGCCATACCATATGCTTTGGGATTAGTAACGAGATCCAGGTTCATTTGCCTTGTGTTTGCACCGATGAATACATCTTTGCCAATTTTTCTGTTCAGTCCTTTTAGCATATCGACAAGTTGTGGGTTATATAAGGATGCAGCCCTCTGAAGTTCGGCGGAGCATCCACCATTTGTGCTCCGCGTCGCTATTTCTGCTGGAGCACAGCCCATTGGTCCTGTACCTGTAACTAGAATCCTCCGACCCCCAAGTTTGTATAGACTCTGAAACATTAACTGGGTGATCAGAAGAAACTATGGACATCGTTTTGTAATTATAATTGCAGCCACAGAGATGTGTAGGAATTTGTTTCTAAGGATTTACCAGTAATATTTTCCTGTACTCCGAAATCAGATGCTTGACATAATCTGGTAAAGCAAACTGCTGAGACCTTGCTGAATAGGGTATTAAATAGTAATTGTTCACAAAATCATTTCCGCCAACAGTGATGTGGACAAATGCTCCATGAACAAGTTGCTTAGTCCGCCGAGCTCCAATTAGTGCACGGACTCGTTGCTGGTATTCTTCGAAGTACTGCAGTTGCCTATACATTCTGATTATGTTTAGCTGCAAGTACCACGTGAGGTAATGCAAAATTAAACTAACGTGGAAGAACAGAATGTGACAAATTAAGAAACGATAATATTGCGGTGGACCCACAAATTGAATTCCGGTATCATTGAGGATGCCAATTCCAGCTGAAGCGAAGTTGGCACCGTTTAGTAACGCCCGTCCTCTTAGTCGAGGATTCAGGTATGGCAGCACAGGTCCAGAACCGATTTTCTCATCTGGAAAATGCATGAAATTGAAAATATGGCTTAGCCATGCAAGTCTGAGTAACACCATGATAATGGAAAACAGATGCTCATTGTTTAGTTCAATAAGATGAAACTTAACTGATGAGGTCTGGGATGTTAAGGCCGTTGGAGAAACGGCCTGTGGGACGATGAGTTGGATAGTCTATTCCATATGGAGGAGAGTCTGCCCGAGCGGTTGTTGTAAGGTAGTTGTTGTTGCCACTATCAACTAGTGAATCTCCGAACACGAAAAATGCTCGAGCTTCAGCATGCAGTGCAACATCTTCCATTACCAATATTAGAAGGCCTAGAATTACACAAGAAATGGCTGAAAAGGCCATGCTCTATGTTCTAACGGACGGACAAGGCTCTTTTCTCACTGGAGAAGAACATCAGATGTCGATGGGTTATATAGATTCTGACTTCTACGTACATTTTATTCAACGGAAAGCAAAGTTAAGATTGGTAGGTACAAGAGTTAAATTAGTCCACGTCATAAGTTGCTGATTGGTTTTTGTTAATGATTTAATCATCGTAATCAAAGCACTAAATAAAGTTGCCAAAACAAACCAGATGAAAGGTTGTTTCTGGAAAAATAGAGTTGAAGCCGGCGGTGAACCATTAAGAAAAAAGAATGAAAGCAATAATTGAACAGCCTACCTATTAGTTTATCTTCTTTTAGGATGTTCAACTTTCACACTGTTTCAGAGATGGACAGTAATTACGACCCATCTTCAACTTGTGCTTCCCAGAAAAAGCTCTTCTTTATGGTTGGCAAGTTAAGTAGTCACATGTAACCTGACGCTGATTAACTGTCTCTGAGATTCAATAAGGATACTGAATGTGTAAAAACTTGTATTATTGACTGTCAAAGTGATTACAATTTATAGAATAGATTACAAGAATATAAGAGATAAAATAGCATATAGTTACAACAGTAAGATTGAAAAAATGAACTGTATAATTTAAATTGTTACAACTGATTACAACAACTAGCTTAGCTGTTATAGATTTGAATCAGTGTTTGTTGATGGCATGGATTTCTACATGCCCCGCAAGATGGAAGATCCATTGGAGACTTCAATCTTAGAACAAAAATGAAGAAATTGACTGCGACCAAGAGCTTTCATAAGTATATCTACTAATTAATCCTTTGATCTAATGTGCAGTACACATAAGGGCCCATTGGAGACCTGATCTCGAACGAAATGATAGTCAAGTGCCAAGTGTTTCATTCATTAGTGATAGACTGGATTAGCACACAAATATGTTGCTGCTGCATTGTCACAAAATAAGCCCGGTGGTTTTGGAAGATAAACACCTAATTCATGCAAGAGATTTATCTCTTGCACCCAAGTAACTTCTGTTGCTGCATTTGCAAGAGCCTTATACTCAGCCTCTCACTGCAAGAAAAATGTCCTTTAATGATAGAAATTACATACAGAAACTAATTAGATTCTATCATTAATATAAATTAGCGACGAAATCAATGGATAAAGGCATCGTTAAAATGATCGTAGGTAAATTTACTGATGGACATATTATGTAACCAACGGATGACAGTGACTGTCGTTAAATTTACCAATAGATTTGCTGTGACTATCAGTAAATTTACCGATGGATATGGATTTTTCGTTTCCGTCAGAACATTATACGACAGTATTGGTAATTCCGTCGATAAGATTTCCGACAGTTGTGATTGACCGTTGGTGACTATACCGATGGTCCAGAAAATCTTGATGGTAAAGTTGGCAATGATTGTCAATATTACTGGTGAAACAAAGGGTTACTATCGGTAAATATCTTACATTTTACTGGCGGTTTATGGTATTCCGTTGGTAAATATATTGTATTTTACCGACGAACGTTTATTTTCTGTCGGTAAAGAAAATTAAAATTTTTTAAAAATTTCCAACATTAAATTTTATTTCATAATCTTATGATGAATGCATAATTTTAACAGTTATGAATTATCTGTGCATAATATTTTGATTTGTTTAAACAGAAAGTTGATTGATAATATAAAGTTAAAATTATCTTAATTGATACTAAAATATTATAGTGTAAATAATAAGTCTTTGTAATTTAAAGCAAATGACTACAACAATTCTATTGTTTTGGTGACCACGGATGCTTTGAGGTGCTACCTCTCCCCTCAACTTATCCACCTCATGTCTCAGCTGAGTTATGTACTCCATCAATGTCTCCACTGTGGTTCGAAGCTCATTAACTTCATTGGTTTGTAACTGTCTACTAGATATTGTTGTATTGGATGTGGAGGATTGTAAATAACTTGTGTTCGTAAATGAATCTAGCTTGAAGATCCTTCCATGACGATCCCTACCACTTATTGCATCAAGATATGTTTGACTCTCATCAACAGCTTGTTCGGTTGAGACTGTTGCTGAATGCTTTCTTGTATTGGTCCTATTAGGAGGCAATGTTCATATTAGTAAGTGATAATTATTAAAAATTAATATTAATGCATAAATTTCGCATACATTAACTCTTCTACATAAGATGTTGACGAATGTCATACTATCATGCTTCTTAGTATGAGTATGCAAAAAGAGCTAATGGGGTGTAGGCCTCATGCCTATCCTATATTAATTCATTGATAAATCGAAGTTCATACCACAAACAAGTTTCGGTTGGTGCAGGCCATTTACATTAAAATGAAGGAAGTTCAAATGGGAAGTTCAAACTTTAAACAAATACCCAAATTAAACCAAGTACACAAAAACCTAGTAAATAACAAAATCACTTACCTCAATTGACATGCAGAAGGATCTTCCTAAAGTACGTGAAGGAAGATGTTGATGGAGCTAGAATGCAAAATATATAAATTGATACAAATTCGATTAAAATGTGTGGAAAATCATTGTTGTCATTGTTAAAAATAAAAGAAAATGAAGGTCATTTGAATAACTGCTAAAGCTTCTCTTCAATTTCCTTCAAAATAGAAATACTGCCAACAAATGAGTTCCTACAACCAAGCAATAATCAATAAGATCTTAGCCAATAAAATTACAAATCTATCCCATACACTTTTATTCCATGCTATAAGTTGCAATGTGAAAAACATAAATCTTTCTAATATTAACACACAAACAAAGTAGTCCAACATTGAATATTTATGAACGTATGGTTTGTGACCATGTTAAGAAACTGAAGTTGTTTAGTTAAGAATACTTATTTGTTGTTTGTTATTTATATTTTCTGTTGATCTTATATTAAAGTTGTTTGTTTTGGTGAAAATTCTGCAGTGACAAAGAGTTTAGATATACTTTACTTGTTTTTAAGTGATGGAACTATTAAAAATTGTTCACAATTTAGAATTGACTAATTGAAACATAGAAGATATCTTTTATCATTGAAAGTCAAGAGAAGGATAGATGACTGAGTGATATAATGAAGGACATCAACTATGCTTGTCTTCACTCAAAAAGCCTGCATAATCTAGCGGTAAGTTAATATACAAGTCAATATGTATGTATATCGATTAGTTCATTTCTTCAATAGTTTTGACAATTGTTTGGCTAGCAAGCATTCTTTCTTCAATTGTTTTGACAATTGTTTACCCCTTAGCTATCACAATATAGGGGACAATATCTTATTAATTTAGAAATTTTCAAGAATTACCATAAGAAGAAATATATCAAAAGTTGTACTTTGAATATATATTTTTCTATAGCTTTTGATTTAGTTCGTTAGCAGCTTCATCTTTAACATCTTAACAGCTTTTGGACTTCCCTCTTCTTTCATTAGATGGTTATAGCAATATATCTTAACAATATCTTTTAGTGTTTTGGTCAATAAAGAACTAACTCAACTCTTTAATAAAGTCAAGGGCATCATCCTCTCCCCACATGTATTGAAGCTCTCTATCAAGCAATGGATAAGAACATTGAATAGGAATGGAAGTTTAATTATCATTATAAAGGAAAAATACTTTAGTTTTTTGTAGATGATCTATTCTTGCTTCATAAATCCAATACATAATCACTATGCTTTAGAACTCTGTAAAAACATTCAACAAATTACATGTCTATTAACTAAGGATAACAAAAATAGCTTTTTTATTTATATTGGAATTGCAAATATAACTAAAGAACTTTCATTGTTATTAGAATTGAATCACCTAGAACTTCCTTGATAGTACCTTGCCATCCTAATAAAAAAAAAACCAAGATCCATTTTAAAGATTGTCAACCCCTCTTTTGAATCAATTCACACTAAAATAACAATTTTTTTCTTTATAAAGAGACTACGTAGTCTTTGGGTTGAATATCCTACTTATCTAGTAGAGCTCTCATCTGTTTCTCTCTTTAATCATATGAATGTTATCAAAAGAATGCTTAAGAATTTCATTTGATAGTGAGAAGAATGATGCTTCAGGTACCAATATTAAATGGACTGATAAATGATGCTTCAGGTACCAAGGAGGGCTAAGTGTAATTTCAATCAAAACTATCAGTATATTGCATCGTATTTGAGAGAATATTGAAACCTTTTACATAACAAAAATCTTTGTAGATTTAATGGACTCACACTTAATTTCTAAAAGGTAACAACATATGGAAATTTAAAACCAAAATCAACAACTCTAAGACTCTCAAAAAAATTCTATATCTAAAAGACAATGTATGTAATGACCTAAAGAGAAAAGTAGGAAATGGTAAAAATATTCATTTTGGTAGTACAATTGGCACTACCATAGTCCTGTCTATATCTACTAAAATTTTCAAACATTAATGGCAAGTATAGAAAAAATAGTTAATGTAATAGCTATCATTCAAAGTGATGCTTGTACATGGTTCATATTCAACTTAAGAAGCTTTTTTTATATATGGGACAATCTCCTAGTTACAAACCCAAGCTAGACATTGAAGAAACAATTATATAGTTAAGGAATTCAAATAGTCACACAAATACATTTTTTCAAAGAACAAATATTTCATCAAATACCTTATATGTATCAAAAATTCATCCCAACATCCCAACCAAATTCACGTCTTATCACTTCTATCACTAACATTTCTACCTTAAATATTTTTTCCAATCACAAAATACCAAAACAAACGAAACAAATCAAATTATCACAAAATACCACCGTGACATGCATACCTCCATGAAAATACAACAATGGCCGAAGAAGATGATGAGTAGAAGACGTAGCACGAAAATATGACAATGTCGATGACAGACAAACCATAGAGGAGAGACGTAGTAGAAGGCGCAGCAGGGAGGAAGAAAAAAGAAGGAGCCGACGGTGGGGGGAAGGGGGAGAGCTTCGGATGTGTTTTTAACTTAAACAAAACGATGTCGTTAAACGACGTCATTTTCCTTAACTTAAAAACGCTAAAGCTAAAGCAGATGGTGACATTTTCCTTAGAAAATTACCGATGAATCTTTTCTGTTGGCAAACTCAAAACTTTATTATTTTACTAATAATTCTCACCTTATTTACCAATGAGCATTTGATACTATCGCTACTTTCCTTCGCAAATTGATTTCCTTATGTATTTAGCAACAAAAATTACTGCCGCTGCTAAACGAAATTTTTCATGAAAATGTGTTCGACGAAAATTAGATTTCTATCGATAATTTGCAACAGTTTCTTTTCTGTTGCTAATTCTTGCTTTTCTTTTAGTGTCTGTAGATGACCTAGCAATAGACTTTTGATGAGCTTACTTCTAAGAGATGATATTAGAGCCCAAGTATAACACATACGCTATAGTTGAGCGACCATTATCAAGGGTACCACCTTAGTCAGTATCAGAGAAGGTTGTAAGATGATGAGAAGAATCCCTCTTGAGAAATAAAATATGATTAATTGAACCCTTTAAATATCTGAGTACACGCTTTAAAACTTGTAGATGTCGTTGAGTTAGAGCATGCATAAATTGAGACAATTTGTTGATAGCAAATGAAACATTAGGGCGAGTAATGGCAAGATATTGTAAAGATCCACAATGACGATAGTTAGTGGCCTCCACTTAGCAAGAACCATCAACAAGAGAATAAGTTTTAGAAGAACTCATGTTAGCACTAGCCATGTTAAATCGATCAAGTAAATCAACTATATGTTGATGTTGAGAAAGAAATAAACCCAATGGAGTAAAAATAACCTCAACACCCAAAAAATGTTGCAGGGAACCCAAATCTTTAATTGAAAACTGATTGCCTAGCTTGTGAACAAAGCCATCAAGAAATTTAGAATTGTTACCCATGAGGACAATATCATCAAAATAAACAAGAAAATAAAGTGTGATGTCATTGCGATTATAAATAAATAAGGACTCATCAGCAAGTGATTTGCAAAAACCAAAGGCAAGTAGAAAATGTTGGAGTTCATTATACCATGCTCGAGGAGCTTGTTTGAGACCATATAAGGCTTTATGAAGCTTACGTATGTGATTTGAATAATGAGCATGAACATAACCACGAGTTTGCACCATGTAGACACCTTCATGCAATGTGTTATGCAAAAATGCATTGTTTACGTTCAATTGACATAAAGGATAATTTTGATATAAGGCAAGACATAAAACAATATGTATTGTAACAGGCTTTGTAACAAGACTGAAGGCTTCAAAATAATCCCTTCTCGCTTATTGGAGAAAACCCTTCGCCACAAAACGAGCTTTGTACTTGTCAATAAAACCATTAGATTTCCATTTGATACGGAAGACCCATTTGCAACTGATTGAAACATGAGATGATTCGGGAACCAATTCCCAAGTACCATTGTGTAACAAAGCATTAAATTCAGCATCCATAGCTTTGTGCCAGAGAGGATCTTTCATTGCTTGTGTAACAGTGGTAGGTTTAAAGGGAGGAGGAAGTGGGTGTTTGGTGGTGAGATTCACAAATTTATCATTATAGTATTTGGAACTTGGCTTTCATATACAAGTTGGACATGGGGAAACAGATGATGAATTTGGTGGTGATGGAGTAATATGTGGAGAAGAGATGGTAGAGCTAGATGAGAAAGAGGAAGAATGTATAGGAGAGTGATGGTCAATAATGGAAAGTGACTCCATAGTATTTGGAATGGGAGGTGAAGGAGCTGGTAAAGGAATACTTGGTGATATTGATGCTACTGTAGGGACGAATGGAGGGCTGTCTACTAGAGGAGAAACATTGTCAGCTAAAGGGAGCCCATCGACTTGCTTAGAACCTGCAAGAAAAGCATATCAAATTTGATCAGAGAATATATCTGAGTTATTGTCAACTTGACGAGGAAACACATGTTCGACAAATTGGACATGACAAGATAAATATACACGATAAGTAGTAGGATCAAAGCATTTATAAGTAGATTGTGAAGTAGAGTAGTCAAGAAAAATGCAAGAAATGGATCGAGGCTAAAGTTTAGAGGTATTATATAGGCGTAACCAAGGAAAACAAGAACATCCAAAAGCTTTAAGACGATGATAATTTGGAGACTGTTGAAAAATAATTTTATAGGGAGTCTTGAAAGACAACATTGAGGATAGAAGATGATTGATTAAGTACACAACAGCTTGAAAAGCACGAGACCAAAAATTTAAGGGAAGTGATGCAAAGTGTAGCAAAGAAAGACCAATCTCCACAACGTGTCAATGACGCTGTTCGATAGTGCCATTATGCTCTGGTGTGTGTGGAGAAATTGCAAAATGAAAAATCCCACAAGAGTTGAAAATGGGAATAAGCTTTTGGTACTCCCCTCCATTATTAGAGAAAACTAAAAGAATTTTAGTTTGAAAATAATTTTCTACTAGTTGTTGAAATTAAGGGAATAAAATAGAGGTGTCAGATAGATAATTGCGAGAGAATGGTAGTTTTTTACTTTTATTAATAGAACAAAAAGGAAAATGAAAATCAGAAATTGACATGGATGGAAAGACTAAGCCATTGTGCTTAATAACAAAACTAACAACTTTATTAGAATGATGACCAAGTTTCTGATGCTAAGAGGACAAAGAAGCTTTGGTGGCAATATTGACTTAAGGCTGACATGGAAAAGTTGCACAAAAAACATCATTATTGTTCTCTCCTTACACTAGAGGTGCTCTCGTGCGAAGATCCTTCACAAGAACATGAGATGAGAAAAATTCAACAGAAACTTGTTTAGATTTACTTAATTTTGTTATGGAAATTAAATTTTTTTATAAATCTGAAACACACAAGACATTTGATAATGTAATTGGTTTGGAAGGTGTATGAATTTGTGTGTGACCAGTGTGAGAAATTGAAAGGTCTTTACCATCACCCAAAAATATCTCATCTGGACGGCCATAGTCAAAGTAAGTCTGCAAAGCAAGTAAATTTGATGTTGCATGATGTGATGCTCCACTACCAAATAACCAGGGTTGTTGCGACATAGCTGGAAAATTAATGGAGGTGCTAGCATTGGCTACTAAACCTAGAAGTTTCTAGGAAGACTGAGAACTAGTAACATGAATGTTGTTCTCTTTCAAAAATCTGGCAAGTTTCCCGCAGTCAAGAGTGTCATGACCTGTAATTTCACAAAAATAGCAAAATAAATCTTGCTGATATGACAAATGGCCATTCTAATTTTGTTGAGGATAATTTCCTCCATAGTTGCCATAGGACCTGTGAGAATTGGAATTGTAAACTTGAGTGGATTGGTTGAAATGTTAAGTTTGAGCAGTTTGCTTTTGAGTAACATTTGCTGTGACAGGAGTAGGAGGAGAACTCAAGCCTTTGTCTTTCAATGTTATTTTAAAGTCATTTAACTTATCAAATAACTCTGAAAAGTCAATAGAAGATTCACAAACTTTGAGAGTTGCTACAATAGGACTGTATTCATCCCTAAGTTGAGAGATGATGGGGACAATAAGATCTTCATCACTTATTGCATTTTGAATGAGAGCTAGTTTATCTGCAATAGATCGCATTTCATTGAGGAATTCAACAACTAGTTTGGTTCCCTTTGAAGTTTGAGCAAGCTTGGCTTTGAGAGAGATGATTCTGGATTGTGAAGAGTTTGCATAGCTATGAAGTAGCCTCTCCTAAGCTTCTTTGGAAGATGCGGCTGAGGAGATGATTGGTTGAATGCTTTTTGAACAACTACTAAGAATTTCACTAATAAGAATTTGATCTTGCTAATACTAGAGAGTGTATGTTGGATTACAAGTTTGTTTCTCGCTATTAAGAAATTACAGTGGTGAAGTTAGAGTACCATCAATGTATCCTAGCAGATTGAAGCCAATAAGAGTTGATTGAATTTGTCTTCTCCAAATAGGAAACTTGGTAGAAGTAAGTTTGAAAGGGAAATTGGGTGGTGCATTTAATTGCACAATAAATGATGTTATTGAGCTAGACATGGTCAGATCGAAAAGAAAACTCATTGGAGTGTTTGAAGATCTGATACCATATAAGGATATTGAATTTGTGTAAAACCTTGTATTATTGACTTCCAAAGTGATTACAATTTATAGAAGATATTACAAAAATATAAGAGATAAAATAGCATATAGTTACAACAGGAAGATTGAGAAAATGAACTGTATAATCTAAGTTGTTATCACTGATTACAACAACTACCTTAGTTGTTATAGATTTGAATCAGAGTTTGTTGACGACTTGGACTTAGTCTCTACAGATTCAACTTTCCTTTTTTCATTCTTCTTCTTCACAGTTGGAAAAAGTAATGAAAGTCAACAAAGTTGATTTCTTCTGTTGTTTCAATACATTGTTCCCTCTTCATTCTTCTTCTGAATTTTCTTGTAAGGTCAATCTAGGGACCACATTACATGATTCCTTTTCTACTGTGGCCAATATTAACATAAAATAAGGTTTAATGTAAAAGTTACATTTAAGTTTTGAAATGTGATCACTTAAACAACAACCAGATATTGTTGCATGCCAGCTGAGTATGGATGTTACCATCAGTTCCCTAAAGTAGTACTAAGGAACGATACTAAAAAGGACTAAGAAATTCCTCTGATGTCTTCCTCTATGGCTTGTGAGTCAATGGTTGCTTTAGTGAACGTAATTTGTGTGCAAGAACCAATTTAGCCTAAAATATCACAAATAACAATAAAAACTTCCAACAAGTTATTGTGGGTATAGTCCCATTTTAGATATATTCGTTAGATCTATTCCATTTAATTTAGGTTCTAAAAGTGTTAGTTGTCTTTATGGAGCAAAAAGAGTGAAGATAGGATAGATTTGAGTTAGAAACTGATAAGTTGAAGCTATTTTCAGAGGACACGTCCATGTTCGGGTGCACATGCTCATGGAAGATATGATCGTGTAAGCTTTTACAATTATGGGTAAGTTGAATGGCAATGCTTCAAGGATAGACACATATGTGTGGAGTCAATAATTGGAGAACATAACCATGTCTGTTGACCATTTAAATCATTGGGACCATATATTAGAGAAACATCGAGTTTTGAAACTTAAAAAAAGGAAATGGTCACCATACATGACCGTGTGGGTGATTGTGTGCAGTTTTAAAAATTTATTCTTTTTAAATTAAAAGTTTGGTTAAGAGGTAGAAGTTGAATAAGACAAAAACATATGATGAAAGAAGAGTCTTAGATTACAAATAACATTATTCAATTTAATTTTATTGGAGTTTGATTTATATGATTAATTGGAGTAGTATTGGTATATACGTAGATATATATCAATTTGTACTCAATCTTACAAGTTAGAAAGATATATTAGCTGTCGTTGTTCACGAGTGAGATATATAGTTCAATTGATTTGGTGGATTTATTATTAGTTTGCCTTGTAATCTTTACCTCTATAGTAGAAGATTTTCTATGTTAAATTCTTATCAATCTTATGAGAATTATTAATTGAAATTTAACACAAGTAATTAGGAATGTTGCAAAAATTTGTTATGCCCGAAATTGAGGATCGTAGAAGTTAACCCAAAACTAAGTGCATATTAACTACCTAGTTATAAACGTTTCTGTTTGTTAGTATTATCAAGTTAAATTTTAATATTTTAAATTTTTAATCTTAAATTGATGAAATCACTAATTAATTAAGTATGTTTTCATCAATTAAATACTACATTAATGATATGACATACTTTTTTATTTGTATTATTTATATGAAATGTATACTGATACATAATTATAAATGCTAATCATAATTATTCTATATTAACCTTAATAAATCTTAATTGACTCCCCAGATTTTGTGTGTTAGCGGAATTATTATTTAGAGTTGTTGTTGATGTTTTAATTTTAATTAACTTGAGCTAATTTTCTGTTCCATTCAGATAGAGCTAAATTCCTTTTAGCCTCTCTCAAGATGTTAGTTGCATCTCTTATTCCACTAAAGAAAAGGGCTTTATATTACTCTTTTTACAGTTGAAAATTAATCAATTTAAATTTTTTATGTTTCAACCAATCAAATCAATTAAGTTTAATATAAAATACCATCTCATAATGAGACACCTTGCCCACTAGCATACATAATAATCCCATCAACGCTTGTTTGTTGTGGTTATCAGTGGTTGTTGATAGTCTTAGAAGAAGACAATGCTTTGGATATTTCGTGAAAATTTTAGATTGTTAGGGTTTGAACGACATAATCAGGGCTTTCATTGGAGATGATAATGTTGGCTTGGCAATAAAGTTACTAATTTGAAGCTAAGATTAGATTTAGTAAATATACATATGAAATTGTTATTATTTAAGTTTAATTGAGGTTATTTAGGATCAATCTTAAATTAGAGTTAAGTAGATTTAGTTAGAATTAATTAAGTTTAACTAAAATTAATTAAAGTTAATTTAAAATTGTTTGAAAATTAGAGATAATTGAGATAACTGTAGTTTAAATTAAGCCAGTGGCATACAAATGTCAAGTTGCTTCCACATGACAATGACTTAATAAAAAATAAAAAATGTTAAGTTAATGTTGATTTGATATTTAACTGACTAACATAGAACTTAATCAATGATCCCATCAATTTATAGTTAAATTTCAATGATTTTAAAACATTAAGTTTTTCTAATACTCCAAAATATTAAGATTTGGACTATATTTTGATATAAATATTAAGGTTAAAACTTTTAACTAAAATTAATTAAAGTTAATTTAAAATTGATTTAAAATTAGAGATAATTGAGATAACTGTAGTTTAAATTAAGCTAGTGAGATACAAATGTCAAGTTGCTTCCACATGACAATGACTTAATAAAAAATAAAAAAAAGTTAAGTTAATGTTGATTTGATATTTAATTGACCAACATAGAACTTCATCAATGATCCCATCAATTTAGAGTTAAATTTCAATGATTTTAAAACATTAAGTTTTTTTAATACTCCAAAATATTAAGATTTGGACTATATTTTGATACAAATATTAAGGTTTAAATATTCTTTTTTTTTTTGCCTAAATAACTAATGTGATGCACACATGTAGCTTAGAAATATTGCTTGTGCTAAATGTTTGTTACGAAAATAACAAGTGTAATGTTTGTAACAAATTCTTTAATTTTTCAATTTTCAAGAATTTTAGTTCTCTTCTTTCTCATTCGAAACCCCTTTTCTTTCTCTCATTGATAATTATATTAAAAGTGAAATCCATGTAAATTTGGTGTTAGATCACCAATTATAACACTTATAAGAGGAGTTCACATATTCTTATATTCAAGAGTTATTGGAAGATAGAAACGGAAGACAGTAAATGCAGATGTAGACTGAAATATCATACACACAATTGAAACTCTAAGAAATGCTACTGAAACAAAGTTAGGGGACGAGTAAGCTTCATAATATGTTTCAACGCATGTGTCTATGTAGAAAGCTCACTCTCATCCACAGAATTTGAAAGCAACAACATAAGGAATTGCTTTATTATATAGAGCAATTTTTTAAGATTAATAGTAAACCTTTAAAAATAAAAGTTAAGACTGCTATTGTAAACATGGAGGGCATTGTAGTAGAATGACCTTGGAACAACTGGAAAAGTTGTTTCTTTGTGACCAAAAGATCATAGGTTCAAGTAACGAAACCAATTTCTTTGTAAAATGCAAAAGGAAGGCTACGTACAATTGATGTCTCTCTTGTTGGATTTTAGAACCAGAAGCTAAAAAATAGGATATAAAAGAAATAATGCAAGAGGAAATTTATTGATTGAATTTCCCTTTACATTGATTTTGAAGGCCCAAATATATAAGCAATGAAATAATAAACTTAGTTAATATTTAGATAAAGATTAAGCAACCAAATAAAAAATTTAAAAGTTTAAATCCTCACAGATAATAACTTTATCTTAATAGATAAAATTTTGTCTTTTAACAAATAACATATCTTATCTTTACTACCTTGCAAATTTTATCTTTAAACAAAGACTTCATTTTTAATAACTTTGAATCATTTTCCAAAATTCCCTCTTGATTCAAAGTTGTACGATTTTTTGAATTTGATGATGTACTTCCCATCACCTTTCAATAGTTGGAGCACATCTTTCCACAATTCTTTTCTTTAGGGCACTTTCTCTCTATTCTTCAACATGAGCACTTCTCTCATCACTTATTTCCATAGAGTACTTATCTCTATGGTATGTCTTGATGCACTTCTCACCAACTAGAAGAGGATGTCTTCTTTAATCACTTACACTATATTTGTTTGTCCTTCATTATTAAATTTGCAATCCTTTTTCATAAAGCATTGAGACTTCCCTTTATGCCAACATTCTTTCTCTTTATGTCCAGACTTCTCACAATGGCCACATTGAGGAATGTTTCCTTTCTTTTTTGGTGACGGAATCTTTGCTAGATAAGTTCCGTCCACCATCTTTTCACTCTCTAGGGCTCTCAATGCCCTTCTTTGTTTTTGAGCTTGCGCATTAATCACTTATAAGTTTCTTAAGATCTTTGAGAACTCTGATACCATGTTGGATTTTACAACCATAAGCTAAAAAATAGAATAAAAAAGAGATAATGCAAGAGGCAATTTATTAATTGAATTTCCCTTTACATTGATACTGAAGGCCTAAATATATAAGTGATGAAATAACAAACTTAGCTAATATCTAGATAAAGATTAAGCAAACAAATCAAAGATTTAAAAGTTTAAATCCTAACAGATAATAACTTTATCTTAATAGATGAAATTTATTTGTTAACAACTAACAAGTCTTATATTTACTATCTTCCAAATTTTATCTTTAAACAAAGACTTTATTTTTAACAACTTTGAATCATTCTTTAACACCTCTTTCAACTCTCACAAAGCGGGGAGCCTTATGCATTGGGGTGTTGTTAATATGAGGTTTGTAGGATAAGCTTTTGAAGAGCTTATGGAAATGTTTAAGGATTTACACCAAATATGAATAACGAAAGAGTATTGTGCACTCCTGATAAGTATTATAAAAATTGTAAGTCCTTGAGTCTTATTTAATTAATTTTTTAAAAAAAGGATTGAAACCTAAAATAAAATTAACTTTTGAATCCTTACAAATTGCAATAAGCATATTTTTAGCCAAGAAATAAAGAGCTTTTGCTTCTGTACGATATATGTCTAACCAATTATGACCTTTTAAATAAACACCTCATATCTTACTTGCTTTACCCTTGACTTCTCCATTAAATAAACTAGTTCCAACTTTTGGATTGTTTCCTCCTCACCTAATTTGGTAATTAAGAGTTTCAACACTAAGCATGTTAAAAACACAATAGAGGCAACTTAATTAATTGCAAGGAATTTGAAGAGAAATGGCAAATGGATTATGCTTTGCTGTGACAAGACCATGTAGAAAGAAGTAGTGAAACTTTTTTAAGGATGAGGATGAGGAAGAAGCTAAGTTAAAGGGTATAAAAGCTAGCTTATTTAAGAGAGGCAAAGATAAACATCAACTAATCACCTTACAAACTATGTCAGGAGTACCATTAAGGGATTACAAGCGAGAATGATGAGGAATCATAGAGGGAATCCTTTACATATTCTAATAGACAAAGATATCATTTATAATTTTATAAATGCTCTCTTAGGCAAAAGGGTGATTATAAATGCATGAATGTTAAATGGTTTAAAGAAATAGTGGGAGGAGGATCTCAGATACCTTATATGCACTTATGTAAAAACTTTGAATATTACTAGGAATTAAATTTACTAATGATGTCTTAGTATTACTATTATAAGATTGCAATATGGTTCTAGGGCTTTAATGGATTTCTACATTAGAGGAAGTCTTATGTAATTTTGAAAAATAAAATGTAATTTTTAAGTAGAATGGATAGAAAGTGTTTTTGAAAGGAGGTCTTAATAGTCAATATAAGGTCAAGAGCACCAAAAAGTTTGAGAGGCCATTAGCCAAATTGAAAACCAACAATAAACTAAGCATGCTTTAATTACAATATTCCCTAAGCCACTAACTATAAGAATTGTCTATTAGAGGGATGTAAAAAGCAGAGTTATAACATACATAATTGGAAAACTTATTGGCTGAGTTTATCTCAATATTTACTGAATCCACCAACTTTCCCTCATATAGAAATCAAAGGCATAGAAATTTTGTTGAAAATAAAAATTAATGAATTGGTGCAAGAGTTATTGGAGCAATGAGTAATTCAATATAGTACCAACCATTTATCTTCTCTAGTAATTTTGTTGAAAATAAAAATAGTTCTTAAAGGGTGTGTATTGAATATAGAGAGATAAACAAATACACTATCAGCAATAAATTCTATAAATTACATGAAGTTGTTTAGTTCTTTAAGCTAGACTTGAGATTAAGGTATCAACTTATCATAATGTATCTTTCAAAAGAAAATGCATACCAATTATAAAGTTGTACGCAATAAGTCTTCTTATGACGAAAAACCTTGTTATATCTTTTATATGTTTTAAACCTATTCCTAATGTCGTAAGGAGAGATATCTTTTATTTCATGTAGATTTGGTCTCCCCCAAAATTGAGTGGGGATAATCAGGGTATTTGCCCAAGGCTCATCTCATAAAGGGCCTAAATGATGACTACGTCATCATATAAAAGTGGAAGAGACTTTAAAGTCTTTCTTTTTCTTGAGTGGCAAGAGTGTTGTTGTGAAAGGAACTTAACTTTTTAACTTCCAGATTTAACCGTTAACTTTTTTACATTGCTCTATTTATAAATCTTTTTCATAATCTTGGACATATGGCCGTAGTTTTAACCCTTTAACTTTTTTATTTCCACGAGCACATGAATCTAAGATATTCCAACCTAAGAATTCGTAGCAAAATATCTTCATAGTTTTAAGTAATAATTTAAAGATAAAATTTTTGATTTTTTCATTATATTTTTCAGCTTACTAAATGGTTGAATATATTATAATTAATTTGTCTCCTCTAAAAACATTTGTTCATACATACATGATACTGTGACAATGTTTACGTGGACATGATTGTATGTTTTGTTCATCATATTAAAATCTACTTAACTTGCTTTTTTCCTTTATGCATTATTTCCATTTGACGTTAGTCCTACTCCTCCAACAATGTTACTCCTACCTAGTACACAGGTTTAAGTGGTAGATTAGATACACTGATTATTTTTCCTTTGTCTTTAGGTTTTATTTATTCAATCACAGTAACCACTTATAATTGTTGTCATTATTCTTGAATCACGATTAAGATAAAAAGATAAATACAAATATCTAATTACATCCGAACACCCCATTTTTTCTTTTAGTACTTAACTATCTTTAAATATCAATTAAAAATCATCAAAAAGAAAGAAAATGTGGCATTTTGGATAATACAAAAAATACAAAAATACTTAATAATCTGTACACTAAATCATGTTTAAAATTTTCACGAATGTTTATTTAATGGATGAGGTAACTTTGACAATACAAAAATAACAGTTCCAATGAATTTTTTAAGTACATGAAGCATAAAAATTTTATTTTTTTAATAATTAGCATAAAACTTTAGTGTACTGATTATTAAGTACTTAACTATCTTTAAATATCAATTAAACATAAAAAAAGAAAATGAGGCATTTTGGATAATACAAAAAATACAAAAAAACTTAATAATCAGAATACTAAATCATGTTTAAAATTTTCACGAATGTTTATTTAATGAATGAGGTAACTTTGACAATAACAAAAATTACAGTTGCAATGAATTTTTTAAGTACATGAAGCATAAAAATTTTATTTTTTAATAATTAGCATAAAAATTTAGTGTACTATTATTAAATACTTAACTATCTTTAAATATCAATTAAACATAAAAAAAGAAAATGTGGCATTTTGGATAATACAAAAATACAATAATACCTAATAATCAGTACACTAAATCATGTTTTAAATTTACACAAATGTTTATTTAATAGATGAGGTAACTTTTACGGTAACAAAAATAACAGTTGCCATGAATTTTTAAAGTACATGAAGCATAAAAATTTTATTTTATTTAATAACTGACATAAAACTTTAGTTTTTCTATGCAGCAATACTCATTACTTGAGATTTAAAAATTGATTATATTATATTATATTATTTAATTATTAATTCTAATAACATATAATAACAGATTATTAATATTATTAATAAAATGATGTAAAAATTAAAATAAAATTATATAGTCAATTTATTTTTTAAATTTATTTAATATTTAATTTATTATATTATCGTTAAATTGATAACTTTTATTTTTGTTTAAAAAAATCAATTCTTTTTTATTTTTTTCAATAGATACATTATAATTCAATTGTATTATGATTAATCATATATATTTTAAAATATGTATTTATGAAAGATTATTATAACGTCTCCACTTATATCTATTCTCAAAAAGAGAATTGATTTCCCATTTTCTACCGTCATCATGATTAGATCAACTGTAAATCCAACATCTGTTCTTTTGTTTTGTGTGGCAAAAATAGTTTTTTATGTTTTAAATTTACTTGAAAAATCGAAATTAGATTTTGAATATGATAGCATTTATGGTAAAAATATACTCTTTATTTTTCATTTCTAATATAGGATATTAATTTTTTCTCTTTATTTTTCCTATATCATTGATGTATTCTTGTGATATATTGTTACGGTTTGATCTAATTGCAAGGTATGAGACTTGAATCTCATATTGATTAAATACAAAGTTGATATGGGATTTATAAGGACTTTGAGCTCTCTATCCTCATAAGCTGGCTTTTGGGGTGTGGCTCTCCTAAAGTTTTTATCAATTGGTATCAAAGTCGGTCTTGGAGTGGTGGCCTGGGAGTGTCAGCCGTGACCAACGTGGCTGTGACCAACAAGAACCTCAGAGTGGTGACCCATGAAGTGGTGATCTGAAAAGTGTCAGCCGTGACCAACATGGCCGTGACCAACCAATGAAGACATTGGTCCTTATGAGTGGACGAATGTTACGGTTTGATCTAATTGCAAGGTATGAGACTTGAATTCCATATTGATTAAATACAAAGTTGATATGGGATTTATAAAGACTTTGGGCTCTCCATCCTCATAAGCTAGCTTTTGGGGTGTGGCTCTCCTAAAGTCTTTATCATATATCTTCGAGTTATTAATGTTCTATTGTACCAACATGCTTCTTCTAATTTCATGCAGTTGCTTCTTCTTTTTTTTTTTTTAGTCCAAATGTGCTATAAGTGGTTTATATGAAATTGCCCAAAAAGCTTATGTTTGAAAGTCAGAAAAGGGGGAAACAAAAGAAGAAGAGAGAACAATTCATAGAATCCCGAATATTACCAACGGATTGGATGGAGTAAGTTTTGCATAATTATAAATAATCTAGGATTAACCATTCTAAATTTGTTTGATTGCTAATGTGCATACGGGCTGAGTTTCAATGTCCATAGATGTCGCTTTTGTACGACGATAAATTTTTTTTAGCATCCTTCTCAAATTCCATCACAACACTTCTTTAGACATAGAAACAAGTATTAAAGTCCTTTTTTTTTTTAATTAAGAGGTTAACCAAACCAACATTAATTAAAGAAGGTAAGGAGACAGCTTTGTTATTCCTCCAAACCGCAAATACACATTAACGACAGCATACAATTCACGATTATTATTTCAGAAACAAAATAATATCGGTAGATAGTAATTAAACCCTGGAATCCAAGGCCATGATAGTGCTAAGATTCATGGGGTTCATGTACTTGTTGGAGCCACTAACGATCTTGTCGACGATTAACCCATTTGCCCTCTCCGACGGGTGGAATGGATCCCAGAAGGCATAGACGTCTCTGTTGGGGCACAAGTTTGATGCCACCGTGCATAGTCCGATGCCATTGTTCGGTCCTTGTCCACAACACGCCACCTTTGATGTTATAAACCCTGCCACAGTTTGTACACCAACCCATTTATTGATCCAATATTTTATTTCTAGGTACTTAATTATTTGATTTTTAAACCATAATTCTTTTTTTTAAATATATATATATATATAGAAAAGGACGTTGGATTTATAATTGCTTGCAATTGGAACTAGCAACTAGGCAAATAAATACTTGATCAATTTCTATTGGAAAGTATTCAAGTATCCAATTAATTACTGGAGAGCATATAGAGCCATAATAATAACTCGATTCCGAATCCATAATAGACAACTGATGTGACATACATTTGCGAGGTTGTTTAGCATTTCAGAGAGATAATAACCTTGCTATAGTAGTAATAAGGTCGCAATAAAGAATTGAGAGCCAAACCCGAACCTGGGCTTTCATTTCATAAGTCCTAGTCTCAACCTAACGATATCTATCCATTAATTATGCAAATGATTAAATTGAAAAGGAATGGAAAACTTCTTGGTAGAATATGCACAGCTTGTCCAGAAGCTCAAATGAAAAGAGAGATATTTGACGGGAAGTAGGTAATACTAGTTAATGGGACCTTTAAATGCGAATTAACCCATGCATGAGACGATCCAGCACATAGATAGAACCTAATGAAATTGACTGATAATGACAAATGGGTGCTATAATAAACTCAAACTTTTCTTATGTATAATTAGTTTCACTTAACAAATCTACAGTTTCTTACCCAAAAAAAAAAAAGAAGAAGCAAATCCACATTATTAAATTGTCACCTTTCGTGCCTAAGGATACCAATTTGTTACGTAAAATGTCTCCTATAGTTAAACACTAATCTTCTCTTGCAAAATGCTGTACGTTCAAGCGACCTACCTCAAATGCTCGTTCAGCTCAAGAAACACCACATAAGAATTAAATAAAGACATGAAGCTGTTAATGCTAATAAGCTACATGCTTATATCTATCTTTCTTTCTTTATATATTTTCCCTCACCAGGGCTTGAAAGTTATCTTTGCTCAGCAAAATAATACTACTTAAGAAAGGGTGGATTATGGAAACAACTAAAGAAGTTGCTTATTTCGCTTACCATAAGCTTGAGGATTAGTAATAAAATCGTCGGCCATTAGTTGTGTATTAACACCAACGAAGATATCTGCACCATATTCACTGTTGAGCTCATTGAGGATTTGAACAAGCTGAGGATTGAACAAGGCAGCAGCTCTTTGCAGCTCAGAAGAACACTGCTGCCCATCGACGCTCCTGAGAGCCAGTTCTGCTGGTACACAACCCAATGGACCGGTCCCAGTCACTAGCACTCTTCTTGCTCCAAGATCGTAGAGCCTCTGAACAACAATTCATAGTCAAATCCCATTAATTAATATTCTTGGTCTCTTCGAAAACACAAATGAAACCCAATATTACATATACCATGAGAAGTTTCTTGTATTCGGAGATGACAAAAACTACGTAGTCAGGAAGTGCATATTGGCGAGACCTCAATGAGCCAGGGACCAAGTAATAGTTGTTAACGAAGTCGTTACCGCCTACTGTAATTAGGACAAGTGCACCGTTAACAAGTTCCTGAGCTTGCTCTGGTCCTATAAGAGCAGCCACGCGCGTCTGGTACTGCTCGAAGTACGAGAATTGTTGAAACATTCTGATGATGTTTACCTGAAAATTTTGTACATGCCCCTTAAATTTCCTCAAATAGGAATTTTATTTTCATGTACTTTCCCTGCTACCATAGATTTCCCCTAATAAAAACTGCCAAGTTAGGATAAAAGTAAAGGTGGAGAGGAGGGACATGGAATTGCCAGAGAAGCAACTAAAAGGCAAAACAATCTGATGATAGATACACTTGGAAATAAAGCTTCAGGCATGCAATGCTAAATTTATCTAGGAAACAAAAGTAGGTACACTTACGAATTGGACTCCAGTGTCATTAAGAATTCCTATTCCAGCAGAAGCAAAATTGGCACCAGTAAGTAGCCTCTGTCCGGTCAGCTCAGGGCTCAGGTATGGCAATGGAGATTCTGATAAACCAAGCCGTTGGGCTATTGATATAGATTGATACATCATACATAATGCGTTAGTGCATCCCTGTTGAAATATAAACTACAACTATAATGTAAATAGATTATAAAGCTGAATATCACGGACCGATGAAGTCAGGAATGTTGTAGCCATTTGAAAACCGTCCAGTTGGTCGACGAGTTGGGTAATCAATGCCGTAAGGCGGGGTGTCAGCTCGGGCAGTCGTGACTAGGTAATTGTTGTTGCCAACATCAACTAGTGAATCTCCAAAAACAAAAAAAGCCCTGGCCTCTATCAGGGGCATAATAGTTGCCATCATCAAGATAAGAGCCAAGACCACGAAACTTTTTGAATTAGCCATACTAGAACTGGATTGACCTGTTTACGAAAATGTTCAAGTAAGGACAATGTTTGGTCACAGGTTTACGATCGCTAAAGGACTTTATATAGGAAGTTGTTCTTGTCAATGTAGGAAGAACATGAGGTCCACCAAAACAAAAGCATTGCAGTACAGTTGGTTGTGTATGGAATCTTATAAGGTCTCCAGTTACATCCATTGATTTAGAAACCTGTTTTTATTTTGGGTAGAAGGTTTGCATATGCAGGATTGTAATACAAAATGTAGTTTGTTCAGTTCTCAAGAAAATTACTTGGCTGCTAATAATTGTGGAGTCATGAATTTAAGGTTTCTAATCAAGTTGAACTCACATCTTTCCTGGAAAATGTAAACGATCAGAAGTACGTAGCCAAGAAAATAATTGTACCGCTCACAGTTCCTTATATTGTCTTTTATCCAACTCCTTGAAAAGACAGGGTTTTGTTAAAAATCTATTTGAGTGTTGAACATGGTTAACCATCCTTTTTCTATCATATAAAGAAGTATTCATGAAGCCCATGACATTGATCATTTCTGCATATACTCCAGCCAATATCTATGAATCCATTTAGACACTAACTTGCCTTTTCTGCTTGCTATATTCGGTAGTGCCTTTAACAGTTTATCGTCACAATCCTTTTCTATTCACTATCACCCTCAACAGATTTGTTTGCGAATCCTGCATTATAGACACTTGGTATGAATCTGAACAGGATTTTAACCTGCTCTCTGATGTACTAAAAATTGATCTGGCATCAAGTTTTAAAATCAATTATCCATTTGGAATTTTTAAAAGAGTTAATTATTTGACGCTTCTGGATATTATGATTGACACAGAGTATCAGTTATATGGACTTTTTAAACTATCATCGTAAGGCAAGGTTGGGAATAATTACTGAGAAAATCTAGCAGGCTACTCCGCTTCTCTTTTCTCAGGGGTCTTCGATCACGGTTCAGGTCTTCACTTTAAGGACATAAAAAAAGATGCATGATTATGAAATGACACAAAGGGCACTCAAAAGAGAAGATATTTATTTATTGAATTCACATATTCTATGTCAAAATTTCTAAGTAAGGATACATTTAATTTGTTGATTAGTTTTAATGCCTATTGCGTTGACCCCCCCAATCTTCATTGAATTTGCTCGACCAAAGCATTTTCAAAGCAGTAACATTTTCACGAATGCTTTAATTAATCATTAGGGTGCACTAATCCACGTCTTCAAGAATGACTCGTTAACGTGAATAAAATCAATTTGAACATCGCTAGCATTTTCTAACGAGGTGCATAAAATGTACATTAATTTTGTGGGTCGGCATATTTTATTTGAAGTTTTAATAAACAACTCACTTTTAGCTCATACCATGCGATATAATTGAATTGCTATGGAAAACACACACACAAACATACATAAATAATAATTTGGTGAGGTCTGGTCTCACCTCTAGCTAGTTAATTAAAGAGGCAAAGATTGATATTCAAAGAGAGGAAGTTTAGTGGTGGTCATTTGCACGATCATTAATCTTTTTCACAATTCAGGAAATATAATAAGTATCTAGTAGAAAAATGATAAGGATGGTGATCGGGGTTGATTCTTAGCAATGCGTTTTCAAAGTAATGTAACAACTACAGAAGACAATTCGTGCTCAAAATTGTCAGAAGTCTTTTTTAAGAACAAATTATTAATTTGCGCATTAAGGTTTCGAATGGGGTCATATTCTTGTCGAGTTGGCTGCCATAAACGAACCCTTCTCTTCATTATTTTCCTGCTCTATATCTTCTTTTATTATTTTCTCCTTTAAGCGCTACATTTGACAGAAGTCAGTTCAAATCCAGATGAAGATATGGATTAAGGTATGAAGTTTGGATGAGACCACGTGCAGATATTTGCTTCCTATTTACAAATTGCTTATAATCCGAGCGTGTCCTTATGGGTTATTACTTTTGGCTCATTAAATTAAAACAGCTAACTTTTCAAGTTGTCATGTAAGTTAATTAATATCACCCAAAATATATAAGAAGAATTAACAGATGGGACCATTATTAAATACATTCGTAACTCTCACCCAAAAATGCATAGACGTGACCGTGGAAGTAGAGCAATAAATAACCAGCTATACGCCAACCACTCTACTAAGAGTAGCGAATACTTCTGTTGCAACCCAATTGATATTGTTGGACAAACAGTTCAACAACTTTTACAAGCTGAAGGGTTCGTCAAATTAATTTCAACTACTGTCTAGACCTGCTTTTGAGGTGCTTTTAAGGAATGAACATTGTCAAAGGACAAGAAAACTTAATGTCTTTTTTTTTTTTTTTTGGAAAAAATTGTAATTTTATTAATACATAGCCCTACAAAAGTATACAAAATAAAGTACAAAGGACATGTAAATAAACCATGTAATACTCATGGTTTATACCATATTTATGGAACAAAAAGCTATTCCATACGCAAGATTTTCCGGAGATGAAAAAGCAGAGCAACTTCTGTCGCGAATTGTGCTGAATTACCACCCGATGCTAACTTTGCTAAAAAGTCCGCAAACCTATTAACCTCTCGATAAACATGAACAATGGACGACATCAAGACAGAGAGCATACGTCGAATATCTTCAAGCGCTGCTTCGTATCTTCAAGGCCAAAAATCTGAACTATGGTTCAATAGCTGCACAATGCCCATATTATCTGTTTGAATCTGTATTTTCTGGAACCCACAGGCAACACAAAACCGAAGGCCACAAATTATGGCCTCTACTTCCATGCCACAAATTATGGCCTCTACTTCCATGGCAAAGCTAACATTTAAGTTACAGTATCGACACTCAACAAACAGGAAGGAACCATTGACATAACGTACCACAAATCCCCAACCTAAAGGACTGGACATCTAAGCGATGAGCCATCCGTATTTAGAACAACTTCACAATCATCCGGGGGCCTCCAACACAAAGTCACAATCACCGGCTTGCGAGGCAATTGAAAAAAACAGTTAAACGAGCAGGATAAATCAAGCATTTCTTGTCGATCATTTGGAAATAATTTATGAACTCGCACCATAGAGGAAACATGCTGCATAATCGTAAAAATCAAGGATGAGACCGTTGTGGACTTACCCTCATATACAAACAGGTTACGCATTTTCCACAGCTCCCAAAGGATGAAATAAGGTATGACTGAAATGATCACTGTCCTCGCAGTTGCCCCCCTTCCCAAATCAGACCACTCCCGTATAAATAGCCATAGATCAGGTGGGAAGGATAAATGAACATCTAACAGGGCTGCAAAATGACTCCAGACCATTCTAACCGAGGGACACTCATAAAAGATAACTTAATGTCCTTATTAAGTGTTGCGTATGAAAAAGTGTCCCAAAGTCGAAGCCTAACAAGGAGCCCGTTAAGCTGAAAGTCTCCGAGCATTACCAGAGATTGAGATAAGCGTCATAATTTCACAAATGAAAAATATGATAAAAGAAATTATTATTCTAAAAATTGTGGTCACTTTTCACATTGTCTATCTCATTGAGTTATTAATTTCTCTCTTTCTGTCTCTCAATAAGCAGGAAAGAAGAAAAAGAGTCGTAAGATAAATTATAGGAATGGTTTAACTCGTATCAAGGAGAATTGACATAATTGGTAGACTAGAAGCCAGAGAAAAGCTAGCTCTAAAGTTAGACATACATACGAGAAAGTTTGGATTACTCAGAAGTCCCTAAAACATAGAATGACCATCCCTTCAGAATTTACAATTCTTAAAATTGTAAATGTAGCGCCCCCTTACCGTAGGGTATACACCGAGACGCTCGTAGGTCGTATCGGTATATAACCCACGGTACGGGTGCACTACGATTCGATCATTTCTATAAACCACATGGCATCAATATAATTAAACTGCAATATCAAAATCGCTAAATTTTAAAACCAAAAGATACTTCTCATTCATTTCTTAAAACCATAAATACACGATTCAGTCATAGATACATC
>JANIJH010000003.1:46036715-46050933 GCA_024520975.1 Erythroxylum areolatum
TTCTCCCGATCTCGCAATGACTATAATTATTAGGATAACTCCAATTATTTCATGCCAATTGTCAATCACTCTCGGAATTGGAATTCAATTAGTCAGTCATCAAGTCATTTTTCCGGTTCGGACTCGCAACTCTAAAAATTTCAGAAACATTCCTATAAATCCTTAGAATTAGAAAATACTTATTCCTATACTCCAATTCCAATTTCTCAACTCCCTACATTCAATTTCTCATTCTAATTCCATATTCAAAACCTAATCGGCACAATTATCACCTGACTTTTCCAATTTACCAATCACATCGGGAAATCGTCATACATGCATGTACATACATATGCTTATGCAATATTAATCATTTATCAACATTTATAGAGGCTAAAAGCAAATGTAAATCAAATCATAAATGCATATTTATATAATGTATTATGCGATGTTCAAAAGATTATGATTTGGTCATTGAAAACTTACTAAGAGAGTTTTACTTCTTGTTCATAATTCTACAAAAAAATTCTTAAAGGTGTTAAGAAGAATGTATTGGTAAGAACTAGTAGGTTCCTATTCCCAACAAATAGTTGTATTCTAGATATTGATGATGAAGAAGAAATGTCTCTAATCCTAGGAAGACCCTTCTTACCTACAACATATGCAATAATTTACATTAGGGAAAGTGAATTATCATTAAGGGCTAGAAATGAAGAACTGTGTTCTATAATGATATGATGGCACTTATACTTATAAGAGATTAGAGAAAAGATAATTGTTTTAATATTATGTAGGGAATAATTAAGGAAGAAGAAGCTATGATAACTAATGATAAAGGTGCCCACAAGAGAGATGGTGATCTTTTATATATAATTGTTTATGAGTATGAAGAAGGGAGTTACAACTTGCTATAACAACTTGATTATATCTACGATTTATTTTTGTTTTTATTGACTTTTCAAAATAAAAATATTAACATAAATTCATTGCAAAATGTCGATGTGGCAGATATTTTCCAATGGCAAAAATAAGCTCCGATGGAAGTTATTTGGCAAAAGTCTCCCTCCTGAGGAACAAATCAATGCACAACAAATTTGCTCATCAAAGTCTAATCACTGCTTGCCTTTAATAGCCAATCTGCTTCTTCAAAGTTTTTATTATCATTTGAATTAGCTCTCTTTCTTTATTATCTGTATCTCATCTTATGTTAGGAAGCTATAAGACGAATGCGTGATTGTATATAGTATGTGTTGTGTAATGCTTCCTCAAATCTTCAAGAGAATGTAGATGAAAATGGAGGTGGTGGTGATGTCTCGATGATCCGTACAGGATTAGGAAAATTGGTTATTTTGGAATAGTTATTGATTGCAAAAACTATGTCTACTCGTTGTGACAATGAAGTCATTCAATTGAGTATGTATGTGTTTGAATTTAGGTCCTTATATCGTTTGATTGAGCTTTTCAAGTTTTTAGGATTAATTTGTCAAAGGATTATGAAAATTTAATGTGATTGTTCTATACTGTTTATTCCTTAGGTGAAACACATGGCACATGCGGTTTATCTAATTTAGTGATCCATACTGTATTTGGAAATCATTCACTGTACCTTCTGCTAGTTTAGTTAAAGCCAAGAAGTTATTAGAAGAGGATGTCAATAAACTAACTCCTAAGGGAAGATAATTGTCTCTTTCAATTGATATCTTTGAACGTGTAAGGAGCCTTCTTGAGAATCCAAACATAAGGAACTCATTTATCTTATCTACCGAGTCTCATGCCAATTGAAATCTAGAAAAATAATTATTTCTTTTTGATGGAGTAGGCATGAAACTTTGTTTATTGTTTTGTTTTTAAAAATTGTTAACTTCTAATTTAAATCTTATATTACTTACCATATATCATTGTATTATATTACTTATCATATATATCATTATTTATTATTTTTCTGTAAGAATCATTTGTCATCATATTACAAAATTTATGTTAAAATTATTTGAAAATTTTGTGACACCATATAAAATTATCAGATCATATAATTTACCAGAGAAA
Organism: Erythroxylum areolatum; assembly: GCA_024520975.1. NCBI lineage: Eukaryota > Viridiplantae > Streptophyta > Magnoliopsida > Malpighiales > Erythroxylaceae > Erythroxylum > Erythroxylum areolatum. Next base: position 46,038,741 of record JANIJH010000003.1, read on the forward strand.
ATAAAAAGTATAAATCTTTGTAATATTAATTAATTTTGAGTTTTGAGTTTCATAAATTATTGAAAAGATTTGACATTTTTGTTAGCTAAATTTATTTTTCACTTAGAATCATTATCAATAATATTAAATTTGATTTTTGATGTTTAGTTACAAAATAATCAACTCAAATTTAGTGAATTCATAATTATACATAAGAGAGTTATTTTTTTATTTAAGCATTTGGCAACGGTAGGTCATGCTTTTTGCGATAATGATTAAAATCATCACCAAAGAGTTACCCTTTGACGATGAAAATAGTAAACCATTGCAAAAAGCTTCGATAAATTGTCTCCAAAGGCTTACCATTTGACGAAAATATTATTGAATTGTTGCCAAAAGCTTGCCATTTATTGACGACTTCATAAAATGTCGTAAAAGGCTTGACCTTTGGCTATGATTTTTTAAATCATCACCAAATGCTAATTTTTAGCTACAATTTTGAAATCATAGCAAAAAAATAAAAAACATAGACAAAGGGCTATGTTGATGTAGGGTCCTATCATTATTTAAGTGTACTACAATGCTTAATATCTCACGAATTTGTAGTGGATCACCCAAACACTGGAGTTTGAGAAGTTGGAGATTTTTTTCTGAAGTTTTTCATTCTCTAAAATGTCTCTCACTTGTGATTTATATTAATTTTATGAGGCTTATAAATTCTTTCAAAGGTCTTCTTTAGATATTATAGATTTCCAATGTTTGAAAATATTTTCCTATATATAACCAAACATTTTTATGCATCCTTTTGAATTTACATTGAAGACTTCAATTCCCATGCACGTACCAACATTTAGAATTTTTCAATAGAAGAATTCTGAGACAAATAAATATTTGATAACTCATACTTGTGGAAGGACCCAACCCTCTACTAAAAAACGAGATAACTTTGAAATTTTTAACAAGAACTTTCGTAACAACTCAAACATGAGAAAGACACTCTTAACTCAAGGATCTGAATCAGTAGCTCGATTTAAAGAAACATGGAACAAAATTATGGAAAAACAACCCAACTGTTGTTTGGGGAAGAAGAACTCTGGAAGAGAGGAGTAAATGAATGGACGATCCTGTACTTATACTGATGACTCGAGTAGGAGTTGTTACGTGTTCAAAAGGCTGATTCCATATATGTGGTTCGTTATGGGCCAGATAGGAATGTGTTCGTTCTTCTCTAAGCGTAGTAAGATTTGATGGGCTCAATCACTTCGAAAGTGAGCAAGAGGCAAGGAGCCATTTGTATTGAGCTTTTCTCTGTTGTCTTTCTATTCATGCTACTTCTTTAAAGTCGAGTGCAAGCACCCCTCAATCATTATTCCGATCAAACTTCAAGTTTTGAGAAAGATCAACCACATCACATATCACATGTAACAAAATATTAATAAATTACTATAACTTGTATGTACACTGCCGCTTAGTGGATTTAGAACAAAATAGAGCTTTCATGCCTTGTACACGTAATTAATTAATTAGGATACCCAGCACAACTACCTGAAACTATTATCTTGTCACATCTCCTTTTTTTTTTTCATGAAACTTCCAGTTTAATTAAACAATTGAAACGATTTTCTTGCCATTATTAAGCAGAGATCACTAGCTGATGGTCAACAACACATCAGCCAATACATGAAAATATATAATACGACGATGCACAGTCACATTTGTAAAATTTTATGACGGACTTGAGCAGAAAAATCCAAAATTAACTAGAGCTAGAATGCAGTCCTGAAGAACAAAGGTTGTTCATAAACTAGCTATATATAGATGGTTCTAATTAAGTCCTCGAGTCCAGCTCCATGATGGTGCTGAGATTCATGGGGTTCATGTACTTGGTATTGCCTGTTATGATATTTTGAACGATGATCCTGTTTGCCCTTTCCGATGGGTGGAATGGATCCCAGAAAGCGTAGATGTCTCTGTTAGGGCACAGATTGGAGGCTATTGTGCAAAGTCCAATCCCATTATAAGGTCCTTGTCCACAGCACGCGACCTTAGATGTAACAAATCCTGCATTCCGAAAAAAGCATACGTATGTTAGAACGAATTCGTGTATTCTATATCTATCTATTGTATTATACACTCTTTCTTCGAAACCGTATCACAATAATAACAATGGTAATATATGCTAGAATAGACTAGACAAGAAATTTAGAAGATGATATGGTGCAATATACGAGAAAATCTTGTGCAAATGTAAAGGGAAACTTGACTGCTATAAATATGGACCGCTTCTGACTCTGCATTCATTTAAGAACAAGAGCAAGTGGACTAGCCAGCCTTTCGATTTATGGATAGAAAGGACAGAACCAGTCATCCCATGACATTTACGTTAGAGGGCCCCCACAGATGTTTCCTCTATTTAATGTCATTTGCTCTCTTGTCTTCTTTACCTACAGGATAGTAGTTGCATACAATCTAATGCACGTTTCCTGATTAATGTTATGCAGTTATACTTAAGCATATGCATCCATAGTCATTCAATATGCATGGTCAACGTTTTAGGTTATGCTACATAAAATAGCTTTACTGATATGAGGTCCTTCTCACGATTGGAAGATATACGGATATGAATATGTCACTAACTATAGAGGGAATATATATATATATATATATGGTTAACACTGCGTATGTTATTGAAAAGATGAGGGAATTTGGAGTACCATATGCTCTGGGATTACTAACAAAATCCATGTTCATTTCGTATGCATTTGCTGCAATGAAGACGTCTGACCCAATTTCCCTGTTGAGTTCATTTATCATTTGCACAAGTTGAGGGTTAAACAAGGCAGCTGCCCTTTGTAGTTCAACTGCACATTCACCATTCCTGCTCCTCATGGCCAATTCTGCCGGAACGCAACCCAATGGTCCAGTCCCAGTCACCAGAACTCGACGTGCACCCAAGTTGTAGACTCTCTGCATTTTCAAAAGATAATTTCTTTTTATTTTTTATTTGGAAAGCAAAAGACTATTCTTATTTAGATCATGAGATTTCACTTTTATTCCTTTAAGCAAAGGTATCCCAATATATAGAGATCAAAATTAGAAGACTGACTTCAGTAAAAATTTGTATGTCGTTCAAATGAAAAATTCGAACTTTGGTTTTTTGAAAAATATGAAAATTAGTATGTTGCTCAAATGAATATTTCAAACTTGCCAAAAGTAAATAAAGTCCACCGCACAATTCTATATTGATACTAGAGTTACCGTAATTGCATGTAATGGTAAATGCAAACGTAACATTAATGACCATAAATGCAATTGTGAATCAAAAATTTAAAACTTTAAACTTTAGTGCCAAGCTGCGAAAAAAAAGTTCTTTGACCTCACCATGATTTTCCTCAAATTGCTAACTAGCGCCCATATGTTGTACTATAAACAGCATTCGTCATTAATGGAGGCATTTTAGCTCAGAAAAAAGAGAAACAATTAGGTGACAAAACTCTGAAGCTTATAAAGAAGAGAGAGAGTGAAAGATTCATTCCGTGCACATGAATTCAACCAACGCTTTTAACAAGAATCATTTCTCAATAACAATCACATGTCGATCGGACTCACCACCCCGACACAGGATAAGCTTACCGTCTTCGACAAATTCATGCAGAACTCCTCATAAAGTTGTTGAAGAAATGTGACCCTAGACCCGCTAATTCTACTGGGAAGTTTCGTACAAAGTTTAGGTGAAGCCTACTTTAATACTCCATCTAATTAAAGGGTATAAAATTTTCCTTATCAGTTCACTTGTCTTTCTTCGTTTCTAAAGCAATGTCATGCAAATACCACATGATTTTGCAATTTAGTTACAATATCAAAAAAATATATAAAATGGAAGTGCGATTGCAAATGACATGTAAAGCAGTAATGAGTAAAAAAAGAATGCAAACGAAGTTGGACACTTACAATGTTCAAAGCAAAAAATAAGCAATTTAAGTGAGATAGTAATGTTACTATTAAGATTTTGCGATACTCCGAAATGAGATAGACAACATAATCCGGGAGGGAAAACTGGCGAGATCTCGCTGAGAAGGGCACCAGATAGTAGTTATTCACAAAGTCATTTCCACCTAAGGTCATTAGGACTAGTGCTTGGTTAACTAATCTTTGAGCTTGCTCTGGTCCAATTAATGCACTGACCCTTTGCTGGTATTGTTGGAAGTACTCCAATTGTTTGAAGATTCTGATTATATTTAGCTGCAGAAATAGAATTATGAAGAAATAAATCAAACCACAAACCACTCGCACAACCTTTAATTTAACAGTTTTGGTGGCTACATTTGAGGAAAGTTAATGCTTAACGGTTAAGGTTAATTTTGTACATAATTAGTGCCAATTAAGTTGTTAAATGAACTTACAAATTGAATTCCAGTATCATTGAGGATTCCAATTCCAGCTGAAGCAAAATTGGCACCAATAAGGAGCCTTTCTCCTGTGAGAGCAGGACTCAAGTAAGGCAAGGTAGGTTCTGATCCAATAGCCTCACCTGAGGAAACAGATATATATTAGTCAAAGATGTACAAAAGAAACCCATAAATGATAAAAGAATTTAACTTAACACAATGTCTCTACAGAAGCAAAGATCATACTTAGCATGTCAGGGATGTTAAGGCCATTGGAGAAGCGGCCAGTGGCTCGATGGGTTGGATAGTCGATCCCATACGGCGGTGCATCAGCTCTAGCCGTGGTTGCAAGGTAATTGTTATTGCCATTATCTACTAGCGAGTCACCGAAAACAAAGAAGGCCCTCGCTGCCTCAGCCTCATGGGCAACACTTGCAAGTAGTGCCACTACAAGGCCTAAAATGACACAAGAATCGTGAAGCGGGGGAATGGTTATAGACATTTTTGGTTTTCAAGACACCCCAGGAACAATAGCAGCTTACTTTGGGAGTGCAATAGCTAAGTAGCAGTGTAGCAGAATTAATTGGGATGTGAAGTAAATGAGCTCTGGAAGTTGGCTATATATAAAGCTCATCGTCTTTAGTCCTTTGATGGACCATTAAAGGCTTGTTGATCTGCCACCAAGGTGACAGATATATAACGGGCGGCATGACGAAAGATTTGTACAGTTTGTTTCGAAAAATTAATGGGGAGTTATTAAACCAAGTTTGGAATTGTCCACCGGGGACAGTAGCTAGCTAGCCGTGGGAATAGAGAAGACACTTGGTTCTTTGTTCCTGTTCAAACACAAAGAAAATGGGTTTTCGATTAAGTTGGGATAATATAAGACAAGAATCCTCAACTGCTATTGTCATGTTTCTCGATCGACTTCTTATTGGGAATCTGTTAAAGCCTAACGGACAGGTTTTGAAAATAAAGCTTCCATCTTTATTAAATGTTTTTAGATGGATGATTATCCATATCTCTTGTATTAGAAAGATCATTGAATAAAAACTGCTTGAAGGAATGAATTAGGGATGTAATCATAGTTTTCATATGATTACAAATTTAATTTGATTCCCAAATTTCTCATAATTTGTTTTATCACGTGCCCGTTTATTCCTTTTATTTAATGAAACCGCCTTTCAAGTTCTTCTATCCCAACCATAATTGAACACTGCGCTACAGACCAGACTTGTTCCTTTTCTTCTTTTTAATTTATGGCTAAACCTTTTGAAAAGAATTCATAACTACGGGAATTAATCGATTGTTATTGACCTACATATGTTTTTCTTTGGCTCTTCAAAATGGCATTTTGCTAATAACGTATGGTCCGTCTTTATGGTAGAATTTTTTTTCTAGCTTAATTTGTTAATAATATGGTACACAAATTTATTTACACTTAAGATGGTGAAGCATCTGTTTCTCCATCCAAAGACCTTTCCTCACCTTTTTAACGATGTCTTCTATTTCCCATTAAATAATAATCAAAGCGTGTTTGTTAGCGTGCAATAAATGTAGTGCTGCAGGGACCATTCATTGAATTCTTGGTTACGTTTAACTTTCATTTATAAACCAATTCGCCTTAATTTAAAAATTCTCCTCTCTTTCTGCGGAGCATTTGAAATTTAATATATGTATCTAATGGTGACTAACTGTACCATCAAAACTCATCTAACTTCCAAATCTAGTGTTATCTAAACACTAATAGCTAGCTGGAGTTCGATGTGCCAAATGGTCACTGTCGTCCCAAATATGAAGCATACAGCCATCCCCAGCAACGCAGCAATCATGAAGTAAGCAGATCTCAAGTACCCTATTTCTCTTGTCTCTTATTGCTTTTAAGTTTTCGAATTGGTGGTATAATCAGGGATTTTAGAAAAAATGGCGAATAGGGAACATATCAAAAATAAACTGGCGACCAAGGATCCATGTGACAAACATTTATAGGGCGGGGTTAGCTTTTATCTACCCTCCAACACTAACCCATCAGAGTGGGGCGATGAGTGATAGTATATAACTTTGCCGTTTTGAGAACCGAATGGAGTAATTTCATATCTACTTCACTACATACAAACCTCACGAAGAATTGAAGAAACAAAACCTTTTACTTTTTCCCACTGTTTAATTAGTTATAATTGAGAGTGAACTTGAATATTCATTCTTACGAGCAAATTAAATTAACGTCACAGGCTTATATTAACTTCCTACTCATCACCATATCAAAAACCTGGAAGTCGAAGCATTTCAATTTTGCTAATTACCTGCTTATTTATTACAATTCGTAATTATAATAGCTAAAAGGCATTCCTTTTAATTTGTTACCCAAAAAATAAAATGATATAGGAAGAGAGAAGCATATATAATGATGGGCAAGAGAATTTATAGCGCCAACTACTTTGGCAACGAACAGCTCCAACGAGCATAACACAAAAGAAGCAATCCGACTGTCTTTGGATCCGCCATGTTCCCTAGTATCAAAACTGGCAAGAAGGCATTTCTTACATGCCAAAATTTTCAGTCTATTGAATTCTGAATTAGTGGAGGGCCCTTCAATTCTGCAAAGTACAATTGGAAGTAGTCTTAGCTGCTAGGTCATCTTCTGGCTTACTTTCCAATTCGACAGTACCAGAAGTCTTATTTTGCTGATATTTTAAGCTGCGAAGCCCTAAGATCCCCACTTCCTAGTCGGTGAATAAATGAAATGTCCAGTCCCTTTTCTGCAGTTACATACTACTGGTAACTTAATTTTATTATTATTATTATGTGTTACTGCTCGAATTATTGTATTTCGATTCTGGTATGTCTTTTACTATTTGCATCTTTTAACTTTCATTATGAATAATAACGGTATGCGATAGTTAGTTGGACTTGATGTTGTAGGATAAACAGAATATGATGTCTTAGAAGCAAAGGCATTAATTCTCTAAATGATGCTTGGTAAGAGACATGAACAATGACATTAATTACCTACCAAATTTGAATGAAAGCGAATCTGATACCTTCTACGTCTATTCCGATACCTAAAAATGAAACAAAATGCATTACTATAAGATGAATCCAATGTTAGTTTAATTATATACATATAGATATTGATGAAAAAGATGGTGGTAGTCGATCAGACGAAAACAATAATTGATGTCCGTGCGTGTAAAGACATAACCATTGCACCAACTGAGGCCCACACTGCAAAGCCCAAAAAGTATAAAAGAATCAAGCGGAGAAAAACTGCTACATGTAAATGGTTATCTAATGATTAGAAGTACGAGTAAATCTAAAATACCGATTTCATATGAATTACATTATTATAATTATTAATTTTAGTTAAACAATAAAACTAAATGAACTGAAAGATTACAAAAAATAACCAATTCATAAAATTAATAAACATAATGCAAATAAATTGAAGAAGAAATTTAATATATAAAATGCTAGTTTTTTTGATGTTCTTGAAATTATAATTATTGATTATTTAAATTGAAATAACAATTAACTTGTGCTTGTTTGATTTCATTTTTAGTTTTGGTTTTTGTTTTTCTTTCCAAATCTAATAAAAATATATGTTTGTTTAAATTTTTGGTTTTTTCATAAATTTATGTTTTTTATAAATTGATTTACTATTAAATTAAATATATTATTTAATTATTCAATATATTAATTATTAATAAAAATTACGAATGCTTTAATTTACTTAATAATTTTATTAAAATTTTGTAATTAAATTAAATTTAATGATAAGATTTTTATTCCTAATCTACGATTTGACATCAAATGAAGGACTAGAACCCACCTCTTTTCGATAGAAAGATTCCAATGGGTAAGTACCCCCTTAGTTAAGCTAGAATCAATCCATTACAGGCTCTAGTTCGACTAGCGTTTAGCTAGAACGTGGCTAATTTAAGAGATCGTAGTCTTAATATGATCCGGATAAAGGTTGAAGATGATTCATAGTGCATGCATTTTTCAGTCCTTTCTAGGTGCTCGTTTACTGTAACAATTGACCTTTTTTGTTCATTTCTGTTAATTCAAAGATAAAGTTTTAATGGGTCCCACCATCAAAATTTGTGTTTGCTTTGTTACTGATTTCTAGAATTCAACACTATTTTGTGGGGCCCAGTATGATTTTTGGAACTTTTTATGGAGCCCATCATTGAAAGCTTTAGTTTTGTACTCGTAAAGAATAAATTGTAAGTAATTTGGATTGAAAATGGTCCATGTTTATATTATATTTACATATTGGACCCCTAAATATTCCAACTTTGATAAGTTAGTCTAATTTTGTTGAATTGCATGACTTAAATCATTTTTTGTTTTAAATTCATGTATATGTTTATTTTTATGCAAATTTATGATATTGATGTGTGATTAATTAGTTTTAAAGGATTATATGGAACCTTTATTTTTAATATTTTGCATAAAATGAGGTGTCATGTGATCAATATAATTTTAGTTAGTTGAAGATTAGCCATAACATCTTTGATTAAGAGAAATTATATATTAAATGATCTGGATCACATTTAGTAAAATGACACAAATCGTAATTAATCATATTAAAATATAATAAAATTTATCCTACAAGAATATAGAATATAGAATATTTACTATATTTGCATTGTTAATTAGGATGGAATAACAAATGATCTTTTTCTTAATTTACCCATAGGTATTAAGAAAAGGAATATAATTTGATAATTTCATTATAAAGTTCATGTATGAATCTTTTAATTAAAACTTAGCGTACAGGTAGTTTTAATCATTATATAATTCATATTTGAAATATGATTGCTTATTTTAACGTTAGTAAAATATTATATATGTTTTTTTGCTTCAATATTTAGTGAAATAAGCATGTTTATTTAAATTTTGTGTAGTTATTTAACTTGTGATTTTTTTTGATATTCACTATGATATTCTCAAATTGAATGGTGATAACTGTAAAATATGGAAAGAGAGAATTCTCGTCCAATTACAGTGGATGAACATTGATTATGCTATCAAAAAAGATGAACCACTTGCACCTACTGAAACTAACACTTAGATTGAAATTGTTTTTTATGAACGTTGGGAGCGATCCATTCGCCCCAACATAATGTACATAAAGACCAAAATTCATGCTAGTATTCTTGGTTCTATTGAAGAGTGAGATAATTTTAGGGATTTACTGAAGGCTACTGATGAACAATTTGAGTCTTTAGATAAAACCCTAGCTAGCATTTGGGTGAACAAGTTATCATCAATGAAGCTCTAGAAGTGTGTGTGAGCAAATCATGCAAATGATAGACATTGCAGCTCAACTATGGTCTCTTGAGGTTAAGATGTCTGAGTCTTTTCTTATGCATTACATACTTAATTCCCTTCCACCTCAATATGGACCTTTAAAATCTCTTACAACACATATAAGGATAAATGGTCTATCAATGAACTGCTGACCATGTGTGTTCAAGAGGAAGGGAGGTTGGTAATGAAATTGGGTGAAAGTGCATATATGGCCATAGAAGGAAGGAATATAGGGCAAGCTAGAAAAAAGGTAAAAGGTAAAATACTAGTCCATACTAAGATAGAAAAAGATTTCAATCCTAAGTGTCACTTCTATAAAAGGAAAGGCCATATAAAGAAGGATTGTACCAAATTTAAGGCTTAGCTTATAAAGAAAGGTATTTCAATTTCACTTATTTACTATGAATCTCATATGATTGATGTCTGTCATAATATTTGGTGGATTGATTCTAGTTCCATAATCCATATTTCCAATACCTTGCAGGGTTATATAAACCACAACCAGTGGGTGGTGAATTGTGCATCTATTCAGGCAACAAGATGTGTTCACATGTGGAAGCTATTGAGACATGCAAATTAGTTTTGAATTCTAGTTTTGTTTTGAATTTGGAAAGAACATTCTATATTCCAAGTTTCTCCAAAATTTGATTTCAGCTTCAAGAATTGTATCTTTTGGTTATTCCTTTAAAATTTCAAACACATCATTTGGTTTATATCATGGATATGATCTTGTTGGGAATGGTTCAATGATTAATGGTCTTTTCCAATTTAATTTGCAAGAAAATGTTTTTAATAATACAATGCATGTCTATAATAATGTTGATATTAAAAGATGTGTATGAATAAGCAATCCTCTATATTATGGTATAGAAGATTGGAACATATTTCCCTTGAAAGAATAAAAAATTAATGAATGATGGAGTACTTAATACTTTGGATTTTACTGACTTTGATGTTTGTGTGGACTACATAAAGGGAAAGTAAACCAACATGACAAAGAAAGGTGCCAAGAGGAGTTTAGACATATTAGAGATCATACATATAAACATTGTAGTCAAAAAATGGGCTTGTAAAGTCAAAAGTAATTCATCTCATTTATAGATGATTGCTAGCAATATATGGACCTCTACTTGCTTCATAACAAGAACGAAGCATTAGATATTAGGCCCTGAATTTTTTTTCTTTAAGTTAAGAATGATTTAAAATAATTTTGAGGTTTTGTTAGATTTAATTTTTGGAGCTATAATTATGTCAAGTTAGTAGGATTTATTGAATGGGTAAATGGAATTAAAGTGTTAATGTAATAAGGATGTTCAAGGACATTTTTGGGAGATCACTTAAGCATAAAAGAGTGTTAGCTTCCAAGGAAGGGTAAAATGGACTTTTTGGGCTTATTAAGGGTAGAAATGGAAGAAGAATATGTTGTCTTGCTTGTTAAAAAGAGAAAAACGTGAATTGAAGGGAGGGAAGAGTGAAAAACGAAAATAAGAGAGAAGAAGAGAGGTTTCAGTGAAAGAAGAAAAGAAGAGAAATCAAGCTTGTTAAGATAGGTTAACCATATTTTCTTCTTGCTTTATTAAAGAAATGGGTTGTGTTGAGGATGAAGGAGTTAGAGAGAGAAAGGGGTTTGTATAAAGAATGAAAGGTTTGTGTTGGAAGAAGATGAATTAGGAGAACCCAATTGATTTTAGGGTTTCTAAACTAGGTCTTAGGTTTTCTAACCTAGATGGACTATGGGTAGGTTAGATTTGAGCTTAATTTGTGTTTGTCGCAATTTTTGTAATTTTTTTGAAGTTTATGAATTTTATTGGAATGTTATTTTGAATGCAACTTTGGTTGTTTTAGGAAACCAAGGGAATTCTACCAAAAAGCAAGGGAACAGTCAAGCTTGACTTGGATTTTCGCAAGCTAATTAGGTGGGTAATGTATTTATGGTTATTGTGTAATTGGGCAAGTTCTTGCCTATGTGTATGTATGTTGATTTGCTCGAAATTGAAATCATTGTGAATGTTTGGAAATGCATGATGCATTGTGATTATGTTATACCTTGAAAGATTTTTAACATTTTGAAATAGATGAAAAGAAGAAAAAGCATGAAAGTATGATAATATGTGTTGGGACCCGATTTCGGAACCGGACCCCAACCGAAAAAACGAAAAACAAAAAATAGACAAAAGCTGAAAGCAAAAACGCGAAACTAAACGAATGGATCTTAAACCCGAAAGTGGCACAAATCGGAAAACAAATTCAAAGCTAAAATCGAATTTGGTTCGGAATCAAAGCAAACAAAAGGTTCAATCGAAACGAAAAAAATTTTCGACATCCGAGAACAATTATTTTAGAAAAGCGTCGCGTTGGAAACCTTAAGACATCTAATCTAAGTCAATCAAATCCGGTATAATTTTTTTTTTCTGTTTCATTCTTTATTCAATCTCATACAAAGCAATTTAATTTCCCATTTGGAAATTTATCCTCAATCAAACTCTCACTTCATAATATTCTTCTTATAC
>JANIJH010000003.1:46091393-46106276 GCA_024520975.1 Erythroxylum areolatum
TATTTGTTGGTTTTAAAATTTAGTGAATGTGATCTTACTGCTTTATTATTGATGCCATGAGGTTTAAAGAATTGATCGTATTGTAGTGCACCTCATCGTAGGGTATGTATCGGTATGACCTACGGGCGTCCCGGTGTATACTCTACGGTAAGGGGGCGCTACATTTTGGTTACTCCCTCGATCATCAAATTCATAACAAAGTCCTCTACCTTCTTAATTTTATTTGGAAATGAAATAACCTAACTACGAAATCAAAACTTTCTAAAAACAATCAAAGGAAATAAAATTCCATGGGTTGCCTCCCATGCAAGGCTTCTTTTAAAGTCAGTAGCTTGATGTTCTTCTTTTGCTCATGGTGGTTCAAATGATTGGTGCAATGGTTGTGAAGTCACTGATCTCACAATTTGCACATAAGTTGCCATGCTCTGGATTCCACTTTCCTTATGATTCTCCCTCCTTCTCCTTCTTCTACACCATTGTTTCTTTCTAAATGCATTCCCAGGATATCTTCTCATTGTCCTTAAGGTCCAGGTTCCTTGATATTAATTGGAGGTAAAGGAGAACTGTTATCTTTCTTTGACACTTTGAAGGTTAGTTGTTGCTTTCCTACCCTCAGAGTTAGTTCACCCCGATTAACGTCAATTATTAAGCGAGCAGTGGCTAAGAATGGTCGTCTAAGTACCATAGGGGTTTTCACATCTTCTCCAATATACAATATATAGAAGTATATGGGAAAGGTAAATTTATTAATTTGTACTTGCACATCCTTAATGATCCCCTTCAATTAATGAACTATTTTGTCAGCCATCTTTTGACTGAAGGTATAAGGCATCATATTGATACTCACTCCCAAATCTGTGAATGCCCTGTCTATTTTGACTCCATTGATATTGCAAGGAATGTAAAAATCCCTTGGGTCCTCTTTCTTCTGTGCTATTTTAGAGTTTTCTTCCGATATGCACTCCTTAACCTTCTTCTTAATTGATTCCTTTAGTGTGAGCCTCATTTGTAGATGTTCCATTATGTCCTCATCCCTGTTTGATTCAACCTCTTTAAAATTCCTTATTGCCCTACTTGAAATTGACTTCCACTGAGCTAGAATAAGGTATGGAATTTCAGGTCGAGGTTCCTTGATTGGCACAATTACGAGCTCACTTGAAAAGAATTCCATAATTACTTATCCTTCTCCCTTGTCTTCATCTTCCTTCGCATCTTCAAGTTTCTTTTCCTGGGTCTGAGTGATGGCCATGATCCATTCATTTGGGTTAGACTCAGTATTGTTTGGAAGGGTTCCTACATTCAAAATAGATATTGCCTCCACTAGTTGACCTACTTGGACCTCCAAATTATGTATTAAAGAGGTGTGGTTCTTGGTGACTTACTCGAATTTACTTTCAAGGCTCCTGTGTGCATCCTCCATGTCTCTAATTTTATCTAAAATCTTATTCAACTTGGATTCCATTGAGCTTGATTTATCTTACTAGAAGCCTAATTGTCCTTGAGGTCTGAACTTTCCTCCAACATTGCTTGTCTAAGAGAAGTTAGGGTAATTCTTCCACCTAAGGTCATAAATGTTGGAGTAGGGATTGTTCCCCCCTCCTTGTCCATATTGAGCTCTCATATAATTCACTTGCTCTAGATCGCTTTCCTTCATCAGGTAACAGTCCACCATATCATGGTCCATTTGTCCACAGAGTTCACATTTGAGTTGTATGACTTTTACCGTAGTTGAGGACGAAGCCTTCATACTGTTGAGCTGTCGAGTCAAGTTATCAATTTTTGCTTACATTTTCGTCATTTTTCCTCAAGAAAATAAAGTAATAAAAACAAAAAATTTCATAACACACAATGCAGTAATGAGACAATGGCTTCAACTTCATAAAATAAATTTAATTTTAAACACAATTATTCAAGTTATATCAAATCATTAACATGCAAAATTTTCATCTTGGGGCTTTGAACTAAATATGCATATTAATCCAAGCTCAAGTTTTAAATTGTTTACCCTTTTCAATTGTACAAACACATTAACAACTCTTTGGTCAATCATACTCTGTAACTACTCCTAAGTACGTTTTCATGAAAATTCAAGCTATTACAAGTTTGGTCGATTTTTAGTTGACAACACACATTTTTTTTTATTTACTTTCTTGTGAACATGGACTTAGTCTTTTTACGCAGAGGCAAACTTTAGTAATGAATGTCGATCTAGTAACTAAACTAAATCATGTTTTTTTTAAGCTACTTGGTTGGAAAGTCATTATAGCCTTTTTACTCAAAGACACACATTTGTTATGTGTGTTAGTCCAATTACTCAACTATATCACGCTCTTAACTAGCTACTAGCTATATTCATAGCCCGAAGGCCAGCGAAATAGTTATTTATTTTAAAATTAACAAACATTATTTTTTTATTGCCCACGGTGTTGCTTTAGCTACTCGTTTCCATGAAAAATCCTAGTAAGACTACTTAAGTCAAAAGGCCTCAAATTATGAATGAATGTGACAATTTAGAGATTGACAAACTAACACTAAATCCTAATTAAGCTATATATCACGTTCCCCATCGCTATCTTTTTTTCTTCTTTGCCAACTAGTCACCAAGGTAAAGTTCATTCATTGTATTTTGGTTTTGAATCTTTTGATTGAAGATTGAATTTGTGAAATATAGGAATTTTTAGGATTGTTTCCATATAGGGGGTGTTTTCACAAACTTATATAATCACATACATGAGCGTGTATGTGATTGTATAAGTTTTTATGAGTTTTGTAGACAAACATAGTCACATACTTATTAAGACTATGTATGTAATTATGATTTTCATTACTTTACACAGTCATATAAATATGTGTGTATATGTTTGTGTAAGTCAGTATGAGTTTTAAGAACTTACAAGGTTATATACACTCTCGTTTATATGATTGTGTAGGTTCTTGAAACTCGTAGTCACTTACACGGTCACATACACGTGATGACTTATATAGTCATATACACGCCCGTGTATGTGACCGTATAAGTTCGTGAAAACATACACACGTTATATGGTCATATACATAGGTGTGTGTGACTATTTAAATCACTAATAAGTGATAATTAAAAAATTATAATTCTATGATTATGATTTATATTCTCCTATTCTCTCCCATGTTTACAAATTATCAATTATGATTATGAATGACATGTATATTTAAATGTTGATTGTTTCAAATGGATGAACATATTTCTTTATTGAGAGTTGTAATCTAGTATTGAAGATAGAAGTGAAAACTTTTAATCCCATACCAATTGAAGATAGAAATCTAGGTCAATTGAAAAGTGAAGTTTGGCATCAATTTAATAAGACTAGATCAATGGACAAAGTAGAAAAAGGTGAATATAAGTATTGTCTGAAGATGTTCGTTAGGAGTTTAAAAGGTGGAACCTCTTATTTAAAGAGACATGTGGATTCGTGTAGTAGAAAAAAGATGGTATCAAGGGGTCAAACATTTTTTTACGCCTAATCTCATAAGAGGAAAGAATAAAATGACTACAACTTAACAAAATTTTTTATTGCTTTTATAGTAATTAGTGATGAATGTCCATTATCTACAGTTGATATTAAAATATTTGAATATTTTGTAACTCACTGTAACCGACCTTTAAGTTTTTAACTCAGGATATGTTCAAAAAGCATATTATAAAGATATATAGGGATAAGAAGAGTGAAATTTTAAGAATAATTTTTAGTATTAAAAGACAGATTATCATTACAATAGATATATGGACAATCGATAACAAAAATAAAGGTTATATAGTGGTGAGGGCACATTATACTAAAATGAGTGAACTCTACGCAATAAACTTTTGAGGTAATTTATATTCTTTAATATTTTATCATTTATTTTTCATTATGTTATGGTTGATGTTGTCATATTTAACAGGCACCTTTCCTGATGACTAGGTGACTTGTCTGACACCCTATGAAAACCCTCCAGCTAATATCCAATCTAACTAGAAAAATCCCCTGGAGCTGAACCTTTTCCCTTTTCTTCAAAATATTTTAACTAAATATAAAGAAAAAGAAAGGGGTAGTAGTGGAAGTTTTTAAAAGTAACTTTCATTAAAAAATTTGATAGCATAACCGTTATTATTTAATAAAACAAAAAATTTTAGGTTCCTGAAAAGCAATTCAAAACACTTTTATCCACCGTTAGTGATAGATGTCCCCCCAGATCCTGCCATACATTTTAAGACGTACGTTGATCAGTATAATCATATGTATAAGGAGACATAACGGTATACCACAGGCTAAACAACAATTAATAAACAAGTGCACCACATTTCTATACCAATTCAATTCATGTTCAAATTCTAATGTCATGCCAATTCAGCGTATATGCAATTTCAATTCGATGCCATCTCAAAGCATATATATAAGTCTCATAAAATTTAACTTTCAAATTCAAGTAGCAACACCAAGGAACTTATTCATAAACATACTTTTCATGATAAAATAGAAATCATTTTTCTTTCATAAAATTAGTTTAAAGATACATTTACAATTTTGCAGTTTATCACCAAGTATGTTCACATGTTGAGTGTCTCCTCTTGACCTACACAATTTACAAGTCATTTAATCATTTATTTCCACTATAGGAAATAAAGCATTACAACTATCAATTTGGTTTTAACTACCATAAGTTATTCCATTGGTTTCCATTTCAGAATCTAACTCCAAAATTTACTTAAAACGTTTTTTTAAAAAACATCATCCCATCCACTTAAATCATAATATGGCCAAATAGGTCAAGCTAACTTTTTTCATTTGATTTTTCATGAAAACAACCTTAAGATTTTTGGTTATTTACACCTTAACCGTAATTGAACTTCAATGAATCACACCGTCAATTACTTTCCTCTTTAGGGCCGAATTATCCTCACTACACACATATATATACTATTCCACTTTCTTCCAAACTTTTCAACACATTTCACCTAAGGTCTATACTAAGCATCATTTAAACTCATCAAATAAAAAATTACAATATTTCTCCAATATTTCCTAACTTGGCCAAATACACCACTCTTTCACTATCCTTCCATTTTTCTTAACACATCTTCTCTTCATTACACGTAAATGAACTCAAACCAATTCTAATTCAATCCTTTTTCATTTCTTTACTTCATTTACATCAAATCCATATCATGAACATCCTAACCCTAACCTTGGTTTCTTGATTCACTTTTGTTATTTTCAACCTTTACATGCTTTCAAGTTTATTATCTACTCCATAATAAGTCAAAAACTGACCTTTGATCTTAAATAACTCCATTCCATATGACATCCATAAAATAAACAACTTAAAACTAAGAAAAAGTTACCACTTTTTCTTCCAATCTCTTAGGAAATTGGTGATGTAACATCCCGTTACTCATGTTAAGGCTAGAATAGTAATTATGAGAGATTAGAAAATGCATTTCATGTTCATGCATAATATGACATACATATACACGTGAATATAGATATTTTTGCACATGAAATTGATTGTACATGCATTCATTGACATTCTGAGTATAATTGATTTATATATGTGGAATGTGATTTTATTGAGAATTGTGGTTTATTTGTATTGAAAATTGATTTAGATAGTGTATTTGTTGATTTAGAATTTTTGGAAAATTTTCCAAAATTGTTGGATATTTTTGAATTGGGAAAAATACCACTTAGCAAGTAAATTCATGAATGGCAATAGAAATGAGTTAAATGATATTGAACAATTTTATAGATGACTTTAGAATTTGTGAGAAGCTGTTATTGAAAATTTTAGAGATAACTGGAATAGAAAGATGGGAGTTATGGGACTAGTTCAATAAGAACTAGTTAGTTGGAAAACTAGCTAAGGTATTAGAAATTGGACAAGTGCCCAAGTCTAAAGTCACGTTTTTCTTAACTTTAAAAGACCAAGTTACAGTATTGATTTTTTACTTATCCTTAGTTTTCAAGCTTCTTCTTCTTCAGATCTTGACTCACTGAACCTTTACCAAAGAAAAACCTTGTTTTCATCTATCCTTTTTACTACTTCCAACTTTGTTATCCATTTCTTTTATCTCAAGAAAAACCTAACCTAAACTACCTTCAAGATGATGTACATGGGTGCATGAGAGTTAGTGCTTCTTGGAGTTTTTGAAGATTTTGGAGTTTTATGTAGTAAGTATCTTGTTAATCCTTTAGAGTTGTTAGATTATGAAACAAAAATGGTGATTTGTTGATATTTCATAATCATAAGAAAAATAGACAATTTTCATGTTCACCGTGAATATAGTATGAAAATATAGATTTGTTGATTCTTCAGTTTTGATGATCAATATGGTATAAGGTAGTGTGGAAATGATTTTTGGAGTTGAAAGATTAATGAAAATGTGTATGAAATTGATGCAGAAATATTTTGAAGAAAATAGAAGTTAATGCTCTATTTCTGTACGTGAATAGTTTTGAGTGTTTTTAGAAATGATTAAAAAATGAATTTGGAGTTAAGAGATAGGTGTATGGTGATGTTTAGACATGAGAAAGATTGATTAAAATGAAAGTTTGAGGAAGAAATGAAGAGAATGCAGAAATTGAATATGTAGAAAAATGAAAGTGAAACAGTGCAGTAAAATGGTGATATGCGTGAATGGATTTTTTTTCTTTTAATGTTTGAGTTTTAATATGGGATTTTGGCTTTGTTTGTGAATGATTTGAATTTAATGGAAGTTGAAAATGGGATAGATATAAATTAGAAATGTTAGATAGAGAAAAAGAAAAGAAAAAGATAAACAAAATGCAGAAAAAATAAAGGAAAGTGCAGGAAATGAAGAGATGTGTGAAAGATTTTGTGGTTTTTTATATTTGGTGTTGATTCTTGGTTTTGATCTATTTATGAATGTTTTGAGTTAAATAAGACCCAAAAATGAGAGTAGAATCGAGTTAGAGAAGTTGGTTTAAAAGATTCGAAAGAAGAAGAAAAATTGCAGAGATTCGAAAGAAGAAGAAGAAACACGATCGTGCAGGCCTTTAGGAAAAAATTTGGGAAGCACGATCGTGAGTTTCTGCTATCATCTGAAGTCTCATGATTGTTCTTTTATATGATCGTGACTTTCTACAGGCAACAAAAATCTCACGATCGTGTTGGAGTATGATCGTGACTTTTAATATTCGTTGGAAACTCACGATTATGCTCCTGTATGATCGTTACTTTTATGGTTGGGGACAGATTGAACATCCTTTAATATTTTGGCCATATCTTCTTCTCCTGACTCCAAATGACATGAGATTTAAACCAACAAATTTCAAACATGTTGTTTTAAATCCCACCAAATATTATAACCATCTGAAATCATTTGGGAGAGATTGAGTGATAAATTTGGGACGAAAATGATGAAAAGTTCTGAAAAATTGATGAATGGAGTATTTTCATTAAAAAATGGACTGATTTTTGTTTGAAGTAAACTAGAGACATAGGGCTACAATTTGTCTGAAGAAATCGAGTTTTAATTCAGTCTCTAAAAATTTCAATTTCTGGATGGAAGTTGAGTATAGGGCATTGTTTCAGTATAAGAACAGTCTGAAAATATTTGGAGTATAACTTTCAAAATACGAAACCAAATTGAATGATCTTGGGGTCATTAGAAACTTACGAGATAGGAGAACAATTTTCTAGAAGAAAGTATTGCCAAATTACTTCATTTTCATTGTCAGATTGATCATATATAGTAGACCCGAAGGTATGTTTCAGTAAAAATCTAAATTTGACCAAATGAGTTATGAATTGTGATTCTAATGGTTTTATTAAGGTATAAACCATAAGTATAAATGATACTTGTGTGAGTTTGGAAATATGAATGTTTATGTGATGAGAATAATAGAGCAATGCCTGGAATTGTCATGAACATGCATTGTGCATATTTCATATATATAAATGTGCATCAATGAATATTTATGAAATAGTGCAAATTTGTGATATGTATATGTATTGCATATTATAGAGGAGCAACTAGAACGTCAACATCCAGACGTTGCCAAAACTTCTAGGCATTAGCTTCGGGAGCAACTTGTGAGTAACCTAGATAGTTTCACTCAATTAATTGTTTGTTTTGAATGATGATATGAATGTCATTTGATTATGATGATGCTAGACAATGAAGGTCCGAGACTTGATGCATGAATGTGATATTGAAGTGCTACTTGTATGTGAATATGAAGAAATAAGTGCTTCTTGACATGATTGTTTAAATATGAGAGATGCATTCCATACATGAATGTATGATTAGATAATGAGAGTTGTGACCTAAGTAGCCACCGAAAATAAACTTAAAGCTCCAAATGTGATTAAGAGCCAAAGGCTCACTATGTAAAATGAGCCTTGTATCCAGAATGGATAAGGGATAGTATAAATGAGCCCGATATCTACAATAGATTTGGGACAGTTTAGGCATTCATTTACAACAGTGTAATAATTGGAAAAGAGCCACATGAGCATTTCATATACATTGTTATGCGTATGTTGACTGATTGAAATATATGTTGTCTTACCTTTAAATGAGAAGGTGATATGTGATAATTTATGAAAAAATGCAAAGATGTAAAGTATATGTTACATGTGTGATGTGTTGAATGAATTGAGTGAACCATCGATGATGATTACCTCATTGAGTTCGCAAAACTCACCAAAATTGCAACGTTGATTTTTCAGGACCAGGAGAGAGGACTTTAGCTACTGAGAGATGCTACAAGAAGTATAGTCTTGTACTTTTGGGAAGAAGAAGAAACGGATCAAAGGTCGGTTAGCTGGGATTGGAAAGAATAGATAGACTTTTTGTGTAATTTCCTCTTTCATGTAGCATATTTTGTATTAGGATATGATGATGTACATGTATGGGTGTTTAAAAGCTACAATGTAAATACATTCGGATTTATGAAATGAAGTGAGGAAATTTTGGTTTTAAAATATTGTGACTTTCTTGATGATGTCTTATAAGAGAATAAAGATAGATGATGCCATATTAAGTGATTGTAGTGACTGCTCTAGCACGCCATTATCATAGGTTATATACTGGAATATTCTCCGGGTGTTCTAGTATGTACCTACGGTAGTGGGGTGCTACAGGTGAACACCAATCCTAGGTCAAGATTTCTTTAATATCTACTCCAAATTCACCAAAAACGGTAGCTCTCTTCTTCCTTTTTTCCTTGGCCGAATTCTCCCTCTTTCTCTCTCATTTTCTTCATTTCTTTTTGGTTCTCATGAATCCTCCTTTCAAAAGAACCATCTTCTTTTGCCTTTTTATACTGCTTTAATACTTTACACATGTCATTGTCTTATTAAACATCTTGAATGACTCATCACCATCTAATTTAATGTTTTTTAAACCATATGGAGTCTTATAATTGGTCAATAAATGTGAGTCATTTAAATTTTATTAATTAACTTCATTTATGTAAAAAGACTAATTCACCCTTTCATGGATTACTACACTTATAAACTAGATTAAATCTAAAAAATATTCTACAGCTGTCTAACCATCAAATTGACCATGGGATACTTTACTTAGGATCAATACTTAGTAATTAGGAGCCTAAAAAATTCTGAATGTGTTTAAAATCATCAATTTCCATTATTTTCCAAAAAGGGCATTTTTGTCCTAAACTTATGAAATTCTCAAAATTCATCTAATTGGACTTGTTTTCGATCCGTTTCAATGTCATTTGACTCTAATACCTATTCTAAGTATTTTCAATCTTGTTTCGGGGTTGGGTCCTCAAAATCCCTATTCAGTGGAAATATTATTTACCCTAGTTCACCATTCATCCAGAAATACTATTCACCCAAAATAAAATCTTTAAACTGATAGAAGGGAAAGTTTGGGGTTTTACAATATTTATATATGGTATGCTCATTTATATGCTGATACCATATAGAAGTGAAAGGTTAGCAATCATATTGGAGAGACTATTTGATAGATTGTAATATCAATACCAAATTGTCCACCATAACGGTCGACAATTATAGCATAAATGATATTATGACTGAAAAGTTGAAGAAAAGATATAGAATGGCATATTGTTGGTTGGTTGAAGGCTATTCCATATGCATTGTTTTATCCATATTTGAATTTAATTGTGAAGGATGAGTTGGATATGATAAATGAAGCAATAGATTTTATTCGGAATAGTGTAGTATATTAGAGTGCAACACCTAAAAGAGTTAAGAAATTTGAAGAATCAAGTACAAAGAAGTTGATTTTGAATTGTTCAATAAGATGGAACTCAACTTTCAAGATGTTGGATTCGACAATCCAATATGTTGATGTGTTTTCCAAAGTGAGACAAAGAAATTCTCAGTACACTTGCATGCCTATAGAAGACCAATAGGAGTTAGCTAGATAACTTTGTGCGAAGTTAGAATTATTTTATACTCGATTAAATTGTTCCTGGGAACAAAATATCCAACTATGCACTATTACTTTAGCACTATGTGTGAGATAAAAAAAAGTTGTATCTGATTTGATGTTTGATTCCAAGTTGGTTATTCATATTATAACAAAGTAAATGATGAAGAAACTAAATTCTTATTATATATGGTTGGACATATTATTGCAGTATTATCTATGCTAGACTCGAGATACAAGATGGAGTGGTTAATTTTATATAAAATGTGTTATAATGAGGAAACTCAAGAGCATGTAGACGCCATTCAACAGTTATGGTATCATTTGCTTAATGATTATCAACTGAGAATGGAAAAAATTTAGGATCAAGATCATAGTAGTTTAGAATGTTCAACTTCGACTTTCGTTTCAAGTTCAAGCTTATCTTCTAAGAGCAGTTTGTTACTTCCACTTACAAAATTTATGAAAGGAAAAAAGGACTAGAACTTCATACAATATAATGGATTTAGCTGTGGCCAAAGTTGAAGATATACAGTTTTATGTATCATTACAGTGGAAGAGTTGTAAAAATAATTTTTTGATCATGCAAGTAATTGCAAAACACTGGTGGTTGGGTTATTAGTCCTCATTTCATCCTTGTATTGTGGACGCCCTTATGTGTGCTCAAAGTTGGTTATATGAAGAAGATATTGAGTGCAAACTCTTTTCTTTTTAATATATCAATTTCATCTATTTTTGTATTATCTTACCTGATATTATTTTTAAAATTTTCATATTAATACAGTCTCAGGTACTCATCTGGAGGTGTCTAGTCATACACATATTCATACCCATCAATCAAGTGGACATTATTATGATAATATATTCGATGATGAAGTTATGTTTAATTATTTATTAGTTATTAGTTATTGCCATGTGCTTAATATTCCTTTAGTTTTATTATTATAATACTAAATAATCTTTTTATATATAAAAGAAGTGATGCAAACTATTGACGATCCTAACTATAATTATCAACTTCTCTCTCTACTCTCCACTATCTCGAGTCTTCACTCTCTACTCTCAGTCTCTCACAACCCCAAAGTCCTAGACCAAAACATTATTTCGTGATTTTATCTTTAATTTTTATAAATTGTATCATTTAAAAAATTTTGGATAATCATTTTTGTAAATTATGTCATCAATTAATGAATTTTATTCATAACTTTAATTAATTGAATTAATCACTTTAAGTATAATATTTTCCTTTCATTTCCTATAATTCTATCTTCTTTCATTAATGAATTTGGTTTCATCTTACTCGTTTTATCAATATATGTACAATTTATATATTCATTCATTACAAAATCTCAATTTTTATTAATCAATTAAAATTCTTAATTTCAATTGATTGAATTGATTACTTTATTATAATCTTTTTCTTTCATTTCCTATAATCTTATCTCCTCAATAATGAATTTGGTTTCATCTAATTCATTTGATCAATATATATACATTTTATATATTCATTCATTATTGTAACATCCCATCACCTGTGGGAGGCTAGAATAGTAACTATGAGTAATTAATGAGAGCTTAGAAATGCATTTTTCATGCTTATGCATAATATGGCATACAAATACACGTGAATAGTGAAAGTTTGGCATATGAAAATGACTATACATGCATTCATTGACTTTCCGAGTATAAATATTTATAAATGTAAGTATATTGAAAAATGTTAGCCCCCAAGAATTTCTTCTTGATGAATAAGTATGATTTGCATTAATTATGAGGTCCTTATGAAATTTTGTAGAAAGTAATTACTATGTTGATGTCAGAAAGATTATATGATATAGGCTGATTGGAATAAAGTATAAAGGTTATAAGAATGTTTAAAGGGGTGTTTTTGGCAGGACACTTAAGGTTAAAAAGAACATAAGCCTATAAGGAAGGGTTAAAGGGGCTTTTTGGGCTCATTAAGGGTAGAAATGGAAGAAAGAAATGTAGTCTTGTTTTTTAAGAAGGGGGAAAACATGATTTGAGAGAGAAAAAGAGAAGTTAAGAAAGAAAAAGAAGAGAATTTCGGTGGTTGAGAGAAATGAAAAGAGTTAAGCTAGGGTTTCAGCACTTCTTAGTCATGAGAGAGATTTTGAAGTAGGTCAATAAGGGAAAAAGGAAGAGGGAGAGAAGAACTTCAAATTAAGCCAAAGATCTCTTCATTTGGTGAATAATCAAGGTAAGATCATTTGAATCTTTTGGAATTTTTGGAAGAATTTTAGACTATGAAGTTAGGAAATACATAGGCTTAAGTATTCTAGAACCAATTTTAGTGATTGGGCATTGTGGGATTTTTCTATTTGAAAACCCTATTGAATTGAGGTTTGAGAGTTGAATGAAGTCAAATTGGTAACTGAATGGTTATACTCAGGATTTTCCAAATTTGCACAGTGCAAAATTTCAAGTATTCCTTAAGGGTAATTTTTATATTCTGACTTCAGGAAAAAATCTGGTTTAATCTAGGCTAAATTAGAAAAGGTTGTCTTTTGGAAAGTTGTAGCTTATCTTTCTACCTTTCCAACGGTATATAATATAAAATTTTTGAACATCGGAGTCAAAAGTTATGGTCTTTATGAGTGGAGATGCTTAAGACTGTAATCTGCTTTGTCTTAAGAGTCACTTCATCTTAAGTTGACTCTACTTCGTCTTAAGTTAACTCTACTTCGTCTTAAGTTGACTCTACTTTGTCTTAAGTTGACTCTGCTTCGTCTTAAGAGTTACTTCGTCTTAAGTTGATTCTACTTCATCTTAAGTTGACTCCACTTCATCTTAAGTTGACTCTGCTTCGTCTTAAGAGTTGCTTCATCTTAAGTTAATCCACTTTGTCTTAAGTTGACTCTGCTTCATCTTAAGAGTCACTTCATCTTAAGTTGACTCTACTTCGTCTTATGTTAACCATCTGCTTCTTCTTAAATTGACTTTCTGCTTCATCTTATGTTGACTGAAACTTCTTCTGGTCCAATTTTGACCCCTTATATGATAGAATTTGTCTTGTAGGTCTTCATAAAAGTTTATATCTCGAAGTTTTCTTCAAAATCATATGAAGAACACCTTGATCCGATACCTATAGCGAAAGTTATGCTAGTTGCCCCGAAATAGGTTCAATATGATTGAGGACAGAACCTTGTTTGATTCTTTCAACCACAACTTTGTCATCCAATCTCCAAATGGAGTGATTCTTCGACCAATAGATTCCTAACACATATTTCTATCTCTCCAAAAAAATTGGTAGCATTTTGAATTGATTTGAAAAGTTTAATTGAAGGAAAGTGAGGGAATCTGTTGGAATAATATGAACTGGTATGATTTCACTGAACATGCTCGGGTAGTTCGGTTATGCCTTGATCTATAGACATCCAAATGAGATGCCCTTTGATTTGGAATAAACTAGAGACATAGGACTACAGATCATATGAAGAAGTGGAACTGTGATTCAATCTCTAAGATGTTTGATTTCTAGAAGGAAGTTGTGTATAGTATACTATTTTGGATAAGAGCAGTCCGAAATTGTTTGAGGCATATCCTCCAAATTACTAAACCAAATTAAGTAATTTTGGTGTCAATGGAAAGATAAGAAATAGAGGAACACTTTTCTAGATAAGAGTATGATCAAATTACATCAGTTTCGCTTTCTAATTGAATGTGAACAATAGACTTGAAAGTATGTCTTGGAAAAATCTGAAGTGAGTCAATGAGAAAGGAATAGAGATTTTAATGGTGTTAGTGAGGCATAAACCTAAGTATAAATTATACTTAGATGAGTTTTGATATGAGATTGATTTTTGTGATGAAATTAAAGGAAAGATACCTGAAATTATCATGAACATGCATTGTACATAGTTTATATACACACGTACACATAAATGAATGCTTATAATTGTGCAAAGTTATTAATGTGTGTGCAACGTGCGTATTGCATAATTGTGATGTGTAGGTTAAACGTTCACATTCAGACGTTTCCAGAATTTGGAAGCAAATGCTAAACTAGAGCGTACTATGAGTAGATCGAGATGGTCTCATTTCATTGTTTGTTCTGTTTTGAATTTTGTATTGATTGACTATAGAAGTGTTACTTGTATGTGAATGAGATGAAATAAGTGTGCATAATATGATTGTTAAATGCCAGACCATGGTCCAATGACAAATGTGTTTTGAATGTGTATTTTGCATGTAAGTGAAAATGTGACGCTCAACTTAATATTGAATGCCGGACTAAGGTCCAATGATATGGGAATGTAATTGAATAGGATCATACAAATGTGATTAATGCATTCCATTTCATAAATGCATGAAAGATAATGGTAGTTGTGAACAGAGTAGCCACCAATTAGAACTTAAAGCTCAACGAGTGAAAATAAGCCTCGAGCTCAAAAGTGATTAAGAGCCTAAGGCTCACTATGTAAAATGAGCCCTGTATCCCCCAAGCGGATAAGGGA
>JANIJH010000003.1:46106376-46118276 GCA_024520975.1 Erythroxylum areolatum
GGGACAGTTTAGGCACTCGGTCACAACAAAGTAACAAATGAAAAGTGAGTCTCATGTGCACTGCATATGCATAATATTAATGATTATATCTATTTAATGTGAAGTGTGAGACGTTGTGAATGTGATTAGGTGTTATGTGACTAAGTGAGCTATCGATGATGGTCACTCATTAAGTTCGCAAAACTTACCCGAAATTTGCAAATAATTTTCAGGACCCAGAAGAATACCCCGTTAGGCAAATAGAAGTATTACTGCATGTAAGGAAAAGATAGAAGTCGAGATCAGTACACGTCTGCATTAGTGTTATCCTATTCTTGTATAAATTTGTATTCCACAATTTCTATAAAATAGTGTTTTGTATTTGTAATAGGCCCCAATTGGCTATTGAAATTCTATTGATTGTAATGTGTTGATTGAAGATGTTTATGAATGAAAGTGGGCCCCATGTGATGATTGACTTCCGCATATGTTGATGTTTCAAAAAGAAAATTTTATACCAAGTTTTGACTGATTGAGTGTTTTAGCACGTCATCCTCGCGGGACCCAAACTCGGATATCCCTCAAGATGTCGGGCACATGTATCTAGGGAGTGAGGTGTTATAATTATACAATCTCAATTTTTGTTAATGAATTAAAATTTGTAACTTTAATTAATTGAATTGATCACTTCAAATTTTTAGTTAAATAAATTTCTATTAAAATTTTCAAAAATAAAAATAAAAAAATTCTGGCCAACTTGACCTTGATCAAATGGCAAGATTGGCCTCAACCGAAATGGAGCAACATAGAGTTACAAACCTTTGAGGCACTGAGAGAAGCAATTACGGAGTTTGTGTTTAATTTGTAGACAAACTTAAGCAACGTGTCATTTTCATATACCATGAGTCTTTTAAGGTCTTAAATGTGGTATATGACCCTACAGAGTAAAGCCTGAAATTGAAATCATTAATTAATTTTTTATATTTTTAAAAAGGTTTGTAAAATTAATAATAAATTTCATATTATAAAGTTAAAACTATTGAAAATTATTATAAAACTTAATGCAATTTAGGATTTTCATTATTAATTAATCTGTTTATGAAATATAATTAATATGAAAAAGAAATTTTTTGAGCAATTAAAATTATGATAATATTATTTTTATTGTCAAAATAAAGAATTATTATAATAAAAATTGAATCAAAAATGTTAAAGATCCTATCACTTTTAATTCAATTACAATTAGTTTTTTATTAATGAACTTATTTTTATTTGTATGATTTAAATTCGTATATTTAATATCCATTTGATTATATTTAGTAATATAAATTTATTTTAAAAATTTTAAATTAATGATTATGGCATTTTATTATTAAGATTATTATTTTTTAATACATATAATTAGAATAGTTGAGTAAAAATTAATTTGATCATAGTTAGACTTAGTTTTCACAAATTAAAATTTAAAATTGATTAAAAATTTGCTGAAATTTTTGTACTTTTATTTATATACATGTTTTTATATAAAAATGTTAATAAAGTAGTTCTACTTCTACACTTTTGACAGCCTACTTCTATACTTTTGATGGGGCATACAAGGATTGATGAGATGATTAATTAACAATATATGACATGTATATATTAATGGACTATTTTTGTAATTTTAAAAAATTTAAGAATTATTTTATAATTTAAAAATTCAAAAAAGACACTTGATATTGACGGATACTAGTACCATACTATGCCAAGACTAATTTCGATGTGGATATTAGTATGATATTTATAATATTGAATTTTAGAGGTTTGCTCTAAATCCCAAACACCAACTACATCTCCAACTTGTTTTTACAAGCTTTATGGCAAGGATTAAAGCCAAAATAGATTTACATGCTTGCCCATACTCACAAACACCAACTTTATCTCTGTTGGTTCCTTACATGCATGCAGAAGAAATATGGATGACGTCGAGGGCTACTACAGTCAGTTATAAGTTGTTAGAAGAGTTGTATTCACTGATGTAACGAACCAGTTTTCAAAGGTTTTCAAAATATTTCCTTTCCCGTTCAGCTTAGTTTTCAGCAGCAATATATACAAACATTCTGTATAGTTTGACATATGAAATAAAATTACACCCTCATACATTTTTTCTCTTCCTCTTTTTTTTTACATGGTATCAAAGCCATGAGCTTGGTCCCAACAATGGTTATTCTCTTCTCTGTGTGACGTCGAAATAAGCTATAGTCCGAAGGAGTTATGTCCAAGCTTTATAGACACAAGAAGAAGAAGGGTCCAGATAAAATGAAGAGGAAGGGAATAAAACTATGGATCAAAGATCATATCCATATGTTG
The DNA here is from genome assembly GCA_024520975.1 of Erythroxylum areolatum. Classification (NCBI taxonomy): domain Eukaryota; kingdom Viridiplantae; phylum Streptophyta; class Magnoliopsida; order Malpighiales; family Erythroxylaceae; genus Erythroxylum; species Erythroxylum areolatum. The sequence goes on from JANIJH010000003.1 coordinate 46,108,705, forward strand.
AAGATGTTAATTGAGGGACACCACAGCACAGTTGTGAATCAACAAACAACGACAATCTAGGTTTGATCCTTGTAAGCTCTGTGCTAAATAGGGAAAATTTTATTTCATGGAAAAGATCTATGTTACTAGCATTAAATGCAAAAAGGAAAACCAGTTTCATCCTAAAGGATGATGCACCAGATGTTGACTCAAAGGAGTATGTGCAGTGGAAAGAATCTAATGACCTGGTTTTTTCATGGATCATAAATTCTCTGTCAAGGGAATTAGCTAAGGTTTTCTTGTTTGCTTCATCTTTTAGGGAGCTGTGGAAAGAGATTGAGCAGCGGTACGGAGAAAGCAATGGTCCACTCATTTTTCATCTTTGAAGAGAGATTTGTGCATCACGACAAGGGAATCTATCCATAGTGGATTTCTTCATCAAAATAAAGAGAATGTGGGATGAGTATACAGTGCTGAAACCTATGACAATATGCAGATGTGGAGGTTCCCGAGCTATAGCACAGGAGATCTGTCAAGAGGAGCAACTCATGCAGTTTCTTTCAGGCTTGAATGCGGAATTTGATCATGTTAGAGATCAAATTTTACTCATAGATCGTCTTCCATCAGTGAATAAAGCCTATTCGATGCTTTTAAAAATTGAAAAACATAGAGATGTAGTTTTGGACACACAGAATGACTTTGTTAACATTGTTGCCTTCACCACCAAATCTCAGAGCAATCATTTTGACAACGGTAATGTGAAGAAAAATGTTAAGGCAAGTAAAAACAAAGAAGACAAGTATTGCATGTTTTGTAAGAAGGGAGAACATGAAAGGTTAGACTGCTTCAGGATGAATGGTTACCCCGACTGGTATAAAGGGAGGAAGTTCACTAAACCTGGAAAATTTGCAGTTCAAGCAAATATGACTCGAGGCACAAACACCACTGGACGAATCTGACTCAAAGCCACACACGGAGCAAGCACATAATCAAGATATACAGATACTGGTACAGAAAGAGATTCAGAAAATTTTGAAAGGGAAAATAATACAGGATTATGGTGTAGAATTGATGACATTTGCAAGAGCATGTGCAGGTAATTCACACTTTATATCTAATTTTGTCAATCTTGAGCTGTGGATTATAGACTCAGGGGCAACAACACATATGAGTAACTCCTTATCTCATATGAAAAATATTGAGAAATTACATTTTCCTAAACGTGTATGCTTACCAGATGGCCCGATTAAAACCGTGACTTATACTGGAGATGTGGTTTTTAGTCTAGAATTCCAAATAACGCAAGTTCTTTATGTATCACAATTTAAGCACAACTTGTTATCAGTCAGCAAATTGTTCAGGGACCAAAGCTTGCATGTTTATTTCTTGCCTAAGCATTGCGTTTTGCAGGACTAGAACTGTGAAAAAGTGGTAACTGTTGGAAGTTTGATCAACGATTTATATTGCATCAATCAGCTTCTTTTGATACTTTAGTATTGCAGCAATTTAGCAACAACTCTTATTCTTTTTTTTTTCTGTAAGCAATAATCTAGAAGGTAGTATTGAGCTTTGGCATAAGCGTTTAGGACATAGGTCCAAGGAGAAATTGCAGCATCTGTACAAGTTTCCTTATTTGAATTAGATGGTTGCTTGTGATAATTGTCACAAGGCAAAGCAAACAAGAAAGCCCTTTTGTAATAGCAGAATTCAATCAAATAAATCTTTTGAGTTGTTGCATATTGATTGTTGGGGACCATACAAAAGAAAATCGTTAACTGGTGATAGTTACATGTTAACCATCGTGGATGACTTTACAAGAGCTATATGGACAATCTTGTTTCAAAGCAAGGATCAAGTTGTTCAGTTAATTGAAGGGTTTTTTAAAATGTTTCACACACAATTTGATACACATGTGAAGACGGTTCGAACCGATAATGGAATAGAGTTTACTGGGCATAACATGCAACTTATTTTACGTAACCATGGAGTGATTCATCAAAAGACATGTTCGTATACCCCGCAGCAAAATGGGGTTGTTAAAAGACAACATAGGTCATTAATTGCTACAACTAGAGCTTTATTAAAACAGTCTAACATGCCAACAAAATTCTAGGGTGAAGCTTTACTCCATGCAACTTGCCTGCTCAATGTCTCACCAACGAAGGTGTTAAGCTGGAAAAGTCCACATCAGGTTTTGTATCAAAAGACTCCTGATTATGCCCAATTTAAGGTGTTTGGTTGCTTAGGATATATGTTAAACACTAATTTTTAACCCACGTAGAGACAAGTTTGATAACAGGTCATTTCCAGGAATATATTTGGGAGGATGTCCTAGACAAAACAGGTGGAGGATGTACAATATCGACACGCACCAGATTAGCGTGTCTCGAGAAGTGACATTTTACGAGGATCAATTCCTTTATCAGTCCAGTTGTTCTTATTTCCACCAAAAGGAGAATGATCAATAACCAGTTACTGTTCTACCAAATAGCTTTACTGTTGATCCATTGCAAAGGCCTACTTGTCTAGAACCCACTGAAGAAATCGATTGTCATAATTTACAAGTTCCGCAGTCATCTCATACAAATTCCTAGACATAAGAAAATAGTAGTCCTCTAGTTGAGAGGCAATTGCCACAACAGTCTCTCACTCAAGAAGTTGTACGCAGGCACTCAACCAGGCCTAGCAGGCCACCGACATGGCTATCTGATTTTGTTGTTAATCAGATAAGTGTTAACACTTCTGTAGATGTTTTTCAATACGTAGATGATCATTTAACCTTCCTTGCTAACATCGTGAAGATTTGTGAACTAAGAACCTACCATAAAGCGAAGGCAGATCCAAATTGGATCAAGACGATGCAAGAGGAGCTGGACGTTTTGGAGAGAAACCAGACTTGGCAGCTGGTTTCTTTATCAAAAGGGAAGAAAGTGATAACGTCTAAATAAGTGTTTAGAGTTAAATATGCTCCCGATGGTCAGTCTCTCGCTATAAAGCCAGTTAGTAGCTCGAGGATATGACTAAGAATTTGGAGTTGATTACCATGATAGCTTTTCCACTGTTACGAAGGTAGTTACAGTCCGAGTGTTTTTAGCAATAGTGGCAGCAAAATGTTGGCCATTACACCAGATTGACATCAGTAACGCTTACTTGCATGGATCAATCGACAAAGAGATTTATATGCTTCCTCCAAACGATTACACTAAAACTCGTAAAAATCAAGTGTGTAAGCTCTCAAAATCCTTATACGACTTAATGCAAGCGGGAAGACAATGGAATAAAGTCTTCACTGATAAGCTCCTGTAGATGGGTTTCTTAAAATCCATACATGACTATTGCCTCTTCACCAAAAATACACCAACAGATTTCATAGCTCTTATAGTATATGTTGACAATATTCTCATCACGGGCACCTCTGTTCAACTCATCCAGAATGTTAAACAATTGCTGAATGATTATTTCACTATCAAAGACATGGGAGAGGCCAAGTTTTTCTTAGGAATTGAACTAGCCAGATCATAGCAAGAGATGTTGATTTCACAAACAAAATACATATGGGATTTGGTACAAACAACAGGATTATTACATGCACAGCTCGTAGCTAACCCATTTCCTTCAGGGTTACAATTAGCTGATGATTCTAAATTATATACCAACCCCGACAGTTATCGAAGTTTGGTGGAAAATTGCTATATCTAGGTTTTACAAGACCTGATATCTCATTTGTAACTTAACAGTTAAGCCAATATACGAGTGCTCCCACTAAACTTCAGATGGATACAGCTTTCCATGTTGTTAAGTATTTGAAAGGCATCGATACTATGGGGTTGTTCTACGCAGCTGTAACACCTTTGATTTGCAGGCATATTGTGACTCCGATTGGGGAAGATGTAAAATTACCTGACATTCGGTGATGGGATATTGTGTTTTTCTTGGAACCTCATTGATCTAATGGAAATCGAAGAAGCAAAATATTGTCAGCAAAAGTTTAGCGGAGGCCAAATATCGTGCAATGACTACAACGTCCTGTGAATTAAAGTGGTTGGCCTATCTTCTTGGTGAGTTCAAGATCACGCCAACCTTGCCTATACCTTTGTTCTGTGATAATCAAGCTGCTATTCACATTGCAGCCAACTCAGTTTTTCATGAATGTATAAAACACGTTGATATCGATTGTCATACTGTCAGGGAGCATTTGGTTTCTGGTTTCATTAGCACACCTTACACTTCCTCTGTTAGTTAGATCGTTGATCTACTTGCTAAGCCATTAACTTCCACACAAATGCATTCAGCGTTAGCCAAGATGAAGTTGTTTCAATGTACTTCATCTTGAGGAGGGGGTGTTGGTTCCACGCACGCATGCAGAAGGAAAATGAACGACATCGAGGGCTACTACAGTCAGTTATAGGTTGTTAGAAGAGTTGTATTCATTGATGTAACGAACCAGTTTTCAAAATATTTCTTTCTCGCTCAGCTTAGATTTTAGCAGCAATATATACAAACATTTTGTACAGTTTGACATATGAAATAAAATTACACCCTCGATACATTTTTTCTCTTCCTCTTTTTTTTTTTTCAATCTCCAATTCTTTTTGTTAGCTTAATGACCAGGAACTAGAGTGAAGATTAGATTTACATGCCTGCTCTTAATCCCAAACACCAACTTTAACCAACTCATTTTGGCATATCTTTATGGCTCGGGATTTGAACCAATATTAGATTTACAGGCTTGCTCTTAATCCCTAACACCAACTTAGCCCACACATTCACACCAACAAATATGCGACCTTTTTCATTAGGTGTCAGTATTCACTCTTTTAATATAAAAACTATAGGCATATGTCGATAATATTAAACACTACTGATTAAAAGTATTGGTACGTGTCAATAATATTAAAGATTAATGCAAAGGAGTATTTGGAAAACTATTAAAGAAAGACTTTGGTACTGCAAGTCCTTGTCGCTTTTTAATTGTTCATTGTTGATGATATCGATATGGATTAAATAATGAAACAAGGTGGGATGCTTTCCAAAAGTCGGTATCAATGCAGAAACCTTTATGTTATACCTTTTATGTTCTTTTTAATTGAAGAAAGTAACAAATTTGAGGTCGCACTAGTTGAATCACAATTTGCTCCTAAAGACATTAAAGTTCGTAGCCCCCAGGAGCTCCTCCATCAAAATCTCCTCAGAAACTTGCTTAGTTTACAGGTCTGCCTTGATCATGAAGATTAACCATTTCAGCCATGAACGTGAATTGACTCTTTTTCAGAAAACCGAGGAAAAATTTAAGCAGGTTTCAGAAAAAGTTGCCAAGTTGTATGTGGGAAGTGACGCAGAAATTTCATCAGATTCAGAGGGATATGAGGAGGACGAGAGCACTAAACTTCCGAAATGCAACGGTTGCTATGAAACAATTCAAGGTCCAGCCTATTTTTGTGAGACTTGTGAAGATTTCTGGCTGCACAAGTCCTGTGCTTCGCTGTCTCGTGAACTATCAGACCATCCTAGCCACCCATCCCACGCTCTCGCTCTCCTTGCCAATCCTCCTAATCCTCATGTATCTGGATATTCCAGGTTTCAGAATCCACGTAGCATGTTTTTCATCTGCCACGAATGCAGAGATTTCTGCCGGGGCTTCGGTTATCACTGCAAAAAGTGTAGGATCAATTTAGATGTCAAGTGTGCGCTTTCAGCTAAACCTGGGAATCAAATCCCAGCACAGGCTGATAAAAGAGCTGAGATCTCTCATTTCAGCCACACAGATCATAGACTCCTCCTTTTCAAGTTCACCAAGGAATTTAACGACCTGATTGGCTATGGCGAATATTGTAGTGGATGTGGGGCGCCATTCTCATCAGGAGAGGTCTATAGTTGCTTTGATTGTGAATTCTACCTTCACAAAAACTGTGCAGAATTGCCACAGGAATTCCATCATCCCTTCCATCCAGATCCAGAGCACCCACTTTCTCTCGAATTTAAACGATATGACCAGGATATGTTTATCTGTGAAGAATGCAGAGACATTTCCGAGGGTTTTAAAGCCAGCTGCAAAGAATGCGACTTCAAACTCGATTTCAAGTGTGCTCTTCTCGTCACTAACAGTGGAGTGGTTCAAAGATCGAGAGCTAGGAAAGACTTGAAAATGCAGATTTACCACCCTTCTCACCTGCATATACTAAGTCTCTTCAATTGCAAACCAATGAAGGGACGGGGACTTCTAACAACCATTTGCGACATATGTGAAAGCCCAATGTCAAATCCAGCCTACTGTTGCCTGGAATGTGAATTCCATGTACATAACTCCTGTGCAGAAATGTCTGAGACAATAAAACATCCCTACCACTCTCACCCACTTCACTCTCAATTTATGAAAGATTCCAAGGGAAAATGTAATGCATGCAGGAGGAAAAACAGTGGACTTGTCTATTGGTGTCATGACTGTGACTTTAGCCTCCATTCTCAATGTGCCAGTAGCTCGTTGAAAGTGATATCTCCACTGAAGCTTGATTTCCATAAACACGATCTCTATTATTTTGTGGCAGATCATCTACCTAAGGTCAATTTTCAATGCAAAGTTTGTGGTAAGAAGTGCAGGGGTTCCTTCTATCTGTGTTTGGAGTGTGTATCTTATTTTCATTTGGAGTGCATACCAATACCTACTTCTGTCAAGCCCGATTACCATATGCACCGTCTTGATCTAAAGGGTCGATTGTTTGATTACAATGAGTCGATAAAGGATTATTATTGCTTTGCTTGTGAGAAAGAAAGGAGCCCAAACTATCATGCTTATCATTGTCAAGAATGTCTTCTCCAAGCTCATGTCGAATGTTTGGCATTCTCCGAGGTTTATAAAGCACAATCCCTTTTTTCTCTTTTTTTAATAAAACATTTTGGAATGAATGAACTTTGATCTCGTGTACAGGATGTAGAACTTGATTCTGATAATGATATAGGGCAACAGAATGAAAGCCATCAAAATACTAATACAGAGTACCCAGCATTTGCCATGCCTTCACCTGGACAATGCAGGAAGCAGATTGAGGTACTTTACTTTCCTAAACTATTAATGAATGCTGTTTACTATAAATTCCAGCCAACTTTACCCACTCTGTTTCTCTCTCTGAGTCCTGTGATTGCAGACTAAAGATTCAAGCAATAACCACCCCATGATCTGTCTCAATACAAAGATGAACCCCTTGTGTTATTTGTGCAAATTAGTAATAACACAGGTTTCAGGTTACACATGTAAACACTGCAAAGTTTGCTTCCACAAAGAGTGTGCGGAATTACCCTTTAAAATAAAGCATTCTCTTCACAAACCTCACCCTCTCACTCTTGTACCTGCCGACAATCACGGGCCTTTTATCTGCGACGGATGCAACTACTTTCGTGACAGAGAGTCCGATGTTAGTTATGAATGCAAGCAGTGTGGGTTCATCATTGACCTGAATTGTGCTTCAGTGGTCGGTAATCAGCATCAAAAACCAAAGCAATCCTCAGTGTCACATTTCTGTCACAGGCATAAACTCAAACTTGCCAACTTTCTAGAGAATATGAAGGTTTCCTGCAATAGTTGTTGCTTGAGAATCAAGGACCATGCTTATTGTTGTGCTGAGTGCAAAGTGTTCTTACATGAATCCTGCTACGATCGACCACAGATAGAAGAACATCCATTTCACTCAGAACATCACCTCCAATTTGGTGAGAAGGCTTATATCGGACGATGTGATGTCTGTGAGACTATAATCGAGGGTCCCTCTATTATGTATTTCTGCGATAATTGTGGAGTTTACATTCATGCAAAGTGTGCTCAGTACCTAACATCTAGTCTTAAACATAAGTCCCACCAACACTATCTGTTCTACTTTGTGGCTGGAGATTTGAGTAGCGAGCAGAAGTTTGAGTGCGAAAAGTGTGGAGAAGATTGCGACCAGTCTTTCTACCGATGCCTGGAGTGCCTATTTAACTTCCATCTAGAATGCCTTCAAATCCCAAAAGAAGTGAAGAGCGAGTGCCATATGCATCCTCTTACTCTTGTGGATTCGTTTACTGAAGGTGGCTATAAAGAGTTCTATTGTGATGATTGCGAGAGTTTTAAGGAACCCAAAACATGCAGTTTATTACTGCAAGAGGTGCCCCTACACGGCTCATATTGGATGTGTGATTAACGAGGTAATTAATATGTATAATGTTCCTATTTTTCACTACATTACAAAGTTTTATATGTATTTTTTTTATCTCTCTTAATATGAATATATGATAACATCTTTTTTTAAATATTTTTGAAGGGTAATTAAGATATATACTGTTCATATTTTTGGCCAAATTACAAAGCATTATATGTTAACATCTTTTTTCTAATATTTTTGAAGGGAAATCCAATGGAGATACTGGAACGCGTCTGCCTGTCCCAGGACAAGGAATTCAAATGCGAAGCAAGTGAAAGGGTAAGAAAAAGCCGGAAAACAGAAGAAGACAAAGGTTCACAGTCAAAACAACAAGAAAAGCACAGCAAGTAGTTCCAAAGGTAACGCACACCTTAAGCAAACCATCATATGATCTTCCGCGCATGACTAGCTTATGTTTGATCAAACATTTACGTAATTGCATTTAACCTTGTTAAAAAATAACTTAGAAAGTAAAATATAATTATCAACTGTGTTTAAGATTAAAAAAACATAATTAATAATGATTTTGAGTCCTAAAATTTCCCTTTTTGTGGAAGAATTCTTAAAGAGGATTAACAGTAATTGTATTAAAACTATCTAGAAAAAAACAATCTTTATTCATAAATTAGTTGTATAAAAAGATCAAGTACTGGTGTTTTTAGTCAGGTAATCCTAATATATAAATAAATGGTTAAAGGTATAAAATGATAGTTGTATTTAAAATATTTTGTAAAGAATCTATAATTTGTTTATCACAAATTCTGAATTCATAATAAGTTCCTAAAAGGTCAATGATGTGATTTTTATGATATTCATGTTTCAATATACATGAAATCTTTTGTGTCTGTTATGGTGTTCCAACTCTGTGTCATTTAATTTTATTCACATTTATGTAGACATCACGTAAATATATAGATGAGATTTAATAAAACATGATTGAAACATAATAATGAGAACAGAAAATCTGTTCCATGTTTTGAGTCCGTCATAAAAATAGTATAACTTGTAAATGAGATTTAATAGAATATGATTAAAATATAATCATATTCTATTAAACATTACTGCGCGCTATGCTTTTCACTGTGAAATCCAAATCTTATTTAAACAAATGGAATTTTTTGTTATGGTCATCGTTTTTCTTATATTTTCAGTTAAACTGTGAAGTTTTCTTCTGGGTATGCACTATTCTCTTTCGGCCTTAGGCCCTTTCACTGATAATCGAGCTTAAAGCTCTGATCATTAATTGCTCCAGTCACAACTGTTTATTTACTAATTTTAATCATGCCTAGCATGCACTCACACTTGCACAATCAATAACATATATATCAATCAATTCTATTTATCAAATTCAGACAGATTATTCATAATTCTGCACATCAATTCACAATTGCAAGTGATCACATTTCACAAACAGTTGCACAC
>JANIJH010000003.1:46197071-46220425 GCA_024520975.1 Erythroxylum areolatum
TTGGGCCAAATTTGCTTATGATCGTATGTATATGAACTGATTGAGTACTGAAATTGGATTTTGATTGAAAATGTTTCGTATCGCGGCCCAAATTGTTTACTGATTTCTGCGCGCACTCAATTGTTTTCAAAAGAAAAATATTGACATGAGTTTTTAAATTGCATTGACTGTTCTAGCATACCACCCTTGCGGGTCACGGGCTCGGATATCACCGTCGATGTCGGGTTCGGGTCTTACGGGAGTGGGATGCTACACCTTAGGCTGTTTAAAAACCCTTAAGATCTCTTTAGTTGTATTCCTTAAAGGAGTTGCTACTCCCAAGGGAGACATAAACTAATTAGTTAAATATTTAAGCTTTACTATTAAGGTGTCCTAATAATCGTACATAAGAATTATAATACAATTAACTAACTTATTGAAGAGACAAGCTCATAAAAGAATTACAAATATAATCAATGTTTATATGTTTTTATTTGACCCAATTTTTTAAAAAAAAGTAATTAGTTGTAGGCTATATAAAAAAATTGTAACTCGATATTAAAAGGTTTTAAAGCAAAGGAAGTCTGACTAAAATTGAAAGTGAAGGTTCGTTGCTAGAAATGTGAACGAGGAAAGAGAACAAATATTAAGGCAAGAAAAAAAATATGAAGGCAATAATGGGCATAACTACAATGCAATTTAACAAAGATGCATGTAACAATCATCTCATTCACTTAGTTCCATCACTTTAGGAGCAAGAACCAAGCTCCCACTCAAAATATGCACATTCAAGCATACTGACATGATATATATTCACACTCCTTATAGGTATCAAAATAATCGAATGAACATATCTCAGTCATAGATATATTGTAAGTCTACTCACTACATAAGAAAAGAGAAAAATTCCCATCATATCTAAAAGAAATCTCTCCAGCATCCATATATTAAAAAAAAAACCTAGAAATATAATTGTACATCAAAGTTATGGGTTTCATTCTCATGGAAACCATGCATATGATGCACTCTATGAGAAGTTCTTTTTGTGGTGACCATGGACATGGTGATAGGTTTTATTTCTTCAAACAAAACTTAATAAGCAAAACCTCGATGAGATAGATTGAAAAGAAGGGATAAAAACTAAGCAACAAGTATCCAATTTCATTTGGATAGCTAAAACATATTAAGTACCTTATTTTATATGTTTTTAAGGAAAAGAGGAGCAAACAATATATAGATAGTGGATGTCCAAGTTATTTGATTCATGATACATCTCAATTTGCAACTCTTAAAGCCAAAGATAGAGGATTGCCACTTTTGGAGACAAAAGGTAAGATAACTTTTTCTTGAAAAATTAAAAAATTGATAAATTAAGATTGAAGAATGGCTATAGGAGAGTAGCAGTACTCTCCTTAGTCTCCTACAAAAAAAACACCACTTGACATTACAATTGTCAGACGATAAAACGACAACACACTAACAATCAACTCAACTGGAACAAAGGCGTAGCAAGGGCAAATGCATACGTTGTACGAAGGCAGAGTCGTTTGTAAAAGATATAAAAGATCCCTCCCATCTGCACATTGGAGATAATAGTGTTTCCAAATTAGGGCTATGAGAATAGAGGTGCAATCCAGAGCTTCTCGGTTCCCTTCCATCTAGTCAGAGGTGAGAAAGCTTAATTTTGGTGCATCTTTTCTTCTTCAATCTTCTTGTAACTATAGATATGCTAAAGTCTCCCAAATTAGGGATATATACCATCACTAAAGCATGGCTGCAAGATGTAGTGAATGAAGAAGATTCGTGGAGATCTGTTAATATTGAGGCTGACAAAGAAATCAATCGACTAGGTAATTGTTTACACCAACTTAGTTCTTTCTTTCAATTCTGTACATCCTTTGATTATCTTGCATGCATGTGTGTTTTGAGCAAATTCATAGATTAGCCTCGAGTTATAAGTTTAGAAAGGCTAAGGTGCTTCCGTTACATGTTTGGTTGAGATTTTTGAGTGGGATGAGCTTTGTGAGTTCTCTTAAAGTTTCAGAGATGAGAGCCTCTTTGGAAGAGTTGGAAAGGTAAGATAATTGGTATTGGCAAGTTGGTAAGAAAAATAACATCATGATTGATAACAAGAAAGACTTGGGCTAATTAGTCAAACATTTAATTCCTATTATTAAGATGTCCTAATAATCGTAAGCAATAATTATACCTAGCTAGAATAAATTAAACACATGATAGAATTACAAGTATAACTAATGGTTCACATGTCTTTATTTGACCCACTTTTAAAACAAAATTGTAATTGATTGTGGGCCATATAAAAAATCTTGAGTTATTTTAAAATAAAATTGTAACTAATTATAGACCATATAGAAAAATTTTAGCTCAAGATTAAAAGGTTTCAAGGGAAAGGCAGTCTGACAAAACTGGAAGTGAAATTTAGCTGCCAGCAATGGCGAAGAAGGGAAGAGAACAAAGTAAAAGCTAGAAAGATACAACAAATAACCGAATATTAAAAAAAAAAAAAACATAACACAAACTGGATCGATGTACTTGGATCTACATTTCGGCCTATACCAGAGGCCCTGCTTATTAATATTGTACGCTTATTAACAATGAAGCATATCCTAAAGCAGAGAAGAAATTTTCATGTTTAGTAACTACAATTTCTAGAAGTTTGTTCAGTGAACATTTAAATAATTGCAGTCAAAATACCAGAATTCCAGGTTGGGGAGCTAAAGGTGCTGACAAGAAAAATGAAGCATTCGAGATTCGAGAATAGAAGCTTTACTCGACTAATTTAGTCAAATAATTCATTTCATATTTTATTGCGTACCCTCATTTATTATTGTATTGCTTTTTTCAAATCATAGGCATAGCTCATACAACCACATTTATGTCTAGATTTGCAGACCCACATGGATATGAGTGCATTGAAGCACAAAGCAAGGTGATTGCTTGCAACCCAATACTCCAAAAACAGCAAAAAGAAAAATTGCCACCATAGAAGCCTCCCCGGTACTTCGAAATTTCACCGCACCGCACCGCTCTCTCTCTTTCATCTCGAATTAAGTTCCAAAACCTCATTTTCTCGGTTAATGATTGCTTCGTCTTAATTTAAAAATCGGCCAATTGAACTCGGGTTGGACAAAGCGTAAAATACATAGACACTTCTTGAAATAAAGATCACGAAAAAAGATGCTTTTTTGTACAATATATCTATGGAACGCAGTCTTTAGGTGAAGAAGCACATACAAAAAGATGCTTTTTTGTACAATATATCCATGAAACGCGGTCTTTAGGTGACGAAGATATGTGCCAAAAACATAGAATACATGCAAATTGAATGCTACGTGGAGTGAGAAATAAAGTAAAAACAAAGAAGAGGAGAGACAGAGAAGAAAAGAAAAGAAAAACCCTAAATATTAATGGCGGAGTTGCATGTTGGCAGATGTAAACATTGAAGGAATGCAATAAAAGGTGGCTCTCTGATATAGTTGGGTAGGTCTGTGTTGTTATAGTGCTTTCAAAATCAACTTATCTCTGCTTGCCTTCGGGTGCAATTCCAAAGAAACAAGAATCAGAAACAAGTGAACAACTCTTCTTCTCTGCGCTAATATACGACTTCAACGCAGGTAATGATGATATTGATTGTGAATCTGCTGTAAGGGGTCCTCTTTTGCAGGTTTAATTAACCCTCTTCAACTACCTTCCTTCTTACCATATTTAAAACAGTACTCCAGAGAGAGACAGTGACAGAGACTGAGAAAGAGGTCATTTTGTTGTTTGTATGGATGTTAGGTGATGGTGAGGGCATATCAAGGAAATTAAGAAGTCAGATTTGTTGTTGATCTGTTCTATTTTTTGCTAGTTATGGAGTGCTGGTTACCTGAGTAGTTTCGTTCTTTCTTGGCACTGCATGAAACATGGGGCTTTTAGTAAGGAAGATAAGATTTCTACTCCTTTTTCTTCCTCTTCTTCTAACCCTTCTCTTCCATGGGAGATTAGCTTTTGCCTCTACTCTAAATTACACTGATTATAGACGAGTTAGTAGCTTGAGACTAGAAAGGGTCCAAAGGCACTTGGAAAAGATTAACAAGCCTCCTGTCATCACCATAGAGGTACATCAACATATCTTCTTCATCCTCTCCAGATACTTTTAACATGAAACGTATTTGTATGTGTTATATATTATTCTGGGTTGTTTGCAATTTGATCACTGACAGAGCCCAGATGGAGATATCATAGATTGTGTTCACAAAAGAAAACAGCCAGCTCTAGATCACCCCCTTTTGAAGAATCACAAGATTCAGGTGCTAAAAGTTTTATCTCTCTTTTTTTCACATGCAAAACATATCTTAACACAGAAAGAAAATTTGCCTTCCGTTCTAGCATTCCTGTTGTTTTGCTCACCTATGCATGTAAAGCAAATATTCAACGTTTTGGTTTCGTGATTAGGTTGTTACGGTCTTTTTGTTCTTATATCCATGTAAACGAAGCGTATAATTATTTTGCGTTCTTTTTTTTTTAAAGATGGTATTGGTTAAATCATGAAAAAGGGTTTACTTGTTTTGACATTTCCTTTCTTCAGAGAAAGCCATCGGAAAGACCAAAAGTGATAAAAATGTCAAAAGAGAGAACCAACAATGGAGGAGAAGGAGCTCAGCAAATGTGGCATAGAAATGGGACCAGATGTCCAAAGGGTACAATCCCTTTACGCCGTAGCACGGTACATGACGTGCTGAGAGCCAATTCTTTGTTCGACTTTGGAAAGAAACGCCATTCCATGTCTCTCTTTAGACGCTCCGATGAACCCGACGTCGTAAACGCCAATGGTCACGAGGTACATAGAATCCCCTACTCTTTCTTCTCCGATTAAACATTTTTAATCAAAGCCGTGCGCAAACATGTAGCATGCGATTGCCTACACCGGAACGTCGGGAGAGGTGTACGGAGCGAAAGCAACTATAAACGTGTGGGACCCGTCCATCGAAGAGGTCAACGAGTTCAGCCTCTCGCAGATCTGGATTCTTTCGGGATCTTTCGACGGTTCAGATCTCAACAGCATAGAAGCTGGATGGCAGGTACTTGTTCCCTCCACAAATGAATTCTACTGAATTAAGCGTACAATACATACCTAATTTTGAATTCTAGGAATCGGTAAATTACATTAATTAATAATAATTTCTATTCTACTAGTCAGGTCAGTCCGGAGCTTTATGGAGACAGCAGGCCCAGATTGTTTACGTACTGGACAGTAAGAATGAATGAGATCTCCTCTTCTTATCCTTTGATTTATTAATGATTGGTCTTTAATTAAAATAATCATTTAACCAAATTATGTTATATAGAGTGATTCATACCAAGCCACAGGATGCTACAATCTTCTGTGTTCTGGATTTGTGCAAACCAACAGTAGGATAGCCATTGGAGCTGCAATTTCTCCGGTATCATCCTACTCAGGCAACCAATATGACATTTCCATCCTGATTTGGAAGGTAAAGCTATTGATATCATCGTCATTACTTTATTAGACAACACAACACTGATTATGGATTTATCAGGATCCGAAATTAGGAAATTGGTGGATGAGCTTTGGTGATAACGATTTAATAGGCTATTGGCCACCTGAACTGTTCACGCACTTGTCAGACCACGCAACCATGGTGGAGTGGGGTGGTGAGGTGGTCAACTCCAGGGCCAACGGTCGTCACACCTCCACCCAAATGGGCTCCGGCCATTTTGCTGAAGATGGGTTCGGTAAAGCTAGCTACTTCCGCGACTTAGAGGTTGTGGACTCAGATAACAGTCTGAGCTCAGCCCATGATATATCAACCTTGGCTGAGAACACCAACTGTTATAACATCAAGAGCTCCTATAACAACGAATGGGGCACTCATTTCTACTATGGCGGTCCCGGGAACAATCCTCAATGCTCATGATCATCTTCCTGTCCATCCCAATTCTTTAATTATGTAATTATAGTTATGCTATTTTCCAATTTTGTTTAAGCTAATTTTCAGAAAATGTACGAAGGGAAATAATTACAAAAATTTGTAGCAACTTCTTGGATTCACAACTTTTAATTTCAAATGTTTAAATTGACTCTAAGAGTACCGGTTTTCTTTGTCCGATTCATAAGTAGCTTGCTGCATGTAGAACCTTTAACTAGCTTCATTTATGATCTTTTTTACTATAAGAAGTTTATAATTAACATCCGAGAAATAATAATTAGGTTTGTTTATCGGACAAAGGGATGATTTCCACTGGGGATGCGAAACTGAAACAAGAACCCCTGATTTATGGTCGGTTATACCAATTAGAAGGATATTTTTAACGTTTAAAAAAAATAATTAAAATTTAATTTGTAATTTAATTCTCATATTTTTTAATTAAATTCAATTTATAAAAAATGATAATGTTCAATTTATGTATAAATTTAACCCATCTTTTTTTTTTTCTGTTTCTAAATAATTGGATTGAATTAACGGAGAGATACATACTATTTATAATTTGGTAAGAATTATACATCCCAAAAAAAATAAAAGTCACATTGCCATAAACCTAGGCAAGACATGTAGTTGGTTGACCTATGAAATCAAATCCACCACAACCATAACACACTCGACTGAGGGAACCCATGGGAGAAGAAGTACACAATGAAGAGGAGATGGTGACACCAGGAGAATTGTTAGGGAAAGCTAATGAAGTGAAAGCTGGTGAGGGCACTTACGTGGCTGATTACCGCAACTCCGGCCTCCTCTGTGTCTTTGCTTCCCTCATAGGCCTCCGCCGTACTGTCTCTCCTCCCATCGACTCTGCCGACCAGGTATTTCTTTCACACTATTAGCCCTTTTGGCTTGCTCTCTGAGTTTCAGTTGTGTTCTTCGTGGAGCTTTATTTGGTTGTGCCCGGAACTGTTAACTGTTTTTTAAATCTTTTTTTTTTTTTTTGGTTTTTTATGTGGACGCCATGGAGAAATTCAGTTCTTTTATTTTCTTTTCCCTCTTCTTGGAGGGCTTTCAATTTTAAGGGTTATTGTATTTGTGACAAGAAGTACGCCTTTTGGAGAGCCCGATATAAAGGTGTGAACTTGAAATAGTGACATTTATTATCATGTGCACCGTTTGTCCATAGCAAGCGGTGGAGGGCAAACAGAAAGTAAAGTTGCTAGCAAGTGATGGAAGTTTTGTAAGGTTCTTTCCAGATGAATTTAAATGCTTTGAGGATTTTGGGAAGTTTCGTATCTTCATGTTACCTGCACAGCCATTTAAATTTTATTATCAAGAAGCCATTTTCACTTGTGCAAAGAGGCCTTCAGTTGTTGTTGGCTTTTGTTTTCGCAGATTCGGCTTTTATATCATTTCTCAAGTTTTTTAAACTTTATGCCTTAGTAAAAGGTATAGTGGGGGATTCTCTTGTCTTGAAAACAATAATTTCAATCACTGCAGAGGCCAACTGTAGAAGTAACTGGACATAAATCACGTGGTTCTGTTCCTGAGCCTGGCTCTGTTGTCATTGCTCGGGTGAGTTTCTCTGGCATCCTTCTATCATTTTGTGGCTTGCTCATCTTTGATGGTAAAAATGGTGCAGTGAAATTATTTTGGAGATATGTATGTTTTATAATTGTGTGTCAGACAATAACAACTGTTCCTTTATAGTTGCCAACATATATTTTCAGATTGTCAGGATTTTTCAACTTTGAAATTGAGCTGATATTGTTTTTCTTTTTGTGACTTTATAGGTTACTAAAGTGATGAGTAAAATGGCTCAAGCTGATATTTTGTGTGTTGGTCCAAAGTCAGTGCGAGAGAAGTTCACTGGAGTAATTAGGTATGCACTATTGAATAGATTCACTCAAGTTTAGTATTGCGGGTATAAAAATTCAGTTCCTTGACTCTGTAAGATTAGGTCTTCCAATTGTAGATGGATCCTTTTTTTTTAGAGAGAAGCATCCTATTGCCATTTGGGTTGACTAGGCTTAAACTTGTGCATGAAATTCAAGGTGCAACATTGGATGGCATATCAATTTGGATGTGAAGGCTTTTTAGTAGAATTTATGATCAGTAAATTGGTTGACTGGATATGTGTTGTTATTTAAGGATTTGCTTAAACTTTATATGTCTTCTAGTGTCTTTGTGAGGAATATCTAAGCTCCGTATTCTTTTGTTGATGTGGTAAAATATGCTTTGAATCTGTGCCTGATTTAGTAAAATAAACCCAGTTAGAGTGAAGAACTGAGTATATTTGTCTACAAAATTGTCTTTCCTTTTGTTTCCTGATTCAATCTTCTAGAATCCATAGGTGTCCTTTGCACATTATTAGATATCTGAACCTGGTTGAAAATATCTTGTTACCTCACATAACAATTGCTCAATTGGAATGGATCATGTTTCATTTATCAACTTTGGTCTTCTAGCTCATCTTACGTACCTGTCTGGTAATTAATGGTGTACAAAACAAAACAATTCATTTGAACAGGCAACAAGATGTAAGAGCAACAGAGATTGACAAAGTGGATATGCACCTATCATTTCGTGCTGGTGACATTATCAGAGCTC
The DNA here is from genome assembly GCA_024520975.1 of Erythroxylum areolatum. NCBI lineage: Eukaryota > Viridiplantae > Streptophyta > Magnoliopsida > Malpighiales > Erythroxylaceae > Erythroxylum > Erythroxylum areolatum. The sequence goes on from JANIJH010000003.1 coordinate 46,205,612, forward strand.
TCGTTGTATCCTTCCCCTCGTATTTAAATTGGTATACTTTCCCTGTTTAGACTACCATGTATTTCATTCTTTTTTATTGCGCACAAGATATTAAAATGAGCTCAAGTATTTTTATGCTCATGATAATTGTTGGGAGATGCTTGATTAGTAATGGACGTAGCATGGGTCACTCTGAGATTCTTTAAACAGTCTTTTTTTCCCCTCAAGTTTAATGTACAATTTGTCTTTCACTATTTGATACTTGGTATAAGAAGCTCCACAACAATTGTTAATGGACTTTGCTGAATCTCTATCAGCCAAAAATACATTCTTTCTACAATTTGGTTGGTGTTATTGGTACTCACTGGTCAGTATTGGGAGTAATGGGCAGGCAAGTTGTTATGAGAAGGAATTTTGAACAACTGTGATTAGGTAAATCCTTAGGTGGCTGCATATGAACTGGCTGGAGAAATTTGCCTTTTGGACATGCTAGTGGTTTATGTTGTCCTTTGTAGGTAACTTAGGCAATTGATTGCCTTGTGTGGTAGGCAAACACTTCAAATTCTGTGATGGCTCTCAAATTCTTGGTTGTGATGCTATCTGTTTTAATTTAGTCATATCATTAAGCAGTTAAAGTGTTTCTCCTTGACACGATTCTTTGAAAAGCTGTCCCTTGGAGATGCACGGGCTTATTATCTTTCAACTGCAAAAAATGAATTAGGTGTTGTATCTGCAGATAGTACAGCAGGTAAGTTCGATTATCTTCTCTCCTGTTATTGAACTTGAAAGCATATCATAACGGATGTGTAAGGTTTATATATGTGTTCTGTGTTTCTTATTGCTTCTTCTTTCACCTCACAATTTACAAAACCATATCATTGCATGCTAACTCAAGCTGCTCGATAAGTCATAAATGATCCACTGTGGAAATAGTTACGTGCTACACAAGAGTATTTGTCGGGCACGTGTCCTTATTATCTTCCTAACTTGGTGATCAAGACATCTTGATTTTTTCTCATAGGTGCAGCAATGGTTCCTATAAGTTGGACGGAGATGCAATGCCCACAAACAGGCCAAATTGAGCAAAGAAAAGTTGCCAAGGTTGGCGGTTGACTGACAAAAAGATGAAGCAACTGCAAGTGCACTTCTAAAATTTTCACCGTAGGAAGTGCGTTCAGAATAGTTATCTAGGAAGACAAGGCTTTTTGTATTTTATTTCCAGCACCAAGGTTTAAGATTTACAAAGTGTAACGATTTATCAATTTTTGTACACAATCAGGTGGGACTTTTTGTTGTGAACCAATGATTACATAACTCATTCATGCTGTGCATAATTACCTTTGAAAATTTCATGCATGATCATGTTATATATTATTCATTGTCAAGTAACATTATTTTACTCATTATGTGGGGATCCATCCAAAATGAGCCAATTATATGTCGAAGGTGAAGTGAAGTTTCAAGCCAACAACCATAAAAAGTCGGAATTGACCTTTTATTTTGGTTAATTAATTTTGATTTAAGTAATATAGTTCTGTCTTATCTTTAACTCGAATATTGGGTAGCAAAATGGTATCAGAGCTTAGGTATAGGTTATTCTATATTGTGAATTCGAATCCTATAATAGATTTGCTCAGTGTAATCCTGAAGTCGCAAACCAAAAGGGGAGATTAAGTGCACTGTCTAGTGAATACGTGGTAGGTTTAAGTAATTTGATTCTGCGCTATCTTCAACCAGTGTTGAATCCCGAAATGTCTGGCTCTCATGCGTGAGTTGGTACATTTGTAATCGGAAGAGGACGCAAGTACAATATTTGGATTTTTGCATAAATTCCTAAACAAGTTTGGATATTCTCTTCTCTTATCCAAAGTGGAAACTTGTGAGAGGGAGACCCGTAGCTGCCAACGAATGCCTGTGGCTGTCAATGTGCAACCGAGCTAACACTACTAAACACTGTCATTGCGACTTACAAAATGACTGCTCTTCCCCTCCATTGTACACCCATTTTCTATTCTTCTTCTTCTTCTTCTTCTTCTTCTTCTTCACCAATCCATCTCTTCTCTCAAAAGCAATGCCATGTCCATTCTCTGTTCTTTCTTAAACCCAGAAAGCTTGTTCATTTTAAACCTCTCAAAAACCCAAATTTTGCTCTCACAGAATCCTCATCAGACCCCCGTCAACCCCTCCTTCAGCAACTATCTGTAAGTATCCCTGTTCTTGCACCCATACACTTGCTCTTTCCTTGCTATTTCTGTTACAACGGTATATTTGTTTATTTTTGCCGTTTTCGTGCAGGATTGCTTCGATTTGCCACCAGATTATTTTCAGCAATTGCCCCGTGATCTGCGGTTAGATGTGAGTTGGGAAATCCTTGTTCTTTTCTGTTTCTCTTTTAAGGCTAAATTTGCGAGATGCTTAGTTGGTACTTCTTTTCGAGTCTGTGTTGCTTGTTAATGTAGAAAGTTCTCTTTGGTTTGTAGTTAAATGATGCTGCTTTCGATCTTTCCAACGGACCGGTCATCAATGAGGTGAGTTTTTTGTGTTAATTTCTTCAAGGCCATGTGGGCTTTTTGGTTCTTTTAGGAGTTGTAATTGTGGATAACGAGTCCTGTTCAGTTTCGCTGGATGTTCTGTTCATAAATTTGTTTTGAGTGGTCCTTAAGAAATTGTGTGAACGTGTAAATCTAGGATGACTAATTCAAACCCAGCTCTTTTATGCTTAATAATGAAGGAATAAAAAGGAAAAACCTTGGCTAATAATTGTGAAATTTTCTTTACGTGTCATAGATAGACAAAACAATTAGGTGTCCTGGAATCGTCTTCAAGAAGGGAAATTGTGAGCATCGTGCTTATACTGATTCAAACCTCAAGCTCTAGAACCAGCTGGCTGTTGTCAGCAATCAATAAAATAACATGAGCAATGGAAGGAAAAAGAACAAAATTTCTCACTTAATGGCCTAGCTGCAAGAGAAAATAGTGGGACATCATGCTGTACCCAAGCATTCTCAAGAAAAGAAGCTACACTTTCTCAAGTAGTGGACTAGTTGCTTGCAACTTCTTCACTGAGTTACTAAAGAACTTATCTGTCATTTCACTGTCAGTGTGGTCAAGAGTTGGGAGAACTCCTATTAAATCTCTCTCGAGCATGGGAACTGGCTGATACATCAACTGCCCAAACTTTGGTAAACAAGCTACCAATGCTGGAGGGCTCTTTGACTGAAAGTGCCAAGTCAGGCAAGACAAGAAATATGCACTTGTGAGTGGTTAGGTGGCTAAGAGTTTATTCTAAGCTCATATTACCTTTTTTTCTTTTTTCTTTTTTTTTTCTGGTGTAGCATTTGGCAAGCGTTTGGTAACTGCTGGAAGGAGGTTCCAGTCCATGGGACAGTATGGTCAGGGTGAACTACAAAAGGTACCATAATCACTTCCAAGTTGGTGCGTTTTCTTTCCCTAGTAGAGTTGTTGTTTCAATTCTGTGCAAAACATATTCCTGAAAAATATATGTTCACCTTTTTAGTAAGATTTCAATAGATGCATGATTCTGGAGTTTTTAATATATCCCCATGAAGGTGAGTGTCGAACTATACTCGCAGAGGCCATAAAATCTTCAGTATTGCTTTTGATCATTTGGCTAGCTTTTTCTATTATTCTTGTACTGCATCTAATATCAATCTTTATGCATTTTTAATTCCTAGGTTGCTATAATTTAGGAATATTTTTCTGAATTTTTTATTATTTAACATCTAATATCAATCTTTCTAGCCTTCAATTCCTCAAAGACAAGACAACTGCTTATAGCTGCTAATCCAAGAATTAAAGTATTGACTTGTGCCCAACTATTGTATGCTATCCTTAAAGTCATGAATATATCATTTATGAACTAAACTTGCTGACTTCACTTTTGACTATTATAGATTGCACAAGCAATGATTGCAACTGGGAAACTTTTATCTGCTAGTTCAATATCAACAACAAGAAGTGAAGAACCACAGAAAGAAACTAGAGTCTTAAAGGTAGGTCGTAATGCCATATTGTGTCGGTATGTTGTAAATCAAGAGAATAAGTATTGCATACAATAAATTTCTTTTCTGCAGTTTGGGGAGCTTCAAGTTGAAGTAACACCAGAAAAGGCCAACATAGGTGCTGCGATTGGACTTGTTTTTGGGTAAATATTCCACCTGGATGACTGAAACATGAATCTTCTTTTTCACGTTTTTTCTAATCAAGAAAAGAATGTTCTCACTCAACCTAAGATTATGAAAATGAAGGGTCCTTTCATGGGGGCTAGGACAGGGAGTTCAGAATATTCCAGAGAGCTCGCTGCAGTATGCAAATGAAAATGCGTTACTGCTGGCTAAGGTTTCAAAATATTAACTTCTTAGATTTTACTGTAGTTCTTATCCTCATCCAACTTAATGGCCTCACGCTAAAAGATGAAATCCGTGGATGCAGTCTCTAAGAGGAGCTCTGCTTGCACTTTGCTACTCATCTGCAATTTTGTCAGCTTTCACGAGTGCGGGACTTTTCTTACTGGCACGGCAGCTGAGTGCAAAGGAAAAGTGATGGACATAGCTGCATTCTTTCATCTATTATTGCTTGTTACTGCTCCATTCCATCCATGCCACTTTGTTGCACCCAGTTCCACCAATGTGACAAAAGAAGGATCCTGTTAGTTTTGTGCAACCACTCAAGAAGAGCTAGCTGTGTTAAATATGATCAAGGTATAATAGTGGACTTAATTTTGTTGTTGCCCATTCCCTTTTGAGTAAGGCATCGTGGTTGTCAAAATTAGAAGTTCAAGTCTTGTCAGCGAGTTTTAAGTAATAGTGTACATACTCCATACAGGGTGCACTTGTCCGGGTACTTGAAATTGGATCTTTCTCTAGATTTAACAACACATGAGTTAAAATGTATAATTAAGATAATATTCTTTTCATTATTGTAATTACCTATAAACTGTTTCGTCAACAAACTGCTTCCTTAATGTATGCCACCAAAGTCATTAACAAGTGAATTTTCTTATATGAAACTTATGTTTGAGTTCAAATAGGCAGTAAAATGTAACGTCGAATGAATAGAGAGAAGAGGGGCACAAGTAATGCTGTAAAAGTCCTTAAGGTTTTGGCAGAAGTATAATGGAAATAGGTGTCAAGCTATTGATGCATATTTTTCTTATTTGAATTGATAACTTTGAGAGCTTATTTAGAATTCTTACTGTTATTTATTCCTAACTTATTTTTGACAATTGCTTCTTTCTTGTTAAATCTTGAATCCATATTTTAAAAGTCCTAAAGTGTTAATGATTCTAGAAAGTATCATTTGGTCAGTTGGACAAGTCTCGTAGCCATTAGAGTGGTTACATCTCAATCTCGTTTGTATGTTAAATAGTTTTGACAAACTATTTAATTTTGCAATGAGCAATCTGGTTTGTTTTGTGAATTGTCCATATTGTTAGTTGAGCGATTAGATCCCTATAAATGAGAGTTTTCGCTTCTTAATGCCACAAATTTGACTCCGACATGTCTAACTCAGATTTTGCGTTCTTATAATTCATTTTGAACAACAAACTGCGCCCTTAATCTAAGTTAGATTCACCCATGCCAAGGTCATTAACAATTGATTTTTCTTATAAGAAACTTCGATTTGTGTTCAAATAAGTAGAAAAATATAATGTTGAATTAATACTCTACAATAAAACAGACATATGGCTACGCTATTTTTAGTTATGATTTGAAAATCACTGCTAGAAGTCAGCTTTTGGCAACGATTTATAAATTCGTGCAAAAGTCAAGGCTTTTGCGACATTTTGTGACGGATTATGTATTTTGTTGTCAAACGTAGAGTCTTTGGCACCGAAGTAACAAATTCGTCGCTAAAAGTCTATATTTTTATTACGCATAAAATTAGCACCTGTCGTCAAAAGTTGGATTTTTGGTGACAAAAATTTAAAATCGCCGCCAAAAGTTAATATTAGATATTTAAAAATTAATAATGTTAAAAAGATAATTTTTTTTAAAGCTAAATGTGCTTAACAATCCAAAGTTAAATTATAATTGGAATTAACATAGGATTTTTCATATTTTTCATTTTCTTTTTTTATAAATTTGTTTAAATAGATAATTCATTAAAACTATAATTTTTTAAATCTATAAATTTATATACAAATAATTGTTTAACGATGCCTATTGTACATAGTACACCTCTGTTCATACAAATATTTCATGAAAATATTGAACATCTAAAAATTTTAAAATGTTTTCAAAGTTTTAAACAAATTGTTAAAAACACATGATAATTAATTTAAAAATATAAACCTACCTCTTTAAATTATCTTTTTGGATATAAAAAGATAAAGATACCTAAAATTTTAATATTAATAAGATCAAAATATAATAAATTTAAGTTGACTACTATTCTTAATCATTAATATTTATTAACAATAAAATAATAATAAATATAAATATTAACATATGGTAAGCAATATAATATAATGATATATGGCAAGTAGTACAAGATTTTAATTAAAAGTTTAACAATTCTTATAAAAGAAATAATAAATAAAGTTTCATGTTTATTCCATTGAAAAGGAAAAGAAATAATTATTTTTTTAAATTCTAAGTGACATGAGACTCGGTATAAAAGATAAAAGAGTTTCCTATGTCTAGATTCCCAAGAAAGTTCCTTCCATATTTGAAGGCATCAATTGAAGTAGTCAAAGATCTTTGCTCAGTTGTTAGGTTATTCACACCATCTTTAAACAACTTCTTGACTTTAACTAGTGAATGAATCTTCAAATACAGTATGGATCACTGAATTAGATGAACCGCTGGTAGGAAGTGTTTCACTTTAGAAACAACTAGTATAGAACTTGAACATCTAATTAAGCCAAACAGTATAACAAACCCAAATTTGAGCATATGCATACCTGATTGAATAGACATAGTATTTGGAATCGACGACTGTTCTAAAATAACCAAATTTTCCAATCCTGTACCGATCATTGAGACATTTCCACAACCTCCATTTTCATCTTTGTTCTGTTGAAGATTTGAGGAAGCTTTACACAACACATAGTATATACAATCAAATGTTCATTTGATAGCTTCCTAATAGAAAATGAGATACAGACAATTAACGAAGAGAGGTAATTCAGATGATACTAAAAACTTTGAAGAAGAAGATCAACTATGAAAGGCAAGAGGTTATTAGTGTTTGATGTAGAGATTTATTCTGCATCAATTTTTTCTTCGTTAGGGAGAATTTTGCCATATTCCTCCTAGCGGGGCTTATTTTTTTCCTAAAAAACTAGTTGTTATGTAGACATTTTGCGTTGAATGAATGTTAACAATTTTATTTTGAAAAGTCAATTTAGTATAAAATTTATTATGTTTAATTAAATTCTTTTGGTAATCAAATTCCATAAATTCTTAAGGGTGGAATGAATTGATCCAAAATTGAATGGCTAAATATTGAAGACAGAATGAAGTATATAAACATCCCTTCCAATCGTAAAATACTCTCACAAACCTTTCATACAGTTAGTAGGCTTTTCTCAAAGAAGCTTTGATGTGGGAAAAAAACATCAACCCATATACAACCAACACAAAAACACAATTGACTATCTTCTAAATACAAACACAAACAAAAACTCATACAATATAAGAAGAAAACAAAACCCACATAAACTCCAAAACTTAACAGAAAAATAAAGCACAACAAAAGGAGGGTTCTTGAAAATAGAAAATAAGAACAATACCAACACAGGACACAATGTTCGCTCGGCAGTGACGACCAAAACTTAGGAGGCAACGACCACAAAAGAGACAATGCTTCTTTGAAAACACAGCTGCTAACATGGAAACAAAGAGAGTTTGTTTTCGTGTTTATAATAATAACCTAGTAGAAAACAACGTTGTTTGTTGTTACAAAACGACAAAGCTTAGTGTAATGTAGTTAGCTTGATTAGTTCAAAGCTCTCGTCGTTTCTTATAAAGGGTGTCTTTCTACATAATTTGCAGTCTAAAATAAGTATGCTAAGTCGTAGAGTATGTCAAAACCCACACTTAAATTTATGTAGATGAAGTTGAGGGCACTGGTTTTGACAAACTATTTAATTTTTCAATGAGCAATCTGGTTTGTTTTTGTGAATTGTACATATTGTTAGTTGAGGGATTTGATCCCTATAAATGAGAGTTTTCGCTTCTTAATGCCACAAATTTTACTCCGACATGTCTAACTCAGATTTTGCGTTCTTATAATTCATTTTGAGCAACATGCTGCGTCCTTAATCTAAGTTAGATTCACCCATGCCAAGGTCATTAACAATTGATTTTTCTTATAAGAAACTTCTATTTGAGTTCAAATAGGGAGAAAAATATAATGTTGAATGAATACTCTACAATAAAACAGACATTTGGCTACGCCATTTTTAGTTATGATTTGAAAATCACTGCTAGAAGTCAGCTTTTGACGATGATTTATAAATTCGTGCAAAAGTCAAGGCTTTTGCGACAATTCATGCGACATTTTGTGACAGATTATGTATTTTGTTGTCAAACGTCGAGTCTTTGGCACTGAAGTAACAAATTCGTCGCTAAAAGTCTATATTTTATTACGAATAAAATTATCACCTGTCGTCAAAAGTTGGATTTTTTTGTGACAGAAGTTTAAAATCGTCGCTAAAAGTTAATATTAAATATTTAAAAATTAATAATATTAAAAAGATAATTTTTTTAATGCTAAATATGCTTAACAATTCAAAGGTTAATTATAAATGACATTTATATATGATTTTTCATATTTTTATTTTCTTTTTTTATAAATTTGTTTAAATAGATAATGCATTAAAACTATAATTTTTTAAATCTATAAATTTATATACATATAATTATTTAATGATGCCTATTATACATAGTACAATATTGAGCATCTAAAAATTTTAAAATGTTTTCAAAGTTTTAAACAAATTGTTAAAAAACACATGATAGTTAATTTAAAAAGATGAACCTACCTCTTTAAATTATCTTTTTGGATATAAAAAGATAAAGATACCTAAAATTTTAATATTAATAAGATCAAAATATAATAATTTTAAGTTGACTACTATTCTTAATCTTTAATATTTATTAACAATAAAATAATAATAAATATTAATATTAAAATATGGTAAGCAATATAATATAATGATATATGACAAGTAGTACACGATTTTAATTAAAAGTTTAACAATTCTTATAAAAGAAACAATAAATAAAGTTTCATGTTTATTCCATTAAAAAGGAAAAGAAATAAATTTTTTTAGATTCTGAGTGACATGAGATTCGGTAGAAAAGATAAGTGAGTTTCTTATGTCCAGATTCCCCAGAAAGTTCCTTTCATATTTGAAGACATCAATTGAAGTAGTCAAGATCTTTGCTCAAGTGTTAGGTTATTAACACCCTCTTCTAACAACTTCTTGACTTTAACTAGTGAATGAATCCTCAAATACAGTATGGATCACTGAATTAGATGAACCGCCGGTAAGAAGTGTTTCACTTAAGAAACAATTAGTATAGAACTTGAACATCTAATTAAGTCAAACAGTATAACAAACCCAAATTTAAGCACATGTATACCTGATTGAATAGACATAGTATTTGGAATCAACAACTGTTCCAAAACAACCAATTTTTCCAATCATGTACCCATCATTGAGACAATTCCACAGCCTCCATTTTCATCTTTGTTCTATTGAAGATTTGAGGAAGCTTTACACAACACATAGTATATGCAATCAAATGTTCATTTGATAGCTTCCTAATAGAAAATGAGATAGAGATAATTAACGAAGAGAGGTAATTTAGATGATACTAAAAACTTTGAGGAAGAAAATCGACTATGGAAGGCAAGAGGTTATTAGTGTTTGATGAGGAGATTTGTTCTGCATCAATTTTTTCTTCATTAGGGAAAATTTTGCCATATTTCTCCTCACGGGGCTTATTTCTTTCCTAAAAAAACTAGTTGTTTTGTAGACATTTTGCGATGAATTAATATTAACAATTTTATTTTGAAAAGTCAATTTAGCATAAAATTCATTATGTTTAATTAAATTTTTTTAGTAATCAAATGCCATAAATTCTTAAGGGTGGAATTAATTGATCCAAAATTGAATGGCTAAATATTGAAGATAGAATGAAGTACATAAACATCCCTTCCAACAGTAAAATACTCTCACAAACCTTTCATACAGTTAGTAGGCTTTCCTCAAAGAAGCTTTGATGTGGGAAAAAAAAACATCAACCCATATACAACCAACACAAAAACACAATTGACTATCTTCTAAATACAAACACAAACAAAAACTCATACAATATAAGAAGAAAACAAAACCCACATAAACTCCAAAATGTAACAGAAAAATAAAGCACAACAAAAGGAGGGTTCTTGAAAATAGAAAAGAAGAACAATACCAACACAGGACCCGATGTTCGTTTGGTAGTGACAACCAAAACCTAGGAGGCAACGACCGCAGAAGAGACAATGCCTCTTTGAAAACATGACTGCTAACATGGAAACAAAGAGAGTTTTGTTTTCGTGTTTATAATAACCTAGTAGAAAACAACGTCGTTTGTTGTTACAAAACGACATCATTTTTGATTAATTTTGAAGAAATATACCATAAGGTGATGATTCAAATAATCATTGCCAAATGGTGGCCCATTAACATTTGACTTGACCTTTGGCGATAAAATTAAATAGAATAAATAATTTTTTATAACAATACCACATTAATATATAACAAATACAAAATTATGATTAAATAGACTATATATTACATACGTAAGATATAAGAAAATTTATCTATTATCTATGCATTCATAAATCATTACACTAGCTACAATTATTATCTCTACATTCATACAACATTGTATTAATTCCCATAATTATATTTATAGCAATATAAATATAATTAAAATAATTACAATTTAGTAAACAATGGAAATGAATATGACATATTAATATCATATTCTTAAAAATCAAAATTAATATTATGGAAAATGATTGTAAGTCTAAAAATAAGTTTAGTTAACAATAATGTCATTTCTTCCATTTTATAAAACTAAATTCACAAATTTAATTTATATTAAATTAATTTATATCTTTATTAATCTCTTTTAAAATATCTAATTTAAATTTTTTTACAAAACTTTGTTTGTTAAATATAAATTATATACTATTTTATATAAATGATATATTCCAAAAAATTTGCTATATTAAAAAATATCATAAATATGAAAAATTTGACGACAATTTTATAAAATAATCGCCAACACTAAAAGGCGTCAATATTGGCAATGATTATCATAAATCATCACCAATCATCAACAACAAATGATGTCATTGTTGTTTGCGGCTACAACATTTAAAAAATTAGTAGAAAACAATATTGTTTGTTTTAATATCAAACGGCATTGTTGTGGGGCTTCGGCTTTAAATTTTTAATTTAAACAAAAAATGACATTGTTTGTTTTAACAACAAACAAAACAAACGACGTCGTTGGGGGTGACAAGCTTCTCCTTCTAAATGAAATTTATTTCTTAAATGTCATGGCATTCAAAAAATTAGTTAACACAATTGAACTACCCAATTAATTCATCACCATAATACTTAAGAAATGAATATTGGTTGTCCTCCTTTTGCATTGGACGACTATTTGTTGCATTCGATGATCTTGCTTAAGTGTAGGTCTTGTTTTGTAAGCTTGACTTTAGAGATTTGCTAGTTGGAGTAACTAACTCCATTATGCTCTAAGTTATCTTGAAGTCCCCTAACGTCTGTTCCTAAATTCCCAATTAGCCATAGTGTCTACTTTCTTTATCACCTTAACTTTCCAAGTCTCATTCAAGCATTCCTAATTGTTTGATTAACTTAGATGAATATTTAATTTTAATTTGTTTGATGCACCTTTTGGTTTAAGGTTCTGTATTTCTTCTAATGGCTTAATTGAATCGAACTAGGGCCAATTTCATAATCAATTTACTAACTTTCGTCGTCTAACATCCGTCATCTGTTGCCTGTCGTTCGTCATCTTCAATTGTCCCTCCATCCATATAAGTCATCAAACTTTTGTTTAATTTTTATGTTCTACTTAAATAGAGAAGAATTTGTGTGAATGGAAGGGGAGCTTGGGTTTTATATGTGAACTTATATTGATTAATCAAGAAATATTAACATAAGAAATTCATGTATAATTATGGATGACCTGAGAAATAATAAACCTATGGGATGGTATACAGGTTGAAAACCCATGATGCAACTTCTTTGAGGCTTATTAGTGAAATATTTCACAAGCCTAAGAGTCACAATAAGAAGACCCTTTCTTGATTCATATGGTCTAATAATGCCACATAATGATGATTTTCAAGATCTTGATCATGATAATTAAAGGTAATAAAAGTATTTTTTATATTGTTTGAAATGTATTAGTGATGTTTGAGTTATGTTAATGGATAGAAAAGCTTGGTAATATTGAAGGTGATCTTTGGAGTAATAATATGAATGCCAAGATACTTAAAAGGAGGCTAATTAAGTTTGTACGTTGAAATTAAGGAGATTTCTTTTCAAAGTTTTGGTATCCAACAACTGCAAATAAGTATATACATAGCGTGGAAGAAGATATATGGCCATGTAAGAAGATACACAACCATGTAACAACATAAATATAGTTATATATGTAAAGCAGATTGTTAATGTTTGAGTTATGTTTACGTGTATTGTTAATATTTGAATTATAGATATCCAATATAATGGCACCTGGTAGAAACAAAAGGAAGAAGGGCAAGTATTGAAATTTTTCCTCCTCCACAACAACGAGATTAATCAAATCCGAGCCAATAATACAATCAACTTCATCCACTAATGAAGCTAGTCAATAACAATCTCCATCTGCCTCAACTAGTACTGAGGCATTTGCATGTTTGTTAATCTTTAAGACCTATAAATTGACTTACGCTCAAATATATATTTACATGTTTAATGCATATTTTCTGATCATTATTCATTTATTATCAAGTTTCATTACCGCCCTAAGAAAAAGAGGTAAAGGTATAACTAAACATTGTGAGTTGTAATGAATGAATGTTGTAATGAACAATAAGTTTTCTGTACATATCAATACCTCGCAAGGTCATCCTAAAGACAAGATTCAATTGGCAAAATTATCTAGTGAGTTGGGGGTAATTGTCAGGACTAAATTCCCTTACCTAAAGCATGCTAAGCAGTTGAAGGAAGACAACATGCTGGAAAATGCTTTGGATAAAGTTTCAGTAAAGTTTAATTTTATTGAATTATATGAAATATTGTTTTACTTATTTAAAGATTAATTTCTCTTTTACTTTTTTTTCATAGATAAAATTGAATATTGTTGATATCGACATCCCTGATGTTTCAAATTGTGACTTTATTGTTGAAACAAAGGACTAGGGATCGTCGTTATCGACTCCATTAATATTACAAATCATTTTATTTGGATAAAGAGGAAAGGAGACATGCTTCCGAACTGATATCTCCAGAAAATTGGAGCTAAATTTATGATTATTAGGCCTTTACCAACATCAAGGATTGTCTTCTCTCATTTCATATTTATTTCTGTTAATCTTGTTACACAATTTAATGACTATTTCTTTTTTTATTTAAAAAAATGTGAGAAAACCAAGGCTATCAAAGGAAAAATAAAAACTCCACATAAACAAGGCTTCAAATCATTTATTGTCCTGCGAAATGAATATTTGAGTTCTTTTTTTACAAGTTATGATTATATCAGTAATTTGATTTTTTTTCCATAAAATAGAGTTAGAAGGAACTACGTGGAGAAAACTGTGATAGGATCACACTTTACAAACTAACACATTACAAGAAAGGTGAAGGTTGGATGTCTGAAGAAGTACACAATAATTATGTAAGTATAAAATTTTGTTTAAATTTTAAGTTTATTTATTTATGTAGTACTAACTAATAATATTTGAATTGAATATTGATTTTTTAAAAAAAATTTAGAATAAGATGCAGGGGTTGTTGCAAACACCAATGTCTAATGGAAATGCGCCAAATGTAAATGACATTTTCAACAAACTACTTAGGATACGATCCGACTACATAAAAGGTCTTGAGTTTGGGCTTAAACCAGTTGGATCATCCTCATCAAGACCAACATATGTTGACTATCTTGAAAAGGAGAACTAGTCGCTTAAGGCTAAATTAGAATGTAATGAAAAAAAATTAGCCAAGTTTGAAAAGTATGTCAAAAAATTATTTGGCCTAAATTATGTAAGCAGTGAAGATGAATTGTAATTTTTATTTTGTGTATAATTACTTTTTAAATTGTAATGTTAAGTCATTTAAATTGCACATATTTTGGGCGTAATTATTGTTAAGGTGTTGAAATTATTATCCGAATTTAATGGAATTGCTTTATAATTGTTTACAGATGATTTTCAATACCTTAGGGACAAAATAGGATCAAAAAGATGCAAAAAAAGGAAGAAAATCCAAAAATTCCCAAATTGACAGAAATTCAGAGATTAAGCGTGGACACGTCTAAGGATGGAATAATTCTGCAGTTAAAATTCCAGAAGTTGATTCCAAGTAAAACACAATCTTTGAATATTTTATTGCCATCTTTCAAGGGAGTCATCTACCGAAATTAGAAGTGCACCTTATCTGGACAAAATCAAGGGAAGATAATGAAGAGATTAGCATCAAGAAGGGGACTTGGATGACTGCCGTAGAGATATATATACATATTAGGTTTTAGAAGACATCATCGTATGTTTTAGCTACTTTTGGCTGCTGCACCT
>JANIJH010000003.1:46220525-46231388 GCA_024520975.1 Erythroxylum areolatum
TTTTAGTGGCATGGCTCACTATCAGTATGCTTTTAATTCTGATTTTTCATATTATCCTTGTTACGATAATGAGTTTCTATCTGTTGCGATTTCCAGGTTTGACCATCAAGTTGCGAATTTCACATCCTTAACCGTGCAAGTACCGAGGGATGACCAACAAGTTAAGATATGTGAAGTTTGCTCATTTTTGGGTTATTCCTTTTGTACGTATTCCTTTTTGCAGGATACAAAGTATGGATTCACTTCTCCACTGAGCTACTATGAAGAGCAGTCCTACTTCGAGCCTTCACCTCCACCTCCACCTCCACTATCGCCACCATAAGCTAATGAGATGTCTTTGGAGAAGATCATAATGACTTTAGAGACAAACACTCTTCAATTCCAACAGTTTAGACAACCGTACGTGCCTCAACAAAATCTGAATATGACATCAAATGCTGAAGGTAAGTCTTCTTTGGAAATTATGTTACAAACTTTGATCGCTAACACTTTGATGTTTCAGCGGAACACTGAAGCAAGTATCCGAAATTTGAAAAATCAACAAAGGAATTTGAAAAACTAGCTAAGTCAAATTGCAATTGCCGTTAATCGAATGGAGGCACAAAGTTTTGAAAATTTTCCAGCATAACCAGAAGTCAATCCTAAAGATTTTCCAAGTCGATTTTTCAAGGCAAAGAAGGAAGAACAAGTAGAGTTAGAAGAGGAAGAGATTACAGTTCGAGAAAAGATGGAGGATGTGCAACCTCCTAAGGTAAGCGATGCAGTTCATGTTATTGCTAACCAAATTTCGTTTCCTTTTCCTAGTTGTTTACAGGTACAAGAAGAAGAAGAACAAGAAGATCCGCAAGAAATACAATTTTTAGGAGAGCCGTGGGCGAGCAAGATGAAGACCGAAGGTGGCAACCAGGATGTTGAGTCTCCACAACCATTGGTGTTACTTTTACAAAGACCATCCTGGTGTGAGAAGGGCGATGCCCGAAAAGATGAGTAGATATTAGAGTATGATGGTGAAGCGATGAAGTTCCACTCATCAGAAGTCATGAAGCATCGTGCTGACAAGGAGTCGCATTAAATGGAAGTTGCTCCAGGCCCCTCACGAAGTTTGAGTATGCTTCCTGTTGGACTCAAGCATCCATTCGATAATGGATGATGTACATATGTCAAGAGTCCAGCTTATGATCTTTGATAAGCGCTTAATGGGAGGCACCCCATTCATATCCTTTTCTTTTATGTGTTTTGTTAGCAATTTTCTTTTATCTTTGTTTTTTGTTTAATTTAATTCTGTTAGGAATTTAAATTCCCATTTTTATTTCTGTCATTTTAATTTTCATCTTTTTTAAAATAAAAAACGAAAATTAAAAAAATTAAAAAAATCAGAAAACAAAAAAAAATTCAGTTACCGCCCACCCCCCTCTTTTGCCTCTTTATTTTCCCTCTTTCTTTATTTCCCCCAAATTCTTTCTCTCGTCTTCAATCTCTAATTACCGATACTTCAACCACATTCACCTTAATCCTTCAATTTCACCTAACTACTAAAACTCCATGCAACTCCCCTCTTCCATTACCCACTCACCCAATCAACTCACTTCTGTTAATTTGGTGTTGCGTTAATCTCTATTTTTGCAGGTCATTCTCCATGATTTGGCACAATGCCCAGAAAGAAGAGTGACTCCTGACGACTGCCCACTCCCATTCGGTTTGCTGCTGACATCTCCCCACCACCGAACCACCTATTGCCACATCCGCCAACACCTTGATTTCGGCACTTCCATAATAGAGAAGCTTTCTTTAACTTTTTCTTTATTTTTTTATGCTTCTTTAACATTGAGGACAATGTTGGTCTAGGTGTGGGGGAAAGAATTGGACTTTTGATATGAAAATTTTCAGTTTTTGTGTGGTTTTATTGATTTTTGCATACGCATGTTAAGCTATGAAGCTTTGTCATAGTAGTTTGGATGAGATTGGGTATATGCATGAAATTAAATTGGGTCAAGTAAGTTTTAAGATAAAACATGTTGATTGATTGCAATAGCTGATCATATAGACTTAGTCAAAATTTCGACATTTGAGTGATGAAGTAAATTGTGGAATTAAGGTGAATTCTTAACTTCAACCAGTGAGTGAAATTTGAGCCTAAATGACATCCTCTTTGTGTCATATTATTTGTTTGAATTGAGTGATGCTCCTCTAGTTATGTTGCCTTTAGAACTTGCATGGAACCGGTTTGAGTTTGTTTGATCACATGGGATATAGAAGTGATTAAGGCCTTTTTTGTTTACACTCTTGGCTTAAAAATTAACCCACCGAATTATTTTTCCTTTGCAAACATTTTTTAGCCTTATCCTTGTTCTTCAATCAATCACCTTATTTTAAAATTTAAAAAAAAACTCCATTAGTCTCACCCTTCATAAGTTGAATGAAGCATTAAGTAATTTGGGACTTTTGTGTTATATTGTGTTCTGAGATATTTTTATAGGTACTTCTACATTGTGTTCTGAGATATTTTTATAGGTACTTCTACTCATGTGTTGTTAGTTTCTCTTATTTTTATTGTTTCCCCCTTGTTTCTAGCGTATTTGAAAAAAAAACAGAAAAAAGAAAGAAAGAAAGAAAAGAAAAGAAAAAAATCAGAAAAAGAAAAAAGGGGAATAAGGTATAGTGGTACTTGTTATTAATGGTTGTAGTCCCTTTTATTCATGTTTATCTCAGAATTTAAATTGTGTGTTCCTTTTACTTAATGTTTTGTGAAGACTTGTGATGAAATCTTTGCCACGTTTTTACCTCACCTATGAACCTAGCCCCATTACAACCTTGAATAAAGTCCTTATGATCTATTAGCCTATGTGATATGAATGAATGATAATTGGTAAAACTGCAAGCCTATGGTAGTGCAATATGATAGAGTGAGATTTGAGAAAAACACTTTACCCGCAAACACTTGGGTGAGAACGAAATCCGTGAGAAGAATTCACTCTGATTTCATGATTGCTTTTGACGAAGATGCTTAATTTTGACTTTGCTTATTTGCATTGGTGAAAAGAAATTATGATACGTGCTCCAAATTGAGTCTTACTAGCCCAAGTTGATTGATTGTGTGCACTTGATTTTTGAAGGATGAATTGATTGAGTCTAATGACTTGATATGTGCTCGAGGGCGAGCAAAGGTTCAGTGTGGGGGAATTTGTTAAGTCATTTAAATTGTACATATTTTGGGCGTAATTATTGTTAAGGTGTTGAAATTATTATCCGAATTTAATGGAATTGCTTTATATTGTTTACAGATGATTTTCAACACCTTAGGGACAAAATAGGATCAAAAAGATGCAAAAGAAGGAAGAAAATCCAAAAATTCTCAAATTGACAGAAATTCAGAGATTAAGTGTGAGCACGCCTAAGGATGGAATAATTCTGCAGTTAAAATTCCAGAAGTTGATTCCAAGTAAAACACAATCTTTGAAGATTTTATTGCCATCTTTCAAGGGAGTCATCTACCGAAATTAGAAGTGCACCTTATCTGGACAAAATCAAAGGAAGATAATGAAGAGATCAGCATCAAGAAGGGGACTTGGATGATTGCCGTAGAGATATATATACATATTAGGTTTTAGAAGACATCATCGTATGTTTTAGCTACTTTTGGCTGCTGCACCTTTCTTGTTTTCTTGCTTTTACGTTCTGCACAATTCCAAGTAGTGTTTTCGTTTATTTCATCAAAGACCAAGGATGGAGACATATTGCTTTGTTATTTTCTTTGTTTTCAATTCAATTATGAGTAGCTAATTTTCTTATCTTGGCTTAGGGGATCTACGTTACATGTTATTATGGTGAGATATTTCGGATACTTTTTATGTTGTTAATAAACATTGGATATTTTCATATCTATCTTTCTAATTGAATTCGTTGGTTTCTAGGTGCGCAATTAGAGATTAATTGGTTAAATCGCTAGGTTAATGGGATATGATGTTCAATTCCGGTAATCATAAGTAGTAATTAGGATTAACTTCTCTATGTTAGAGTCGGAAAATTCTAAGAAGATATTCGCTTGATTGATTGCATGTTATACATATCTTTCACTTGTTCATTGGTTCTTGATTCTTAATGCTATTATTCAATTATACCTACGATCGTATCTAGGTTATTGTTTAATAAGATTGTTAGGATACAAGTTTCTAGTCATTATACTTAAGAGAAATTTCCCCCAATGAATGTTTATTAATGATTGCAATTTTATGTTGAGGATCCATAATAGCATGATAAAATCGGTGACCCGAAACCAAGGTATTTTTCCTATTGAATTTTCAGATTTAATTATTGCTTCGATTAGTGATTTTTTCCTTTGATTTTTATTATTATTGCCGTGAGTAAACAACCCCCCTTTTTATTTTCGTTATTTGTCACTGACCTCTACCATTAAAAATTTCTTGTGGGAACGATATCCGTTTACCGCTACTACATTAATTTGTTTTAACGGAAGTGATTTCTTTTATATTTGGTTGCAGGCGACAGTACTACCATGTAATTAACATATTATACATGGTTAAATTTAATGATAACAATGCTTCTAATTTTTAATTATATTTTTGTATAATAAATTATGCAACAAAAAATCTAAATATTACATATAATAACATGGATTAAATATGTCACCAAAAATTATAATTAACATGATAAAATATTTAGGTATAATGAGTATTAAAAACTTTTGGTTACATTTTCAAAAATGTAGCTAAAAACAATTGACCATGATTATGAAAATGTAGCCAAAAATTTTTGGCTACGTTTTTTAAAATGTCACCAATAAGTTTTGACTACGCTTTGTTTTTGTTAGTAAAAGTTATTAGTTACGATTTTGAAAATATATCAAAAAGTTAGCTACATTTTTTGAAATGTAGTTAATAACTTTTAGCAACGACAACGAAGCGGGACGAAATTTATAGGCAATGATTTAGAAAAAGTTGCCTATACCTTTTTGCTACAAAAACTAGTCGTAGTAAAAAAAACAATCAGAGATGATTCACTGAAAATGTTGCCTATAGTTTTTTCCTAAGGAATTTGGTGACGATTTTAGTGACAAAAATAAATTGTCGTTAATTAGTATTAGCGACAATTTTAGGACTTTTAGCAACAAAAATTGTTGTAATGATAGAGAAAAGAGAGGCACGAGTATTAATTTACAATGAACAATTAAGTCCTTAAGATTTCAAAATGAGTGAATCAATAAACTTATGAAGATATTAACAATGTTTTAATATAGAGTTATAATGGAAATACAGAAATAGGTATCTAGTTAGTGAGATATGATCTTTTATTTGAATTGATAATGATAAGAGCTTATTTAAAAGAAAATAGATACATTACAAGGGTTTTTTAATTATTGTTTTGTAAATGAAAAAGTAGTATAAGTATAACAAAATTTGGTATCCAGTTCAGTAGTTAAGTATATTTTTATTCAAAATGATAATGTAGTATAAGTATTAAGAGGGGTTTTGTAAAGGGAAAAACTAGAGATTTTTAATAATGTCATTAAAACCTATAAGACAATTAGAAATGGGGTAGTGATTCCATGTTTTTCTATAAAGATGTTCATTAAATTACTTATTTGTAGTTTAGTTTTTTATATAAAAATAAAACTAAGTAATGCAAAAATTTATTGAGATCTTTATACTAATCAGTCTAAATATAACATATAGAAAAATAAAAAATATTTAATGAAATAATTTTTCCATTAACCCAAGCCCCTAAATCTCCTATTTAACTTGTGCTAATTTCATTTTTCTCATCAAACAATTCCTACTCTTGTTTAACGCGATCTTATTTTAGACAACTACTTTTTACTTGTTGAATCTTGAATTCACATTTTGAAAGTATTTACTATTAAGATCTAAAGCGCTAGTGATTATAGAAAGCATCATTAGACAAGTCTCATAGCCATTAGAGCAATTACATATCAATATATATTAATTACCTCTCTTATCTCATTTGTATTTTAGTTCTTTTAAACAAAACATCAATGAATTTCATTAAAGGGGTTTAAGTTTCTCAAATATCAAAGGAAGAAGTATATGCAATTTCTAATTAAAAAGTGATCACATTATATCTTTTCATATTCTAGAGGTTTAAATTAAAAATTTCCATCATTTTTTTTTAATTATGTCACTATAACATATATCATTATGTCATCTTCATTAATGTTGATAATTTTGGTATTCGACGTTACTTTTATTGATAAACAATTCATTTGAATTAAGAATAGGTTAGGTTTAATAGAAATAATCTTATTTCACAATATGGAGTACTTGTGAACTATATTAATTATAAGCAAAGTTGAATAGACATTAATGTTAGTTTATGCCCTTGTAGCCAATTTATTTTAGTTGTAAATATTTGTATGAAATTATTATTAATTAATTAAAGGCATTCTTTATCTTTATGTATTTGTTAATTATTTAATTATTATTCGTAAAGATAAAATCATTGGAATAATTACTGTGTAATTGAAATTATGATGAGATCATAATTATGAGATTCAATATACACTTATGTATTATTCCTAAATGTTCCTAGTTGTAGTTTTATCAAGACTGGATATTGTTGAAACGGTAAAATTAGCACACATTATATTTCTTTCTTATGAAGAAAGTAATTGATCTCATTAATTAAAGTATAGAGATATTTAAACTAATGTGTGGGTGATTATTAGATAATAAGTCACTGAACTGACCCAATTATGAGAATTTCGAATGGAATATTACTTATGTGTCTATGAACTATCTCATAATGGTGGTTGTATAATTAAGCCTCAGACTTGAGATTACTAAGATATCTCGTATGGGAATTATTGTGTTTTGATGCTACTTATGAATTGTCCTAGGATAATTCTGTCGGTAGTAATTGGATACAGTATGAACCATATGTAGATAATTGAGTAAGTTGATAAAGGATTCGTTACTCTAAAGTAATTAGAGAGAATATTCTACTGTTCTTGATTGGTAATGATTTATAGAATTCTCTAACCAGAGTAAATTGATATTTGAAAAGGAAGTTTTCAAATTTTAATTATAAATCAATTACGAATTACCAAGGACGAACATAATCAGATGATAAGAGTAGACACTATATCCATACTCTGTCCAATTAGAATATTGGATGACGAAAGGATTAAATTATGTATTATAGTCATACATGGACAGGTTAAGTCAATCACTTTGACATTCCTAATATTTAGGTAATCATGACATGTTGCTAGACGTCAATCATGATTTATGATTATGAATTATTTAATTAGAGATTTAAAGATAAATTAAAAAGAATTTTAATTTATCTAATTCTAATTGTGAATTAGAATTAGAATTTATAATCATTGCCAACTTATTATGAACCTAATGGTTCACACATCAAAGAGAAATTTGTAAAAGAAAAATCAATTTAATTAAGTTGGATTTAATTATAAAGTTTGAGAAACTTTGGGAATCAAATATGAGATATCTGATTTTATTAAAATTAAATTAATTAGAATTAGAAATTTATTCTCATTATAATTAGAGGGTTTTAATTTTAATAAAAGATTGTTTTGATTTTTCAATTTAAAGGGAAAAGCTTTATAGAAGCTAGTACTTTTTGTCTTCTTCCTCCAAAGGCAGTTTGAAAATTACTCTGTGGATACCATCAGAGGCTGGACAATTGGACAGCTCGTGATTGATCATTTAGAGAAAAAGATTCAAAGTTTTTTGTTAGAAAGCGAACAAGGTATAATTTCTAAATCGAATATTATTTTTATTCAAGTTTAATCAATTATCAGGATCCACTCGAAGTTCTAAAATTTTTTAATGTTCCGCTGCGTCCATGATTCGATCACGGTAGGATTCTAGCAGTAGTATCAGAGCCTCCTTTAATTGTTAATTTTGGATTAAAGGCTTGATTATTATTGTTGATTTGTTTTTAATACTTCGGAGATGACAAAGTAATGCGGAAATTGTTTCTGTTTTATGTATGTCATGTTTTTGAAATTGTTTCCCGAAGCTGGACTGGAAATTATTTCCTGTTTGTTTGTGTTAATCGTTTATGCATGATCTGGAATTTTATTCTATACGCATATAAATGGTTTTCTGAAATCCTTGTTATACGATGGATGCCTTGTGATGATTCTGGAATTTTTATTATGTGGTTATGCGATGACCATACAATGGATTTAAGGTTTTTATAAACTCTTTACATTGGTTGCCTTTTGGTTTGAAATCCCCAATTTCATAAAACCCTAATCTCTACCGCACCCAATGTGTTTGCATTTGAAATGCCTATTTTGAGCATGTGTAATGTTTCTGGAAATTATTTCCAGAATGTATGTATGTGTTCTTTTGAATTTCTGGGTTATTGATTGTGTATACTATCTACGTATTTTCCCCCTTCCTTGTGTTTAATATTGTTGTGTTTGGAGATCACCATCGAAACCGATGGTGTTCTTTGGTGATTATTGCCATTGGTGAAGACGATGGGTGTAAATCACCAATCGTAGGCGATGACCCATCGCTGTTGGCGTCTCCAGTGATGCCATAGGCAACGGCGGAGAGGACACGCTGGTGATCGCTAGCGTGATAGGTGTCGAGACTCGACATGTGAGATGGTTTAAACAACGTGTGGAACATGATTGCGATTGATGGGTAGTGGAAACGTGGAAGGAATTGGAATGGAAAAATCCAGAAGAGGGAGAGAGGCTTCGTGGAGAATGGGCGTGGCTGCGTGGAGAAGGCAAAGGGTGTGTGTGGGACACGCACCCATGTCTTTCAAGGGCGTCTCATAGAGACGTTGACTGGAACGTGCAATGCATGCGCCAGTCAACTCCTTGACCGCGTGGGGGTGTGCAGTGCACAGCCCACACGTCCCACGCATGTCAGTATCTGATGCGTGCAGTGCACGCGCTAGACACCCTTCCCCTGCATTTTAATGTGTTTTTAAATTGTTTTAAAACCCTAATTTATCTTTTATTAATTTAATAGAGATTAAATTAATAAATACTCCTAATAAAAATAAAAGGTGTTTTATTAAATTTGAAAATTGTTTTCAAAGGAATATTTATTAGGAAAGGTTTTAGAATTTAATTTAAATTTTCAAGAGTTGATTTATTAAATTAAATTTATTATCAAATCAACAATTAGAATCAAGCCACAGTAGTAAATAATTTCTTTTATAATTGGATTATGTTTGAAATTATAAATATAATGAGATTATATTATTTTGATGAGACCAGAAATTTTGAAATTTTAAATCCCTCGATAAAATATTAAATACACGTTATGAACGTGATAGTTTTCTTCCATTATTTGAGAATAAAACCAGAGTTCTGTTTAATGTAAGACTTGTTGAGTAAACTCAAGGTCCCTTTAACCTGAATATGTTTTAATCTCAAATAAATGGGTTCTACTTAACTAAAATTGTATGATTTGGATGAGTGCACTCATGATCATATAACTTTAAAGACAAGGTTCGGAATAATATATTTGATATATTTGGGCAAAAATTGTCACCTAACGATACTAGGATTCACATGAAATGTGATTGAAAAGTTATTTTCTACCTAATTTATTTTAGTTGGTTTGTTGAGCAAACTCAAGATTAATTAATTTTAAATGGGATCTTAGCCCACTAAGAAATTATTTGATAATTTTTCGACATAATAGTGAGGGCTATTATTTTGTACAAAAATAGTGGGAGTAATCAAATAAATTTAAAGTCCTTATTTTATTTGATTTTGGATATAAACTAATTTATGCTTCTTTTACATTTTCCCAGTTATTGAATTTGAAGATGAGTACAAACTTGAGTTTGAGGAGCATTTTGGATGCTAACAAGCTAATTGGACACAACTATCCGGATTGGCTACAAAATCTAAGAATAGTTCTTAGACAAGAGAAGAAGTTGTATATTCTTGATACTCTTGCTCCATCTGAGCCATGTTTAGATGCTACTGATGAAGAATGGGAGAAATATCAACGTTATGTTGATGACAATGAACAAGCTACATGTGTGATGTTAGCTTGCAGTATGAGAACTTGGATGCACCTACTATGATACTGCATCTTAAGGAGTTATTTGGTGCACAGAGTAGGGTGGAGATATAAAATCTCCAAGGCACTGTTTCAATGCAAGATGACAGAAGGATCTTCAGTTAACACTCATGTGTTGAAGATGATTGGGTATATTGAAAAATTGGTTGAATTAGGTTTTGTAATGGATCATGAGTTAAGCACTGATTTGGTGCTGTAGTCGCTGAGTTCGAGCTTTTCACAGTTCGTCATGAACTTCAACATGAACCAGGACATGACACTTCCTGAACTGTTGAACATGCTTAAGACTGCGGAAGGTAAAAAGGAACCCAGTTCTGTACTTGTTGTTAGTTCTTCTAAAAGCAAGAAAAAAGGCTTTAAGAAGAATAAGAACAAGAAACAGAAGGCTTCTACTAATGTAGTAAAAGCCAAAGGAGGTGTCAAAAAGAAGAACAATGACAAGGGCACTTGTTTTAATTGCGGGGTTGACGGACATTGGAAGAGGAACTGCCCCTCTTATCTTGCTAACCTAAAAGAGAAAAGGTTTAAGGAAGCTGGTTCTTCAGGTATGTTTATGACTGAAATCAATCTTTCTATTTCTGTTCCACATTCTTGGGTATTAGATACTGGTTGTGGTTCTCACTTGTGTAATAATATGCAGATGTTAACAAGGAGTAGATCATTGAAGAAAGGCAAAGTAGACCTGCGAGTTAGCAATGGAACAAGAGTTGCTACATTAGCTATAGGGACTTGTAGTTTAGCTTTGCCTTCTGGCCTTATATTAGAACTTGATAATTGTTATTATGTTCCTGTTATTACAAGA
>JANIJH010000003.1:46362306-46374088 GCA_024520975.1 Erythroxylum areolatum
AAGTTTAATTGAAATTAGAATTTAATATCAATTAAATTAATAAAACATCCAAAACTTATTATAAGTAGACTTAAGCTTTAATAGAGCTAACACTTCTTACTTAACCCTATTTGTAAGTGTTACAAAATTTTCTTAATCTATTTTGTGGATACTGTTAGAGGTTAGAAACTTGTGTAGCTATAGTAGTTGAGATAGATCGGTTTTGAAGATGATTCAAGTGATATATTAAGAATATAATTAAACTTCAAAATATGATACGAATTACAATTCATGTTTAATTATTATTTATATGTTAATCATTTTATAAAATTAGTCAGGATCAAATCCATTCCTGATTTCCCAACAAATTAACCCTGAGAAATAGGCCAAATTTGGCAAAGCATCTGCAGAGCATTTCCCAACATGTGGAACTTGGTGTTTTAACTTCAAATTGAAATTAACAGATGCCATTTTATGGTTACTTTAACATGCATCGGCAGAGCTCCTGATAGGTCCAAGGAGATAGTAATGTGTTAGCTTTAATATGGAAGCCTGAAATGTTAAAATTTTAAATCTTAAATCATTACTTGTGGGTTTCTTATATATGACTGCTATCTTTGTGGACCTTGGTATCATTCTTTCGAAACGAGATGATTGTCTTATGGTTTCTCATAGCCTTACAAGAAAAGTTAAGGGATAGCTATATGTCAATTGTAGTACGCTTTAACTCAAAATCATTAACATACTGATGCAAAAGCAGTTTTGTCTACCTGTTAAAACATACAATGACTTGTGGCTATGGTTTGAGCCGTTTGGCGTTTTACAGGATTAACTATTGTGGATTGCAGAAGTGTTGATAGTTACAACTTGAAAACTTTGATCTCTTATTTTGTACCACCAACTACTGAAAAACTGGAAGAGAGAAACCTGAATCCTGAATTCAGATCATATTTCTGTGCATATTTGGATTTGTTAAACTCAAGTTAAGAGGTTATATGTAGTAATCAGTCTCGATTTTCTGTAAGATGGAGAGCTTCAAGTTGAAGTTACACTTGCAAAGGCTGGTTTGGTACTATTGATTCTGTGTTCTCGGTAGACATTTTTTTCCTACGGTGAATTATCTTTTCCATCTGAATTTTGGGACTGGGAAAGTGAGAATATTCTTACATCGGATCCTAGCCTCCTATTATGAAATTGTAGAGTTTTTTCCTAGCCACAAGTTTACAGAATTTCAGAATATTTCCAGGAGCTCAGTATGCAAAACAAGGAAACAATATAAATCCCACTAAACACATGATCTGGCAAGGTCTATTGTATGCAACCTTTCTTTTAACCAGTAGAAAGACTGTATCCAATTCCAGGAACTCAGTATACAAGATGCAAATGGAAATGCTTTGGTACTGGTTAAGGATTTAAATGATGTGTTGAATTTTACTTACCTTTGACTCCCTCGTAACCCGGGCGGATACTAAATAATAACTTGAAATTGGTAGATGCAATAACTAAGAGGAGCTCCAGTTGTTGTCTTGCGGGTATCAACTATTTCATATGCTTTCACAGGTATGGGACGTAGTACGGGAAAAAAAACCTAGATCAAGAACTCCATGGAAGCAACATTTGCCCAAGTTTTCTTGTTAGCTATCAAGTTCATGCAACATGAATGGTGATGGTCGCTTTTGTTCTAATTACAATGATGTGTGCCAATCAGAAGAATAGAACCCGTGATAAATTTTGGCCTAATAAATATCACTCCCAAAGAAACTTTTATAAGGCTACATGGGCATTTGGAGGATTTGATATCACTCCCAAAGAAATTTATGGGATGACGATTGCCTGAACTTTATAAGGCTACATGGACATCCGGAGGATTTAATTAATAGTCACTAGTCAGTTTTTAATGTTAGTGTGCGTTGTACATATATTATATATGCGCAATGATTAACATCACTATCATTAATTAATAGTCATTCTTCTGTTTTTATTGTTAGAGTGCGTTGTACATATATTTTGCATAACGATTAACATCATTCTTCATTGATTAATAGTAATTTATCAGTTTTGAATGCTGTGCGTTGTACATATATTATGCGCAATGATTAACATCATTCTTTTCTGTCCGGGGTATTATATCCTTTTTTCTCTCTTGATGGGTCAAATGAAGAAATCATTCAATACAAAAGCTTAAGGTCATTTGGTGAAGCTCAAGAATGAAGCATACATCATTCTAGTACGTGAAAATGGGGGTATCGAGCATATGTTGCCCTCTGAGCAGGAGGAAGTGGAAGAGTCTTCATGGCCTTGACATTCGTTCTAATGATTGACATTCAGAGTCCACAGCTTCACAAGGAATGTGTTCCGAGTTAATTTAAGCTGTGCGTATGCTACGAGTTATTTTCTCTGGTCAATGCTATCATGTAATAGTTACACGTTTCTTCAAACTGTGGTCATTCAAATTAGATAAGCTTGCATAATCAAGGATTTAAAATTCATAGGAGTAGCGAATTAAAGTGATTTTTAGAAGTTCTGAATTTTTCTGGTTGAATATGTATCTTATGTTACTTAACAGGAATTGCCATGACAAAGCAGCAATCAGTCAGCTAATGCTTGCCATAATGCATAACGTTGTTTGTAAACAGGAGCCTAGTGACTCTAATTTCGTTTGTATAGTATTAAAGTTGAATATCAGATCTTCCGGAGCGTGAAGAAATCACATATTTAAAGTTCCCTTATGTCACGGAATTTGAGCTTCTCCGGATTTCTTTAAAGCACCCCAACTTTAAGATTTGTGGTTCAGAATGTAACCTACACACTACAACAATCTTGACCTTTGGCTACGGAAAACATCATAGTTAAAGGTACTAAAATCATTGCTAATAGGGATTGGTGACGATTTAGTTTCGTCGCCCAAAACTTAACTAAATCCCCGTAGCTAAAAACTATAAATGAAATTTTGGGCTAATTGTTGTAAAATTTTTTTGCCAATACTTTGCTTTTTGGCGATGATTGGAGGAATCATCACCAATAAGTTTGGCTAGGCTTGTTTTTCGTAGCTAAAAATTATTAGGTACATTTATGAAAATATAGCCAAAAACTTTTAGCTACATTTTCGAAAACGTGGCCAAAATTTTTAGTTATGTTTTTAGAAACGTAGCCTAAAGCTTTTAGCTATGTTTGTAGAAATGTAGCCAAATGTTTTTAGCTACGTTTATGGAAACGTAGCCAAACCTTTTTTAGCTACGTCTCTAGAAATATAGGCAAAAGTTTTAAGTTAAGTTTATAAAAATGTAGCCAATTTTTTTTCACTATGTTTTGTAAAATGTAGTCAAAATTTTTATTTATGTTTTAACACAAATGTTATACCATGTTGGAATAAATTATTTATTATATTTTAATCCATATTATTGTATATAATGTTTTGATATTTTTTATTATTAATTTATTATAAAAATTTTTATAATTTGAAGCATTGTATATAAAAAATATAACATCATTAAATTTCTATTTATACAAGATTTTAATTATATAAAATAATAAATATAGAGACTAGTTTACAAATTATAATAAAACTCACTCAACTGTTGCATTTTCTTCAAATCTATAATCCGAGAAAGAAATGTTAAATTTAAATTATAATACAAACAGGAATTAAAAGAAAAAAAAGTATAATAGATGTAAGTAATACCATTAACTGCTTTGATAATCCGTGCTAAAGTATTTTTTGAGGTATTTGTCATGCGTGGCTAACTTTTTTGGAGTATGTTGTAATTCAGCCTTCAGTATCTTGTTTTCCTCTTTAAGATGATGAACGTATGTGGATTTTGATAAGGTTGAAACACTTGGCCTAAGGCCAAAGTCAAGACCTTTGATATAACCAGAAGGTGTACCAAAAGCATGATATTGCAAATGTTTTCTAAATTGACGTCATTGCTCTTAGACATTGATTTTTGTAACAATTTATGCATCTTATTCGAAAACTAAAAAAACAAAACAAATATTCAATGCAAAATTATCAGTTAGTACTAAATAAATAAATAAACTTAAAATTTAAACAAATTTTTATACTTACATAATTATTTCAGCTTCTTCTGACATCCACTCTTGACCTTCCTTATAGTGAGTGACTTTGTACAACGTGATCCTATCACACTCTTATCTAGGTAGTTCCTTCATACTCTATTTTATGAAAGAAAAATACAAGGAACAATAAATAATGTAAAGGTTATTGATATAAATAATAGAAAAAAAAACATAACATCTTCTAGAAAACCTCTCATACAATAAGGATAACCTAAACGAAACCATTGTAATACCCATTATCTAACCAAACGACCATATAATAACATAGATATAAAACAAATATGTTAAGTGACAATGTAATAAACAACAGAAACAAACAAATACATTAACAAGCATATTCAGTGATTTTCCTATAAAGGTAAAGAAACCCCTCCCATCTAAGGGAGACTATAGAAACTTCCAAATTAAAGTTGAGGCATCAGGTGTCTTCTTTAAATACATATTGGTGATATCTACCAAGGTATGGAATTCCTATCTTGAATCACGCTTGTTCTTCTTCATCTTAATCATTGGTCTTCCTATTTAGTGTAGAAGTGTTGAGGGACTAATTCCACCTCGTGCTGGTGGAAATTATTTGGACCCTTGATTGTGAGATGTTTTCATTTTTCCTCTATTGACCTTTGCCTACTCACATTTTTCCTAAATAAAGAAAAAAGGTTAGGTAGTCATTAAATTATCTAACAAGATTAATGGAAGTAATTGCAAAGGGAAAAAAACAAACTTAAGCTTTGGGAGAGCCCATTAATCACACAAATTATTCCAATTTTCTTGATACATTCGCTCTAGAATATGTCTCCTTGCCTTTGTATCAGAAAGACAAGATTGATTAAACTAATGCAGCCTATAACCACGATCCCTAGTCCTTTGTTTTAACAATAAATTCATGCAGTTTGAAACATCAGGGTTCTTGATATCGACAACATTCAGTTTCATCTATGAGTAATAATAAAAAGTATAGTTAATCTTAAAATAAGTAAAACAATATTGCATATAGTTAAATAAATTGAAAATTTGTCACAACTTTATCTAAAGCATTTTCAAGCAAGTTATCTTCCTTCAAGTCCTTAGCATGATTGAGGTAAGGTAATTTTGTTCTTGCAATAATCTCCAACTCACTTGACAATTTTGTAGATTGGATCTTTTCTATGGTTCAACCTTGCAAAGTATCAATGTATATTGACATCTTGCTATTCATTGTAACATTCATTCACTACAATTCACATCCTCTGTTTATACCTATACATCTTTTTTTAATATTGATAGTAAAACTTGACAACAAACCAATAATGATAAGAAAATATGGATTAAACATTTAAATAAATATTTGAGCATAAGTCTATTTGTAAGTGCTAAAGATTAACAAACTTATAGATTCATTTGTACTAATTGATTCATTGTTGTTTAAGGAAGAATGAGGTTGTGCTTGACTAATTTCGTTAGTGGTTGAGGTTGAATGTTATTGTTGGCTAGGAACTGAATGATCTGGGTAAGGTTACATATCCCTCTGTTTTAAAATTTTGATACCTGCCACCTTCTTTCCTTTGTTTCTACGAGATGCCATTGTATAAAATATCTCTAAAAATAAACATAAATTGTATTATCATTACAATACATCCCTCCATCATTATAAACATACATTCAATCATTAACTAACTTAAGTCAACCATCATCAACACGTATTAACATAACTCAATCATAAAAAATTTGCATTAACATAACTCAATAATCAACAATACGCACTAACATAACTTAATCATCAACAATACGCATTAACATAACTTAGTCTTTAGCAGTCTATATTAACATAAGTTAACCATCAATAACATGCATTAACATAACTCAGTCATCAACAATATGCATTAATATAACTCAATCATCAACAATTTGCATTAACATAACACAGTCATTAACAATTCGTGTTAACATAAGGCAACATCAACAATCCACATTAAGATAACTCAATCCTTAACAACAAGCATTAAGATAACTCAATCATCAATAACACACATTAAGATAACTCATTCATCAACAATCCGCATTAACATAACTCAATCATCAACAATCCATAATAACATAACTCAATGGTCAACAATTTGCATTAATATAAGGCAATTGTCAACAATCCCTTTCAACATGAGTCAATCATCAAAAATACATATTAACATAACTAAATAATCAACAATATGCATTAACATAACTCAATGTTCAACAATTTGCATTTATCTAACTCAAACATCAACAATACACATTATCATAAATGTTACCAACATTACATTTCAAATAATATAAAGAAAGCTTTTATTACCTTCAATCATCATGATCAATATCTTGAAAATCATCATCATTAATTTCATTATGACTCAATTCATTATCATTATTATATTCTGCCAAAGTATCATCATTTTCATATAATTCATCCTCAATATAGTCTTCATCTCTTTATATGACAAGATTGTCTTGTACTTCATTTGCTTCAAGTATATTAGGATCAACATCTCTCTTATCGAATGACAATATATCTAAATTTTCTATCTTATGGGCTTTATTATTCAGCTTCGATTCAACCTCTTAATATACTTCCTCACCATCTTCACCCATTTGACTATTTTCCCTTTCACAAAAAATCAAAAAGATTTTAGTGATGAAACTTTTAAACAACTTTCCGACTATGCCTAATATAGTGTCGTTAAGGTATAATACTTACTTCACTTGTGTTGCAAGAACAAAAGGGTCATTATCATATCATATATTACTAACGTTCATGCTAATAATATTTCTATTCACTTTTATGTTTATCCCTTTGTCACTAAGATTAAAACATCTGCACTTAAATAGAATAACATTTTTATCCTTGATGTAATGCAACTTTGTTATTTTTTAGATGACATCGTAGAAGTCAATAAAATCGATGTTTTGTTGTCCCTCAATAATAACCCCACAAATTTAGCTTTTAAGTCGACTATCACGATCTTTTAGGTAAAATCTAACTCTATTAACAATGCAACCTATATATTGTTTTCCCATATATATAAGGCCTACATGACGAAGAATATAAGCTATCGTTGCCTCTGGCAATTTACGATTATGTAATTGTATCATCTACAGGAAAAAATATAATTAGAAGTTAATCTCACTTACAAATTGCCATAAGTTCATAATGGAAAGTTACTCTTACGTCTTCCTTCAACATTAACAATCCTTTTGCTTCTAATCTCATCTTTGTTCTCTCTATTTAAGTAAATAATCCTATATTGAAATATGAAATAATGAATGGGAAGTAATATACATACTTGATATAAAAATCGATAGCAAGTTTTGAGTTCATCTTAAGTTAACTTCATATATTTTCCTACTCCAAGTGGCCTTACTTTTTGGGAGAAAATAGGCAAACTACCATTTTGATCAAAATCAAAGCTACGTTCTTCTCTATTAAATCTTGTCTCGACTTCATTTAAGTATATTGAACAAATTGTCAAGCATTCATTCGATATATAAACCTCTGCAATACAGCCTTTTGATTGAGCTTTATTATGCACATAGTGCTTAAGAGAACGTAAGAACCTAAACAAAATATAAAGCATTGATAATTGTTACTAACTAATAACTTTAAAAAAGTAGAAGTTAATATAAATTACCTTTTAATGGGCAACATCCATCGAAATTGAACTCGTCTACAAAGTTTTACCTTATATGGTAAGTGAATAGCTAAATGCACCATAACATTAAAAAAAAAAAGTTGGGGTGAATACTAGTTCAAGCATACATAGAATCAAGGCTATGTATTTTTCCATTTTTTTTCAAGCTCTTCTACCTTCAATGTTTTATAGAATCAAAGCTATGTCTTTTTCCATTTTTCAAGCTCTTCTACTTTCAATGTCTTACAATATAATTGCTTTAAAAACTCAATTAATTGTGCCAAATTTATAGACACACCCTTTGGCAAAAAATCACATATTCCAACAAGAAGTAATCAAAGCAAAAGTACATGACGATCATGGCTTTTCATCCTTAAAACTTATTACACATTTGCATTGACACAATGGCCTATACTAAAAGCATATCTATTAGGAAACTTGATTGATTTAAAAAATTGACAAAAAGTTTGTTTCTCCTATTTTTATATGTTACAATATACAAGTGGAATCATGTATGACCCATCTTTTCTTTTCAAATGCAAATATTTTCTTATATTCATGTCTTCCAAGTCTAATCTAGCCTTAATTATGTTTGCGATCAATTCCCATCAAAGTGCTAAAAATATTCTCACAAAAGTTTTTTTCAATAGGCATCACATCAAGATTATGTCTCAATAGGAATTCCTTCCAATATGGCAAACTGAAAAATATGCTTTTTTATTCCAATTAAGATTATCAACGCTTTACTTTTGCTTTCTATTACTTAGGTGTTTTCCAGGTGTAAAGCTACCCAAATGTGATAGTTGGTCAACCACATCATCACTAGACAAATGCAAAGGAGCTTCATTAAGTTCCACTTTTCCTTTAAACAATTTGCTTCTTTGCCATCTATGCCAATGTTTTAAGTAACAATAATGTCCCATATAATATATTTTGCTTTATAGCCTCATTAAATGAGTTTGATGGTTACATACAGGACATGTCATATACATTTTAGTACTCCATCTAGACAATTATCATAATTTGGAAAATTATTTATATTCCACAAAAAAACCACATACATTACAAATGTTTATCAATCAATGGTTGCATGTATACATCGAAATCCTTATTAGGAATAGTAACTGCTGGAATAAGTAAAGAGATAACAAAAATGACTCCTTTATATACTTCTATGGAAGTAAATTATATGGCACAAGAATAATTGGCCACATTTTGTAACAAGTACTCATATTACCAAATGGATTAAATCAATCACAGGCTAAACCAATTTGAACATAACGATAATCTTCTACAAACCATGGAAACTTTCCATCAACGTATTTCCATGCCTTTGAGTTTGTTGGATGATATATAATGTTATCATCAATATGTTTCTCTTTATGCCACCTCATATCTATTATTTTTTTAATTGACATAAAAAGTCTTTGTAATCGTAGTTTAATAGGGAAGTATCACAAGATTTTATGTGGTATCTGTTTCCCTTTCCCATCATCCATTTACCACCTTGATGTACCATAAATGGGACATTCTTCAAGATTTTTACTATCCTTCCAAAATATAGCACAATTATACTTACAAGCATATATTGACATAAATCTTAATCCATGGTCCCTTAACAATTTCTTTGCTTCATAGTAAAATTTGTGCACTTTATGTCCAATAGGTAAGTCATCATTGAGCAAGTCTACTAACATGTTAAAAGATTTGTTACTCCATTTATTAAATACCCTAAATGGAACAACTTGATAAAAAAAAAGATGGCTATGAGAATTTTGAGCACCATGGGTATAATTCCTCTTGAGCAACTTTCAATAACTTCCCAAAATTAACTTTTGTAATACTACCAATTATGTTAGGAAAACTAGTATCATTCATATTCTTAATATAATTCTTCAAAACCTTTAACATCTCTCTAATCCCATCGTCACCATTGTCATTAATATCATAATCCTCTACATCATTATTATTAATATCATCATCAACTGTCTCAACAATTCTAACATTACTTGCTTTAGAATGTTCTCTATGATAAATCCATGGAGTATAGAATTTATCTATGCCTTGGATTAGCAAATGATTATATACCACATATTAACTTTGAATGTTCACATTAAACAATCTACACATGGACAATGAATACAACATTGTAAACCTATTTGATCTTTTACAAATTGCATGAAACTCTTAACTCCTTTTAAGTATTCAGTGGACCATTTTTGATAAGACATCCAACTTTTGTCCATATAGCTTAAGTTATAGATAACATAATGATAAATCAATACAAGTTGACATACTATGTTTTCAAACAAATAAGGAAATTAAGCATGGTCAAAATAAGAAGCATGAACCCATCTCAAAAGTGACATGTATAAGTAATGCGTTTTTAACACAACTCTTATTTTCAAGTAATATTCGTAAGAATTGATTCAATTACTGCATTCGTTGTTATGAGCTTCAGCATCTCATATTGGAAAGAATTTGTAAATAAAGTACTAATATCATCATTCATAATAAGCATATCAGAGAAATCTTTAAAAAGAATTAATTAAAAACAAGTAAAAAGAACAAGGTATGACAATTAAGGAATTACTCCCTAACTAGAAAACTTTAGCTCTTCATCATTTATCTCTTAAGAACCTCCCCTACTGATTAAGGATAACACCTAAATTTCTTTGCCTTACGTTGGTTCTCTAGAATCCCTTAAGAGAATTAAACTATCCCTTTAAGCAAAAGATTGTAAGAGAATTGAATTATCCTCTTACGTAATAGATTATGTGTGATTAGCAACAAAAGTGACAGCTATACAAAAAGCCAAATATTGGAACATTTTACCATTATAATATATGATTAGATCACTACAATTCTACTAAAGTTAAGAATCTTCTTGAGATGTGGATATTTAGTCATTTATACTTACTCAGATGATAAAGTTAGTTGCACACCCTAAGAATACATGTGAAATGATGAAAGTGATTTACCTTATTTGCATGTCCAATCCATTATTTATAGATTGGGACCTTATGTGTGGGTTGATCAGATAAAGGTATTAGTACGAAAGCATAAACATGGTAACTTGTGTTGTAGAGAGTCGACATAATATATTTGAGTATAATAGAAAGCAAAGTTAGCCCCAAGATGGACATTACCATACAGAATTAATCAAGTTGTCCAATAAAAAACTCACAAATTAGAGGACATAGAAGGGAATGAATTTTGGCACATATCAAACATATTGTACTTAAGGACCTATTCCTATTCTATGTAAAATTCCATCACTGTAACTTCAAAACTTATGGGAGACTTTCGGATAATAAGGTGAAAAGTTTTCCTTCATATTCAAAAACTTTATAATGAAACACTAAGAATATTCTCCCTATCATAAAGGAAAGAAACTAAGGATAATAAAAAGATGAAGCACTAAAAAACAAACTATGAATTCAAGTAAAGAAGAAATTTGAAAAAGAAGTTAAAAAAAAAAGTAGTGTGAAACGAGGGATAAATAACCCATAATGATTCCTAACAAGTAAACAGCAAAATTTTGATTTTTTTTCCCTTTCAAATCTTATGTTTACATATGTTGCATAAGAAGTCAGGGTAACAATCAAATATTCCCAAAAAGCATCATTTCAAATTCAAATTTAAAAGCAATAAATATGCCAACCACATGCCAATCAAAAAAATGCTTGAATGAGATTAATTTTATAGAGTTAATCCTAGATATAGTTCACATGTTTGATATGTGAATTGTGTGATGATTTTCCATCTATAAGTTTGAATTAATGGCAAATAACATACGTGTAAAATGTAATGTGAAGGATAATGGAAAGATGAGATGAATGATATTGATTTTTGTACAAGTCCAGGACGGTTAAATTGATAGTTATTGTGAGTAGCTATATGATGATCTATCACCATACACTTGTGAGTATATTAAGCACGCAGGTAATATTTGTGTGAAGATAATAGAGGAAGAAACCTATGACTCATTGAATATTTGTTAGTCATAGTTCTCATAGTTTAGAGTCTAAGGGGAAACTAGAGTGACACATGAAAGTGCTTACAATGCTCAAGCGGGGATAGATTGAATT
>JANIJH010000003.1:46394081-46408826 GCA_024520975.1 Erythroxylum areolatum
GCTTTTAACTTCCAACATATCACATATAACCCATCTTATGTCTAAACCATCTTTTCTATTTCATTTCAAGTTCAAGACTTCCCCTTTTTTCTACACATGAATAATCGTCAACAATTTCTCATTTAATAAAAAGGTTCAGGGTCCAACACTTCTAAACTTACAACTTCTATGAAGAACCCGAAGAAATTTTTTGCCTCTAAAAGGGAAAAAACTTTCTTAGAGGCAAAAAATTTCAGTTTAATGTAGCTGTCCCTTATGTACATCCCAAGTAGCATTACTAACTTATAAAGATCATATCTCTCAACTTTGATATCCAAAAATTATAAGCTTTACATCGTTGGAAAGCTAGAAAGATATTCTACAATTTCCAACAATGCAATTTTTCCCCTAAAGTCAGAACACACATTTTACCCTTATGAAAGCTTGAAAAATGCAATATACTAACTATGAGAATGCAATATTCTCTCCTTCTAATTTCGTTTTTTCTTCCTTTTAAATGCAGGACCACATTTTCATCTTCTAATTATACCTTTAATGAGTGTGCAATGTCCACTTTGCCCTTTATTTAAGCCTTATGATCTTAAATGCTTAAATGATTTCCAAAATTGCCCTTATACGTATACACTCTTACAATTTAATTTAACTAACCAATGTATTAAAATCCTACTAACACTTATATAATAATTAACTCCAAAAATTAATCTATGAAGACCTCAAAATTTATTTAGGTAATGCCTAACTTAATAAAAATAATAAGAAAAATTTCGAGGGCCAATATTCCCCCCCCCCTCCCTTAACAAATGTCGTCCTCGAAATTCTTATCTGACTAATCAATCACCTAAATAATCTCTTTCAAATGACCATAGTCGATAGACTTACTAGGTGATAATGTTTGTTATGCTTAAAGTCAATTAAAGCTGTACATTGATCTCATATTCCTATGAACTCCAAAAATATAAGCTTTAAGCATATCTACAACAGTCAAGACTATTGGCAGCTCATAAGCATGGTCATTTGCTTTTACCTCCTTAGCCATCAAACGCTATCTCGACGTATTCCTACTAGGATATATATCATGGGTTGCTATTTATGCTTATCTAACAATCTCTTTACTCAATACTTCTTATTTTAACCACAAAGTATCATTCTTCCTATTCGAACTCAAAATTTGTATTCTTTTCCAACTTCTTAGTAAGATTCACAATTTTTGAATCCTCAATTTGGACTTTGTTAATTCTTTCATGTGAAACTGATCTTCAATTCCATAGTGCTTTGATTTGCCTAAAATTTAACTCCATATTCTATGCTCCTTTTTGCACTAGATTTGATAACCTCAATATCTAAATTCATGCTTCACTAATATTGGGATTTCTACTTAATGTATCAAATACAACACTAACTTTACTGGGAAATACTCATTTGTACAATCATAATACTTTAGTACTTCTATCCATTGTCTTAGCCTCATATTTAATTCTTTCAACTTAATAATTACCTCAAACTTTAATGATCTTTATATTTATATATATCCAAGATGTTCCTATACATATACTGTCTCCAAAATTTCAAAGCAATCACTACTATAGCAGTTCTAAATCATGTATCGAATAATCAACTCATAGGACTTTAGTTATCTCCATACATATGAAATCACTTTATTATGCTGCAATAGATTACATTTTAACCTCTGGTGTGAAACATCAATACATTTTATATAATCTCTAAATACAAATGATATAATTAACATCAGTGTTAATTCCTCTAAAAATCCTTTTTACATTCATCACTCATTCGGTTTACATATTTTTCCTCCAACAGTTTTGTCAAGAGATAAGATCAGTAAAAACCCCTTAACAGTCTATAGTAGTATCCAACATATAACTAGTTCTAGAGAGCTCTAAATCTTTGATATATTCCTTATAGTTTCTCACTTCATCAGTACCTCTACTCTCTTTGGGTATCCCAATGTGCCATGTTCTGATACAATACAACCCAACATTTTCTTTGATCAAGATAAGATTCATTTTTATTGAACTTAGCATATAATTGTTTCTACCTTCATAATATGTAAGATTATTCTCAATGTTCAAAATTATTCTCTTCACTTTTCTAATACACTCCAAATATCCTTTATGATTATAATCACTAATTGATACAATTTTTCTTGGATCACTTTAATCTTCAATACCATAATACTGTCGTGGGCATTGTTAACTCCAACAAATATAACCCAAAACTCCTTGTTCCCGTGATTGGTTCTCGTAATTCTTCAAGTATCTAATTCCTCAATGAGGAAGTATTATCTCATGTCATTTTCGGTTTCCCAATTGACTTTTTTTCTCGATTGATTTTCTCAATTCATTTGATTTCCTCTAATTTCACGTTGACTTGTTCTAATGTATATTCATTCATACTAGTTTCTCCTCACTCTTTGATTTATTTGAAATCTTAATTTCTTATGTTGGTAACACATTCATCAGATCTGATTTGTACCTCTTATACTTAATGTCACATCAAATTCAAGAATCTAGTCACATAGTTGGATACTTTATATCAACAAAATGCATATACTCCCAGTAACATATTCTACATCTTATGCTTGAGTCTCTATGAGGATTAGGACTACAATATCATTTCTGATTTATTCCTTCACCGATCATTCTTAAGAATAAACTATATGGTCTGCTTAATCTAATTCGGTGAAATTCTTATTTGTAAGAAGATTTCTTATTTCTATCCTCTATATTATTCGTGTAACCTTTATTAGTCTACTATTTCCATCACTACTTATCAAACATTCTTAGTATCTCAAGAAGATCGAATTTTATTGTTTCTTACGAGGTCTTAATGTTCCATTTACCAAAACTCAATGAAGTACTATATATGATTATTATCACATATGTTTAGGTAGGTATCATCAAAGTCATCCCATTTTTTCCACAGATTTATCTCCAACAATTCACCGATTTATATCTTACACAAATAATACTTTGATATCCATTGATCCTAGACAATATTTCTCTCTTTATCCTCACCCACGATCGGGGTATCCTCGCATTAACAATACTAACATCAATTCTACTCCAATTTTCTAGAATTTACCTCTTCTAGTTTTACATCATGTCATAATGATTCAACTACTATATTGGGTACATTAACTCTTCTCATTTGATTCATCATCTTTTTCTCTATCTCATCTTCCTATTGTCATTTACTTCATCTCCTATATGTATATTCTCAATCAATTCAAAATTATAGTTGTATAAACATTATGAAATTCTGATCTCAATTCCACTAATATATTCTTATGGTGGATCATAACTCTTGTCATATTAATCAATCAACCACTTCGGTTCCAATTTTGTCCTCTTAAGATCATAACAATTTTTGTTTTCATTACATTCTACTTGTACACTTTAATCTCATCAATTATACTTGTCTCCTTATTTTCCTCAAACAATCTATGATAATGCATTCACATCTTTATTCACATTCGAGGATATATATGTCATTGCAGTACAATATTAATAAAATCATTGAAATGTTCCTTTGTTGTAGAAAATTTATTTTGAATTTATGAAACACATAGTTCTCAAATTCTCATCCAAATTCACAACTCTAGCATAAAACTCATAATTAAAACATCATCACATAAACATATCATATACATTTAACCATCAAAGCCTAACACTCAATTATGCACCATTCTTAACAATTCAAAGATGCAATGCACAAACAAATGGCTCGAGGGTTCTGTAGAACGAAACAGAGAAATCAAAGTTTACACCATGAACACGAGTCCGATTCTCAAGATCTCGTATGCCTCAAGCAGGTAGCTGGGAGAAAGCTTTAGGTCAACGTGCACGAGACTAACAAAATGGTTCTTCTCTTGCCCAATCACAAGCAAATTTTTATGCTCAAATCATTTCATCATATGCTCATACTTTCATATTCTTTTCATTTATACAAAATGCCATGACATTTTTCAAGGCATAACATAAAATATTTCAATGCATTTCCTTCTTCATTTCACAATTCATCAACAAAATTCATATACTAACCATATAAAGATTTCTCAAATCATTCAAATAGCAATGGTGTAACATTTATAAAACAATTGAAATCATTTAATTATCTTGTTTTTGAAAGCATAGTCATGGCTCATTACTCAATTATAAACATGTAACCCACCTCCAATTTCCTTGCTTAATACTTTCTCAAAGATGCCTCTCCTCTTGCTCCTTTTGCCTTTCTTGATTTCCTTCATCAATGGCAAAATTTCCCATTCAATAAGGTTACAAATTGGAGACCAATAAAGTTGATTCATGCATTTCCTAAGCTTCAAAAACTAAAACCTTTCCAAAAATCCAAAAATATTAAAATCAAACTTACTTTGAATCTTCACTAAATGAAGAGTTTCTTGGCTCAAATGGAAGCTCTTCTCTTCCTCTTTCTTTTTCCTTTCTTGCATAATCTTGAAATCTCTCTTAAAACTAAGAAAGATGGAATCCCAATTGTTTTTCCTTTTTTTCTCTCAAACCACCGAAACACTCTTCCTCTCTTTCTTATTTTCGGTATTCCCTTCCTTCTCTCCTTCTAATTTCGGTTTTTTCTTCCTTTTAAATGCAAGGCCACAATTTTATCTTCCAATTATACCCTTAATGAGTGTGCAATGTCCACTTTGCCCTTCATTTAAGCCTTATGATCTTAAATGCTTAAGTGACTGCCAAAATTGCCCTCATATGAACCACTTCCTGATTCCCCTACTGCTGACATATTTGATAAGGATCAAAAAGCTTACAAGAAACTGCTAGATGATAATGAGCTGGCTAACTGTATAATGCTAGCCTCTATGTCACTAGAACTGCAAAAGTAGCATGAGACTATGGATGCTCATATCATAGTCTACCATCTAAGAGAATTGTTTGATAAGCAAGCTTAGTTTGAAAGGTTCAAGACCTCGAGGTTGCTTTTCTACTCTAAGATGGCTGAGGGATCATCTTCATGAAGTATGCACTGAAGATGTATGGATATATTGGGAGGCTAGGTAGTTAGGGTTTCATAATGGATTATGAGTTAAGTATAGACTTGATTCTGACTGGTTTGACCGATAATCATTCATAGTTTATGATTAACTATCGGATGAACAAAATATCCTCATTGATATCTGAGTTGAGTAATATGCTCAAAATGACTGAGCAAACTGTTAAGAAAGACAGTAAGGTTGTGATGCTAGTGGACTCTTTTTCTAGTTCTTGTAAGAAGAACTAAAAGAAGAAGAAAGAGTCCAAAAAGCTAGTGGGAGGTATAACCAAGAAGAAGGAGAAGGAGACAACTACAAAAGGGATATGATTCCATTGCAACAAGGAAGGACATTGGAAGAGAAACTGCAAGCAGAAGAAGGCATTAGATGCCCCACTGTCTGCTTCAGGTATGATATTTTTCATTGAGTTTAATACTATTTCTGATAATAACATTTGGGTATTAGATATCGGATGTGGCTCACACATATGTGTTGATATATAGGGTCTCAAGGATAGTAAACCACTCAAGAAGGGAAAGATGGACCTACGTGTAGGAAATGGAGCAAGAGTTGCCGTATTAGTTGTAGGGACATATGTTTTGTATCTTCTTAGTGGGTCAGAGTTAATTTTGGATAATTTCTTTTACGTATCCATTGTGACAAAGAAATTGTATTTGTTTCATGTATTAATAAAACGAGATTTCAACTTTTTCAACCAATGGTTGTTTAATTAAGTTAAATAAATTGTTGTATGATACTGCTACATTGTACAATGGAATTTACATATTATATATATGTAATCTAATTTTAAATATCAATGAAAATAAAAGACAAAAACGAGATAACTTAAAACCATCTTACTTATAGCATTGTCAACTTGGCCATATAAGTGAGAAATGTATGATTAAGCTACACAATTATGGTAGCTTAGGGTCATTTGATTATGAATCATGTGACACATGTGAATCTTGCTTGTTAAGTAAGATGACTAAATTGCCTTTTAAAAGAAAGGGTGAACAAGTGAATAGGTTGTTAGACCTAATACATTTTGATGTATGTGGTCCGATGTCCATTCATGCCAAAGGTGGTTTTATCTACTTCATTACCTTTATTGATGATTATTCACGATATGGGTATGCGTATCTAATGAGATACAGGTCTGACGTATTTGAAATGTTTAAACAATTTAGACATGAAGAAGAGAAACAACTCAGTAGAAGTGTTAAGACATTTCAATTAGATCGAGGAGGTGAATACTTAAATAACGAGTTTTTATCTTATCTCGAAGATAATGGGATAGTATCCCAGTGGACTCCACCTTACACATCGTAACATAATGTTATGACTGAAAGAAGAAATCGAACCTTATTGGATATAGTAAGGTTAATGACGGGCTTAGGAAATCTACCAAAATCCTTTTGGGGTTATGCACTCGAGACT
Organism: Erythroxylum areolatum; assembly: GCA_024520975.1. Classification (NCBI taxonomy): domain Eukaryota; kingdom Viridiplantae; phylum Streptophyta; class Magnoliopsida; order Malpighiales; family Erythroxylaceae; genus Erythroxylum; species Erythroxylum areolatum. The sequence continues at coordinate 46,400,545 of JANIJH010000003.1, forward strand.
ATTATTTATGTGACAAACAAAGTCCCTTCGAAGGTAGGTGAAGTTACGCCATATAAGAAATGGACTAACAAAATGGCCTATTTTTCTTATATGAAAGTTTGGAGTTGTTCGAGTTATGTGAAGCAGATTCAATTAGAAAGCTTGAAGTGAAATTTGATAAATGTTTGTTTACAAGATATTCTAAGGAAACAATTGGATATTAGTTCTATAATGCTTTAGAGTAAAAGGTGTTTGTCTCAAAGCATACTATCTTTTTAGAGAAAGAGTTTCTTCTAAGAGAAGATAGTGGGAGCCAAGTTGAACTTGAAGAAGTTCATGATACTCAAACAGATGCAGATCAATTGCCTGAATTTGCAATTGTTAGTCACAGAGATGAGACAACAGTTAAACCTTCTAACATACAAAATGATCGTAGGTTAAGTAGGACACAGAGAGATATGTATTTCTCGTAAGCGATCACAATAAAATATTGCTCATAGAGGACGATGAGCCTACAACCTATGAAGAGGCTCTGAAGAGTTCAAAATCTAAAAAATGGCTTTAAGCCATGAGATCTGAAATGGATACATGTATAAAAACCAAGTATGGACTTTGGTTGACCCACCCGAATGGTTGAAACCCATAGGGTGTAAGTGGATTTTCAAGAAGAAAATCGACATGGAAGGTAATGTGATTACCTATAAAGCGAGGTAAGTCGCTAAAGGTTATCATCAAAGACAAGGAGATGACTATGATGAGACTTTTAGCCCTATATCCATGCTTAAATTAGAATATTCCTAGTCATTACTGCTCATTATGATTATAAAATATGGCAAATGGATGTGAAGACGGCTTTCCTAAATGAAAACCTAGTTGAGGTTGTGTATATGATACAACCTAAGGGCTTCTTATCTAAAGATGGCAAAAAGGCATGCAAGATTCAGAAATCTACTTATAGATTGAAGCAAGCATTTAGGAGTTGGAACATCCGATTTAATGAGACAATCAAAGAGTTTGGTTTCTCAGAAAATCCTAATGAACCTTGTGTGTATAAGAAGATTAGTGGGAGTGCTATTATATTCCTTATGTTATATGTGGACAACATATTACTAATGGGAAATGGTATCAAGTTTGCAATCAGTTAAAATTTGGTTGTCCCAGAATTTTTCTATAAAAGACCTTAAAGAAGCAACTTATATATTGGCAATAAAGATCTATAGAGATAGATCAAGAAAGTTGCTAAGTCTTTTACAGTCAACATATATAGATAAAGTGCTGAAGAGGTTTAGCATGGAGCAGTCCAAGAGAGGCTTTCTTCCTATGTCTCATCGAATAAAATTCTCAAAATCTATATGTCCCAAGACGTAGGATGAGAGGACTCGCATGAGCATGATCCCGTATGATTGGACAATAAGATCGATCATATATGCTATGTTATCTACAAAACCTGATATATCGTATTCTCTAAGTGTTACAAGTAGATATCAATCGGATCCTAGTGAATGTCACTAGGTGGCTGTCAAGAATATCCTAAAGTGATTCTAAATCCCAATCAGGCTATGTTTTCGCACTGAATGGTGGAGCAATCAATTGCAAGAATTCCAATTAAAAGATGACTGCAGATTCGATAACCAAATCAGAGTACATTGCAGCTGTAAAAGCAACAAAAGAAGATATTTAGATCAAGAAGTTCGTTATGAAACTTGGAGCGGTTTCGAGCATAGTAAACCCAATACTATTGTACTGTGACATTAATGGGGCTATTGCTCAAGCCAAAGAACCAAGGTCTCTTCAAAGATCTAAACACGTACTGAAGAGATATCACCAGATCAAGGAGATAATTGATGGAATTGAAGTGAAGATAGAAAGAGTGCCTATAGATTAGAACATCACTGATCCTTTGACTAAGCCACTTCAACAAATAAAATTTTATTCTTGTGTATTCTCCTATGGTATTAGATGCAAAGGCGAATGGCTTTAGTGCAAGTGGAAGATCGTTAGAGAAGTACTCTAAAGGCAATCACCTTTAGCACTTTTGTACTAACTTTATTTTGATTAATAAAGCGAAAGGCATTTTTCATTAATTTGATATTCGTTTATATATGAATTGATATTGATTTTAAATCGAATTAATGAAGTCTATAATACAAAACATAAGATGAAGAAAATCATGATGAGATCATGATAATGAGATTCCTATCATGTATAATTATATTAGTATCTAAATAATCCCTAGTTATAGGATTAATAAGATAGGACATTCTTTATCTGGACAGACTAGCACCTATTATACTTCTTGAATTGAACAAGCAGTGGATCTCACAAACTATGAGCATGAGACATTTATAGTTAACATGTGGATGCTTACTAAGGGTAGTAAGTACATCGGATGACCCACAATGAGATTATCATATGGATGATCTATCAAAGGTTAATGATCAATCTCATTATAGCAATGGTGCAAATATCCTTAGACCTGAGATACTCAAGGATATCTTAGATACTAATCATGTGCTTTGACGTCATTCCTTGTTACCTTAAGATAAGGTCACTCTTAGGGTGGTGATTGGGTACAACTATTAATATTTGAAGGTAATTCGGTGGCGAATAGAGAATTTACCACTCCTGATAGAAGGAGATGATACCCACGGCCTCTTGTAAAGGTCATTACTTAGGAGTCTCTGGCTAGAGCAGTTATGTGTCATGAAGAGAGTCTTCAATGATATATAGAGTAATGAGATCTTAGGACAAGAACTAACATCATTTGGGTTAGATGTGAAGTAGTCAGTCTAGTGGGAATTGACACATAGCTCATACTTCAAACCAAGTGAGGTATAGTATCCTGAAAGGATGAATTACATAATAATTGTCTATGGAAAGGTTTGTAGGTTAGATAATTAACCATCAAAGAGTTCGTGTGTTAATCCATTTATATTTCAGTAAATTGGCATCATGAAACCCTTCACGATTTGCTTGAATTAAGAGTTAATTCAAGTGGTATAAAATCATCCTTGATTTGCTCAAATTAAGAGTTAATTCAAGTGCCTAAAATAACTAGGAACCTAAAGGTCACACGCATAAGGGATCAGATGAAAAACATAGTGTGTATAGTTATTTTTAAAGTAGGCTATGATCGCGCCTTACCAAAGGCAAGCCTTACTTTAAGTAGGCCATGATTGTGGCTCACTAAATAGGCCACAATCGTGGCTCATTGGCCATGATCATGACCGAAGGCACAAATGAGTACATAAGTGAGTTCTTCACTTATGTACAGAAGAGTCTAACCACTTCTTATACACTTGATTGAGAGCATAAGGGCTCTAGACGAGTTCTAGAGTGAGAGAGAGGTGTCAAAAGTCTTGTTCTTGCAATTTATGCAATTGTTGCATGAATCAAAGTGAATGCAATAAGAGTCTTGATCTTTCTTTTCATTTTAAGCATCTACTAGAACTCATCTAGTTTGGTGGTCAAATCACCCTTAGACATTGTTTCTTCTTTATCTTTGCTTGTTCTTGGTTGATTAAGGAAGCGTTTAGTGTTTGCAATAACCTAAATAAGGAGAAGAAATAAGAAAGGAGGAGAAACAAGAGGTTAAAGTTTTATATTTCATGTTCTTTTGCATATCCATGCATACATGTATGATTATGTTTTTTTCGGGGTTGTCATATGATCGGAATCAAGATTCGGACACTTTTGTTGCAATCTCATGCATATGAAGCATGCATCTATGGTAGAACCTGAATAATAACTTCATTTAATTTTTGTCTCCTTATTTAATTGTACACTCTACTTCAACATTGATTATATCTATGACTTGTTTTTGTTTTTATTAACTTTTAGAACAAAATTGTTAACATAAATTCATCCCAAAATGTTGATGTGGAAAATAGTTTCCAATGGAGAAAATGAACTCTCATAGGAGGTATCTACCAGAATTGTCCTTGCTGAAGAACAAATCAATGCACTTCATATCTACTTACCAATATATAATCACCGTTTGCCTTCAGTAGGCGATCTTTTTCTTTAAGGTATTTAGTATCATTTAAATTAGCTCTCTTTCATTATTATTTGTATCTCATTGTCTATCAATAAGCTATTAGATGAACGTGTGATTGTATAAACTGTGTGTTATGTAAAGCTTTCTCGAATTTTCCAAAGAATGTAGATGAAAATAGAGGCAATGGCAATGGCAAAGCCCTAATTGTCCATACAGGATTAGGCAAATTGATTGTTTTGGAATAGTTGTCAATTGTAAAAACTATGTCTATTCATTGTGACAATGATCGAGTCATTCAATCGGGTATGCATGTATTCAAATTTGGGTTCTTTATATCATTTGATTTAACTTTTTAATTTTTTAGGACTTAATTTTTCTAAGGATTGTGAAGAAATTAACGTGATTGTTCTATACTGTTTGTTCCTTAGGTAAAACGCATGATACATGTGGTTCATCTAATATATCGTTCCATATTGCATTTAGGAAAATGTTCAAAGAATCTTTTGGTAGTTTAGTTAATGTGAAGAAGTTGTTAGAAGAGACTGTTAGCAAACCAACTCCTAAGGAAAGATCTTTGTTTGTTTCAATTGATGCCTTTGAATATATAAGGAGCCTTATTGGGAATCCAGATATAGGGAACTCATTTACCTTTTCTATCGAGTCTCATGTCACTTGGAATCTGAAAAAATAGCTATTTCTTTTTCTTTTCGATAGAATAGTCATGATGTTTTATTTATTATTTTGTCTGTAAGAATTATTACACTTCTAATTACAATTTTGTATTACTTACCATATATCATTATTTATTGTTTTTTTTTGTAAGAATTATATATCATTATATTACAAACTTTATGTTAAAACTATTTGAAAATTTTGTAACACCATATAAAAATTTTAAATCATATAATTTAAAAGAGAAAAAAGTATAAATCTATGTAATATTAATTAATTTTGAGTTTATATTTTCATGAATTATTGAAATGATTTGACATTTTTGTTAGCTAAATTTATTTTTACATTTAGAATCATTGTCAATAATAAATTTGATTTTTATCAATATAATATTCAACCACAAAATAATCAAGTCAAAATTAATAAATTTAAAATTGTAAATAAGAGTTATTTTGTTAGTTAAGCATTTGGCGGTAATTTCAAAAATCATCACCAAAGGTCATGCCTTTTGTAACGATTACCAAAATCATCATCAAAGATTCATCCTTTGATGACGATATTATTAAACCATTACAAAAGATAAGCCTTTTTTGACGATTTCACAAAAGTGTCACCAAAGGCTTACCGTTTGGCGACAAAGTTACTAAATCATCACCAAAAGCTTGCTATTTAGCAACGATTTTGTTAATCATCGCCAAAGGGTAAGCCTTTGGTGATGATTTCAAGAATCATCACCAAAAGTTTATTTTGTGCTAGGATTTTGAAATTGTCGCAAAAAGAAAACCAAAGGGCTACTTTGTTGTAATGACATGTTTTGGGAGACTCTTGTTTGTTCACTACTTTCCCCTATTCTACTTCCAACTTGACTGCTGGAGTATTGTTTGCTTCAACATAAATAAGCAAGAAGCTTTGGCTAGCTAGTTAACAAGGAAGTTGTTGTATTATAATTTTTAATATGAATAGAGTGTAGAATCTATTAACAATAATTGAGATTAGATCAACTATTGTCAAAATGACTAGAATTAGTCATTTAGATAGTTGGCTCTTACCACTTACAAACCATTTAACATTTTGACGTTTAGTCAATATGAGATACTCTAACACTCCCCTTAAGTGCAACTAGGAATGGGTCTCCAGTTGTCACTTAAAATAAACGTAGTGGTAATCCGACCGGGTTGTTAGGACTAAATATATACATGGACAACCAAAAAATTAATATTCCGAGCCAAACGTACTCTGATACCATATTAGAATTTTCAATATAGGTAGAATGTAAAGCTTATTAATAAGAATTTGACTTGAGTCAACCATTGTCAAAATGACTATAACTAGTTATTTGGATAGTTGGTTCCTTTAATATTTTTTTGTTTAGTCAACATAAGATACTATATCATGTTACAACTAATTTTCAAAAAAAAAAAGGGGAAGCTGTTGTATTTGTGAAAGAATAGGTCATCAAATAGTCGCATTACATCTAAATTGCTGTCACCATCTAGGCAGAGGTAAATTTAATACATGTAAGACATCTTCACCGTATATTTAAACACCTCCGTTGATTTTGGACCTTGGCCTCGCACAGATTTTTGCTTATAGACATATAATTCAGATTCTTCACCACACAAAAGGGTTATCTAAGTGAAGGTGTGCGGTTCAAATATGCTGTCACCATCTGGTGAGGCAGCAAATACTATCTACATTTGTTTGCTTGAGGGGGCCCGTGACGCCGTGTCCTTTGCTTTGTTTCGATCAAATAAATAAAATTTCGTTCTTCTTCCCCCCTGCTATTAACAAATTTCTTGTCTTGATTTTTATAATAGTTGTAAAGTCAGAAAAAAAAAAGTTATTTCTATTCCTATTATAATATTTACGTTAAAATATTTTTGTCTTGATTTATGTGGACATAATTATTAATTTGAATGATAGTGGAAAATTCATCCGACAACATAAATTTGCATTCTATTTTATTATGTATAAAATAATAAAACTGAAGATTTTTTTCATTTATTCACAATGAGATCATTTTATCCCCCTTCCCTCTTTCCCTTTTGTTATAATTGTTTTTATATCAAACTACAACTGTATGTTATATTTCAATATTAATTCCAATTTATATTTAATCACAAATAATAATGTACTAAAATTTCAATAAAAATGAGGACTTACCAAAATACACTAAACTTATGTAGTAATAAAATATATGTAAAAATACAAATACCTAGCATTAAGGATAACATACATTAAAAATAGTTAACAAATTAATATAAAAATCCTTTATAAATCGTCATTTTTATTTGTACATGATAATATAAAATTTTAAAATTGACAGAAATCAATTGCACATAAGCTATGAACAAAGTAAACATAATAATAAGGATGATAAACAAATTTTAAAAATAAAAAATATAATAGAAATTATTTTTAAAAATAAACTATATAATAGTCTTTTGAAATAATTGAACATAAAATTTTTATTTTTTACTTCAAAGATGGCAACCTAATATAATACAATTTTTTAATTATTAAATAAAATATATAAAAAAATAAAAGATACCACACTCTCTGGTTTATTAAAATTCTTTATATTTTAAAAATCTTAGGGTATAAAGAAAAACTGATCTTTTCAAAAGTAAGACTTTTATAAAAATAGAAAATAAGTATCACGAGCTAAAATCCATCAAAGGTAGACTAGAATTAGTAAAATAGAAGATAAAGAAAAATTACATTGATAACTCATTACAAATTTGGGTTAAAAACAGAGAAAAAGCAAACTTAGAAATAATAAATAAACAAAATATTATTAGAGTTGATGCTACGAGATATAATTTAGAAGTTCAAGAAGAATTTTAAAAATAATTTATTGATCTAGAAAATCTAAACATAATTAGGCCTAATAAATCCCCATATTGCTCCTCAACTTTTATGGTCAGAAACCACACAAAATAATATGAAATAAAGCAAGGATGGTGGTAAAGTATAGAAAATTAAATGATAATATAGTATTTGATGGATACTATTTATCCCATAAAGAAACATTAATAAACTTGAAATAAGAAAACCTCTTCAAATGTTTTTAAAGAAAAAATCAAAATTTGAATCTTCACCTTATCTGATTAAACAGGTAAAAAAATTAAGATTTTGTGTCTTACTCTACTGAAACTTTCTTTACCATCTGATATGATGATTTAATTCTTAAGACTGATGCTTCTGATCATATATAGAGTGAAGTATTACAAAAGATAGATTATGATGATTATAATGTTAAGATGAATGAGTCTGTTTGTAGGTATACTTTGGGAACTTTTACATATACTTAACAACAATATCATATAAATAAATAATAATATTTGGCCGTAGTAAAATGTTGTAAAAAAATTTATTATTATTTTTACCTAAAAGGTATTTATTAAGAACTAATAATTCTTAACTCAAGGCTTTTATTTAGAATAGTTTCCCTTCTAAAACTGAATATAAAAGATATATAAAATGACAGACTTTATTAGCATAATATACCTTTGATATTGAGATCATCAAATCAAATAATAATGTTCTTACAGATTTTTTATGTTGGACCCCGATCCTTAAGTGGCAATTTAGAGATATGAAATGAATTCAATGAGTGTTTTCGGATATGAAT